>VXAZ01006412.1:289719-383134 GCA_013399875.1 Gymnorhina tibicen
TGGGCCGGGCGAGCACCGCTCTGCCGGGGGTGGGTGGGGTGCGTGTCGTGTGCCGTGCCCGCTCCCTCCTTCCCATCGCGCCGCTAATCGATCGCCGCTCGGTTATCGAAGGCGCGAGGGGAGGGGGCACCGGCGGCGCTGCCGGGGGACTGGCGGCCCCGGTGCCCCCCTCCGGTGCCCGCCCCCACCGGAGGGGCGCCCGAGCCCAGCCCGGCGCGGCCGCCGCCGTCGTTATGTAACGCCCGCGGGGGGCTGTGGGCGGTGGCTCCGCATCCCTCCTTGGGGTTCACCTCTGTGCTGTCCCCCCGATATTCTGCGTTTCTCCTGCTTCCCTCCGGGAACCGGGAGCAAGGGGCCGGCGGGGAGCAGGGCTCGCTGTGGAGCTGCGCGCCTTTGCCTGCTATGGGGATGGGCTCCGAAGCCGCATCCCCCAGTCGCCATCGAGGAGGGACGCGCGGCCGTAGCCAGCGTGGGACGCGGGGCGGCTTCCCGGCGGCAGCAGGTCCGTGGCTGGGCGATGCTGGAGGCTGGATGCGGGCGTCTGGTGAGCCCCGCGCTGCCCTCGCGGGCGTCTCCCGAAGGAGCCGGGAAGGAGCCACCTTGCGCGCACACACCAAATGCTCCGCAGTCAACAACAAAGCCTCGGCCGCCCCAGCTGCTGCTGCTTCATACGCTCGTGTAGAGGCAGCGGTCCCCTTTTATGGAGACCGATGGGGAGATGCGATTTGCCGCTTCTTTTTTTTTTTTTTTCCTTAAGTCCCCAAGCAGTAGCTGGAGGGGCTTCGTCTTCGAGAACCGCTCCTGTATAGCGTCCTCCAGCATCAGGTGTGGGAGACTGTTTAGCGCCTGCGGGGTTATATCCGTAGGTATACAGCCGAGTACTGCGGGCTGGAAAACAAGGACGAGACAAAATCCTGTGAATTAATCTGTAACCCCGGCTAGCTCGTTTGAAAATAAATACAACCCCTGCCTGCGCGCCTCCCCCGCCCGTCCTCCACCAGATCACCAGCGGTTGCAAATATTTCTCCAGTCCTGGGTAAAAGCTCTTGTACCTTGGTGAAATTTTTCCAGGGGGAAGTTGAGTGTATGGTACGAGGTACTGAAAACACGTGTGAATAGCATCTTAAACGCTGACAGCTTCGAATAGTGTAGGAGATGCTGCTGACAACCAGATTCCCTGTTTGTGTTTTGCAGGCTCTACATGGGCAGGTTTGGGAGGGGGCAAATTTTTTCGGATTTTACGGAGGGTTGCATAACTGCTCATGTTTATTGAAAAGAAGAGGAGGAGCAAACCCAAGCCCCAGCCTGCAATGAAATACATGATGTGAGACTGTCTTTTACTGAGCCTTCCCACTGCTTTCTCAGCTAGCATCATTAAATAGCGTGCTTTAGACGGTTGGAAAGGGTTAGCATGGTAATAAAACATTAAGGTTTGGTTTTGTTTTTCTTCTAGTGCTGTGGTAACTTTGGGGAAAACCAAAGAGATACCTATATACTTTCGTAGTCTTAGGCTTAAAATAGCATCACTGTTTATCAAACATGTACAACTTATTTTTAAAATGGCAATGGCCATTTTTTTAATCCTTTACTGATGAGCCACTTCTTTATGTTTTTATCTCCCCAGTCCAAAATAAAATGCTGTTTTGAATGCCTTTTTACATCTCCGGGTCACAGTTATATGCTTTTAAATAGTCCATCATTTGTAACTGCTGAAGTGTATGTCCAGTATTAAATTATAGTACAGTGTAATGCTTAGACAGCATGCCATGTAAGGATCAAATTGCAGATAAAGTTCACATAGGAATCTCCTGTAGTGCTTGCACTTGACCCTTGTAAATCTAAGAAAAGATACTTACAAATGGAAATACACATCCACCAAGTACTTGTTTCTGTGTCATATTTAATCTGTGGCTTGACTGTGGTGAAAAATAATGTCTTTTAATTTAATTTTTATAGTAGGTGTATTCATTCCAGTTACTTTCTGGAGGCAGCTGTGTGATAGAAGCTCTTCTTACTTCTTGTATATTGAGCTTAATTTGAAAAGATAAGGCTCTTTTAAGGAATGAGGCAGTCAGTTATGTCAATTTATGTTAAGTGTATTCTCATTATAGATAGAAGCAATTAATTGTACTTAGTATATCTCAGTGCTTCAGAGAATAACCCATACAATGTTTTACCTTGATAACTTGCTCTCAGATGATAAGCTAAAATACAAATGAAAACAATAACAGATATTTTTCTTGCTTTACATACTTTACTTATGTAAGTCTCCAGTGTGAGGATGTGACCATACTCACAAGCCTCTATCTCTCTATATTTATATATTACTGTATATATTTCATATATTACAACAAGAACAGTCATTCTATGGCATAATCAGTCACTCAATGATGTCATGTCCTTTTTATTTGTACATGCATACTGCTTGCAGGCTTGCATAAATGGAATGGAGTCTCTTCAGCAAGCAACAAAGTTTGTTTTTGTCTCCCCCTGACACCCATTTTTATGCTGTGCGTAACTGAAATTAAATGCAGGTATATAATTTCCACACCTACTATTTCTCTGCTGTACTGGCATGACTGCTGTGGGCATAAGTGCTTCTAGAAGCTTCTGCCAGTTAGTTGAAAGGAAATATTTTGCTTACTGTTTGTATTGCCATAGTGTCTGGGAGCTGTGGTCGGGGACCTTTACTAATGTGTTATGTCCATTATAATGGAACAAAAACTTAGGCATGGCCCCCTAAATACTATGATCCAAAATAAAGAACAAGGAACTGTTAAGTGGTGCAAAAGAGGAATCAAGGTGATATTAAGAAGGATACATTGGTATGTGTGTGCATTATCTGGCTGTGTACTCTCTCGTTCTCATGTGTAAGAGCAAAGGGGATTGTAGAACTTAATGTAAGACTCCCACTGTTCTCTGAGGGTTATCCTTGGGACGTATGAATGGCTTGGGTTTGGGGGATTTTGAAATGTATCTAACTTGACTAAATGCTGAAAATTAAGGTAAGAAAACCTACATCAACCCGATACGAAAAATTTTCTCTTCAGACTACCTAATTTTTACAGTTTTTTAAATTTAAGGTAATGTTTTAGAATTTTGAAATGGAGTTTTCGTTTCAAATTCCAGTTGTACAGGAAAAAATCATAATGTTTTTCCTTTTCCTCAGTGTTTTGTATAAGCTGTTCTAATTCTTTCTTCATCTCATCCCACTCATGTGCCTAAACCCCCCAGAAATATATAACAACTACACCTTCAGCTGAAAGACATTTCTGAGTGAATGCATCACTCTGCTCATCCCAAATTGCCCATACATAGAAGTACTGCGAGAATTTCCCATTTCGTTGTAGCCTGGTTATTGGGATACTTTGGAATAGTGCTGAAGAGAACTGTACATTGAAAGGATGTTACTGGTAAAATACCCCTATATAAATATGGTCTTTAAGTACCCAGGGACTATACATGTGTTACAGGACAAGTATGCATATCCTGCTCAGGTTTCAGGACACTCTTCCTGAGTGGGTGTTTATCTCAAGTGCTGACAGAGCAGAACAGACTGATTCTGTGCTACTCAGTTTTCCTGGCTCGCAGTGATATGTCCATCAAAACAGATATGAAGATTTTCTTTATTGTTAGTTGTTATGTGTGGTGGGTGAGCAATTCACTTTGCTGCTGCTAAGAGGGATTCTTAACTCTGTCAGGACTCTGAGGCAGCTGTGGAGAAGCTTAGGCTCTTACTCTTGCTAGTTGTCTTAAGGTTCCCTCTTTCTTTTCCTCCTCACCCTTTTCCTGCCTCATAGTGTCCTAAGTTTGTGGTATGAGTTTACCTTGTCCTGGATAGAAACCCAAGAGCTGGCAACCAAGAATGTACAGATCAGAGGTTCAATGAGGTTCAGAGGCTGATGAAAAGATAAAAATGAATCTGCAGTGTAACTGTTTTAAATAATCATATGAAATTAATTTTTGCTCAGTTTGGCTAACCTCAGGAATATGCTTCTGTGTCAGTGTTCATGTATTGCGAGCATTTGACAATATGAGCACAGAGAAACTTGAAATAAAATCAACGAGATAATAGTTTTTGCTTGAATCTCTGAGGGTTGCAGTCCTAGTTCAAATTCTTAAATGGTGTTTTATTGGATCAATGCTGAGAAAATTCTTGCAGTAGTAGTGAAAATGCTGAGGTCTTGCTCACAAAATTCTTTTTTCATTGTTGATGACACTGTTTATTTTTAATTTAAAAACAAACCTGTTTTGGCCTGTCTCTTCTGATTTGAATATTGGAAGGAGTAGTGCCCAAATATTTCATCTTGGAGGAGCTTATAGATGTGAAAGAACTTACTGATTTAGCAAAGGAAGTATTTCCCTTCTTATTTTGTCCCAGGCTGTGGGTGGTTGCAAAAAATCTTTACTTAAAGGTTGGTTTATTTTCGTGGATTCAGATAAAAGTGAAGTAGCAGATTTTAAGAACATAAGGGATCTTTAGACAATCTAATCGGATTCATGTATTAGTTATATTGAGTTAGTTATCCAAGAGCAATAACTTATATTTGGTAAAAGTCTGTCTTTCAGAGATACTTGACTAAATTTATCTTCTGTATTAAAGGCAGTCTAATATGTGGACATATTCACATGAGGATGTGAAGAATTTGCAGCTATTCTTGGAAGTTACCTTTAGTACCTGGCATGGTTGATTGTCTCTTCATAAGGAAGTCATATTTCTGACTTGCACTGGCGTAGCTGAATTTTCAGCTGTTGAGTTTTTGATATCTTTGACAGTAAAGAGCCATTTAGTAGGTGATTCAGCTTCTCTACAGAGCCGTTTGGATCTCTCAAGAATTCCACCAATGTAATTTGTAAAGTGTCTTACGGTAAAACATCTTGTCTCATGATTTTGCATCTCTTACATGATCTTCATTTCTTTGATCAGAGGTGGTGCTTTGTGACTACTAAATCTTACAGTGCTTTCAAGTCTCTGTTAGCTCAATTTGTCTTAGATCTAATTCTGTCCCTGTCAATAACATCAGTATGGTTCTCTAGATACTTTTACTTATGGGTGGTACTCAAAGTCCCCCATCTTACTGGAGTTTGAAGTGATCTTTCTGTAGAATCTCTGATCCTGTTTCATGGAGTGAATCTTCATTACTCTGTTTTTCCAGAAATACCTTGAAAGGATTCTGTGGAAGTTCCAAGTAGAGTCTGGTCTAGGTGAGGGTGGTGGGAGGATACAATGTACAGTGTATGAAGAAATGAGGCTAAGCAAGCTCTACAATTGTAGTGGAACCTGTAGTCCTTACTAATCCTAAAGTGATGACAGGCCCAGCATGTTATTTGGAGCTGTAAATTAATTGTATGACTAACTACTGTGGAGAGCAGCTGTTGTCTTCCACTCTTTTAGGATCTGTGATTCCCAAGTCTTTTTTTGATACACCGTGAAAAAATACCTCATCTGAACAGTTGAGTCTCCTCTTCTTGTGCCTTAGTTTGTGTCATATTCACTTTCTCCTGGGAAGGCGGTTCTAGACGCTGGCTTGTATGCTTGCCTGGGTATGAAATTGCAGAATGTTTGTGTCCAGATTATTCATCTACCAATGACAGCAGTCCAGCAGATCTTAGGATGAATACTTAGAAAGTGGAACTCCTGAGTGGAGTAGTGGCATAATAAAAAAAAAAACACACATAATAAGAGTTCACCAGTACGTGTATATTTTGTGAATGCCTTATTTATGCTTTTACCTTCATAGTTAAAACCTTGTGTAAGTGACATGGTGGTATTACAGTTAGCTAGACAGAGAATTCTTGTATACTTTTAAGTCAGGTGAACCTGTTTTTTAAAAGAAATAAGTTGTAATAAAACTGTTATGGATAAAGGTTTGTTTATATAAAGAGGTGACATTCATGAAGTGATTCTTTGAAATGGAGGAATGTGATTTACTAAGAATTAAACTTAGTTTTGTGTGTAAGTGATGTTGTAGAAGTAACTAGCTGAATAGCAATAGTTTTTAGAAATAGAACAGTAACAATAATTTGTCAGCAGTCAAAGTAGTCTCTGCTTGATAATGTGTTTTCTAAGTTAGATGCTTTAATGCCATATGTGATGGCATATGTTCACAGTCTGAAATACTGTTTTGCTGAGAAGAAACATTAGACAGTTTAAGTAGGCACCTTTTCTGTTAACTCGGTGTGTGTCCTGCTGAAGGTCTAAATGTATCTGCTTGATCTGGCCAGCCTTGCCCTTGTCCATAGTGCTAAATTCACATATATTGTTAAGAGAACTCGAGGTTCAGCCTTGCAGTTTCTCATAAAGCCTGCAAAAGGATTTAATTTTCTTTAAGTAAAGATGGGTTTAACTGTAGGTAGAGTTGCTAGCTTTGCTTGTTTTGCAGTGGTCTCTGCTCATTTGTCTTCTGTGTTATATGCTAGGGAAAATGGATGACTGTCATTCACTTCAGCATCACATGTGGAAGAGTATAACCAGAGCAGATCTCTGAAGAGAAATGCTTTAATTCCGGTTCCTACAGGTAGCTGTGAAGGAAGCTTAAGGGCAGCTTTAAGAGCGGTCTAAAACATTGCTTTTTATTAGGAAGATGTTGTATTTCTCCATCTGTTTATCCTTCCCTAAGCTTGAATGTTTATGCAAAAATGTGGGAAAAAGATTCCATCTGCTATTCTTTGTCTCTGCTGTTTTTATTTGGCATAAATGATTACAGACAGAAAATAAATGAGAATTCCCTTTCATTGCAATTTTGTGAAGTTTTTATAGCAATGGGAAGATGGATCAAGTACCAAAATAAACCAGATGCAGTCAGACAAATTCAGATGCCTTACACTGTTTCGTAATTCATTATGAATTGAATTAACTCATAAAAATAACATCTCCTGTGCTCATTGAAAAGTTGCTTTCTTTTTTGCTTGGATTGGCTAGAAGGTCTTAAGAAATTTTGGATGGCAACTACTTGTGGTGCATTGAATAAGTTTTACCAACAGTGCAGAAACAGATTCTGATAAGAATTGCGTCCTAAGCACCTGCATGCTTACCAACACTTGATGGGCAGGAAAAATAAGCAGGAGAGTAACACTTAAAATATAAAACTAGTTATCTGGGGCATATGGTAGAAAGGGATGAGAAATTAGGGAGGTATCAGGGCTGAGATTGAGAACCTGAGCAGATAGTGCATTTTAGGTTGTAGGAGCCAGAGGAATTTACACTGCAGACTTTAGTTAGCTAGATGGTGGCCTTCATGTTCAGTGTAAACATAACTTTGGGGTCTTGTGTTGTCGTGTTGTGGGTTGCACTAAGCGAGGTATTACACCTGAGAAATAAGTCTGGCCTGTGCAAAGGTGAGTGTTACAGGAAAGAGGAGACGCCCAATACTGCATTGCAGCCATGCCATTGTGCTGTTGAATCTTTTCTGCAAATTCATCAATCTTAGCAGTCAGAGGTCTGCTTGATTCTTGAATCATTCTGCTGTTAAAAAGTGTGAATTGGAAGTTTCCCTTAGTTCACACTAGACTTCTGACCTCATTTTAGTGAATTCTTGGTTGATAAGTATTCTAAAGAATGAACAGTTTTAAAATACACTCTTTTCTGTTGCTGTGCCTGGTTTCTTGCGGTGGCATGGCAGGCCGCAGCCTTCCTGAGAGCACCGCAGGGCATTCCTAGGGACAGTGGGAGAACCACTTTCCAGCAGCCTTTCGGCAGCCCGAGCTATCTCAGTTGATTGTTGGCTCACAACAACGCGGTGGCGGTAAAGGAGGCGAGAAGGCTCTTGCATGGAGACAGCAGCAGGTCTTTATTCCATGCTAACTCCCCAAGGCCTAGGACCAGCACACGTGCCAGCCCCCATAGGCAGGGGGCTGGCACATGGCATGGAGCCCAGAGAGAGAGAAGCTGGTGGCTGCCTGAACCCCAAGGCAAAGAGAGTGGGCCTGGCATTCACAGTCCCTATCTTGGGGAACGGGGGGCGGTACAAGGGCGGAGTTAGGATAACAGAGCCAATAGGGAGAACCTGAGGGCGTGGTTTGGACTAGAGATGGGGGAAGGGGAAGCCACATGGAAAGGCAGGCAGGGATATGGAATAGGGGTACACTACACTTTTCCATTAACATGAATGTATCTGAGGCTGTAATAATGCTGTAGTGTTCTAGTCTGTTGTTCTGTCCTAGTCAGTTACACTCATATTCATTTCCACGGCAGTTAATGTTGTGAGATGACTTCCATTTAAACTGTTTTTTAACACTTTAAAACTTGCTGCAAATGAAAGCAATTAGAGGTTAGACAAAGCAGATGAAAAAGTACATGGTATAGCCCAAAAAAGTAGGCATTCAGATTTTTGTATCCTGCTGATATATAGATATATTTTTCTTATTTTCAGAAAACATTTTTTTGGTGTGGAGATCCTAAAGTGGTTTAATAGATTTGCAGCTAGTTAGAATGTATTTGTATTTCCTTTATTGAGTCAGAGAAAGTTGGTTCTTCAGAGTAGTCATTACACTCATGTATCTGCTTTCTGTGACCTTAATAATTAAAGTAGTGTAGAATATGGGTCCCAGGGTCCTCATGATGTTCTGAATACTGGCAGCAGAAAAGACACATTTCTTCATCCCTCTCCTTTGGTTTCCCTATCTGTGGCATGGCAGCGATGATAACTTGTGTTAGAAATACTAAGCTTTCTGCTGAGCAAATAAGCCATGAATTTGTTGTCAGGGACAGGGCAGGGAAGGTGCTGTGGTGAATTCTGACCTGGTAGATACNTTGTGTTAGAAATACTAAGCTTTCTGCTGAGCAAATAAGCCATGAATTTGTTGTCAGGGACAGGGCAGGGAAGGTGCTGTGGTGAATTCTGACTTGCATAAGCTTCTGAAATTGCTGGAAAAAATACTCTGGATTTTAGTAAGTCTTCTTGCTGCTGAGAGATGGATTACTTCTAAGAGCAAGTCTCACAAATCTAAATCAAAGCTATACCAGAACTCCTGCAATTTTTTGACACCTGGAGAGGGTGTGGATAAGTGAAAGAGTGTAAATGAATATAAATCCTTCAGTAGAGTTGGCAGTTGGTCAGTACTGAGGCTCTGGGTGTTCACACAGGTCTAGAAAATTGACAACTGAAATTCACAGAAACAATAACTTCTTGTCCCATCTTTTATGGAAGAATCCAGGTTAATAAGTGACTTTACCTAGTGGAGGTCTCCCAGCTGTCTGTCTGCAGATGAGTATATATTCTAGTCTCTGGCTGTCTTGGGGTGACTTTATGCTGTTGTATCCCCTATCACTGCTCTATGCCCAGACATGATTCCTGAGTCTTTCTATGCCTTTAAAACTGGATGTAAGAGACAGAAAAAAAACTGAGTGAACTTTTCAAAACAGTTTGTGCTTCAAGGACACAGAGATTAGCTACTGCTGCTGCTGAGAAGCAGGGGAAGCACTTTTTCTTGCTTTTCAGCCAGCTTTTCAGCTTTGTTTCTTCGGAGAGAGACGGAGAGTTGAGGTTTTTTTCTCTTGGGACTTCGGCTTTTTCCCTTCTTCTGTTCTGGACTTGTTCAGAACACCAGAACATCAGAACCCCACTGGGGGACCTTCCACCGGCCTGGAGGGGGGCCCCCCACCCTGACCCAGCTCCGAGGAGGAGGAGAGAGACCACACCCACAGAAGGACTCTAAAATCTTTCAGGTTCTCTCTCCAGAGCGAGAGATTTTATTATTTAGCATTATTATTATTATTTTCCTGTGTGTTTGTTAAATAAATAGTTTTTATTTTCTCCTTCACTTTCTTCCGAGGAAAGTTTTTTTTTCCCCGAACCCGGTTGCGGGGAGGGGTGGTTGTAACCTGCCTTCCTTTGAGATGTTCCTCTGGACGTTTCCCTGAATTTGGCCTATAGCACCACACTGGCTAAAAGGAAGTTTGATGATACTAGAAAACTTTTTCTAATGGGTTAGGCATGTGCTGAGAACACAGATCTGTACTTTTGTAGTCTATTTAGCATAAGATAGCCATGATGTCAGTGACTAACATCAGTTAACATGAGTTAGTTTGATCCCTGGCTTAATCTCTATATAATGTGCTGTATTATTTACCTACTGCAGAGTGTGCGGAGGGACAAGAACTGTTTTTTTGTGTTACTAAAGGACACAGACTGTAGCAGTTCATAACACAACACCTAACTGTCTTAAGTATTCTGTGGGTTTCTGAAACTCCATTTTTTGGGGGGATAGTTGTTCTTTCACAAACTTCCTATACTCTGCCATCTGCTTGTAACTCTTACTTATCTGGCTGTTTTTGGGGATGTGGACCTGCTTGGTTGGAGCATGCAGTATTTGGAGAGGATGGTATTGGTGGCTAGTCCCACCTTCCTTCTTTCTGCTGGCTCTGGAAATTGGTATTATCTAATTGTGTACACGTTAGACTTTTTGGATGGTGATGAAAGGCATTTCTTTGGTTAGCTGTAATTGTGGTGGTCGGCATCTACACAGCTCATGCTGTTAAACAGCAGTTTAATTTTTGTTCTACTGAATTTTAGATTTGGTATTCTAGAGTAATCACTCTCTTTTGTCTCTTTCACCTATCATCTTGCTATGGTCCCGCCCCAAATTACTGCTAAGTTTTACTTCTAGTAGAATCTACCAAGCACTTTTTGATCCCTTTGGGAAAAAGGGTAAGGAAGACTCAAAACAGCATTTGATCTTGAATTTTCATCAAACAGGTAATTCTTTTTTTCTGTTCTTCAACATGACATGATCTCCTTCCTTAGCTCTAATCACTAAAAAAAGTTAAAGGAACTGACCCCATTAAAAGTCTTTAATTTCATATCCTGTATGATGCAGTTCTTTACCTTCTAATTATAGTACGTTAATAAATATAGTTCTCTTCACACTGTGTTGTTTGTAGTGTTAAGAAAGAAAAGTTTAAATTGAGACTAGGTAATTTTTTCATAAATCCAGGTAGCTTCTTTTTAATATATTTCATGCTATTACATAGGATTTTAACAAGTAAACTGTAATTGTGATTCAACAAGGAGCGTCCGTGATAATATTAGGCAACCACTGCAGAGCCCTGGTTTTAGTCTCTCCTTGACTTTTCACTATAGATAGGTAGGATTTATTTGAAATGAGTCTGTTTTGCATACCAGATTTCACCATTCAAAACTAAAGCCTTTTCTGTAGTGTCTCTTCTGCCTGATCCAGAACTACTCAAAACATCCCAATACAAAGTTCATTTATTAATGAGTGAGAGAAGTCAAGTCTGGAACTATCTTTCTGAAGGCCAAATATGTTCATTTGAGCATTTTTCCTAGAGCAAGTTTATAACTTTTTAATTTATTAGCTACTGAAAGTAAGTAAAAAATACTTCTAATTGATACAGCTATCATTCTAAAGACTCTGTAAAGAACAACACGATTCTGCTGTGCTGTGCAAAGTTGAGTTATGGTTATAGGCAACAAAGCATTAAGCAAAATTGGCCAGCAAGGCACTGACACTGGCTAAGGAAAGATTTTGTTCAGGAGATACTTAAAAATGTAGGCATGTGGTTATATTTTCCAGTTTCAGGTGAGACAGAGTGACGCAGATATTTTCTTGTTTATAGCTTATAAACTGTGATATTCACTGTGAGTATAGCTTCTTAAGAGAATTGCAAAGAGCAAGAAGGAGCTATCCCTGAAAATTTCTTGGAGAATTTATTTGCCACAAGATAAAATTACAGAATGATGCAAACTGTACATACCTTACCATGGCAAATTTCAACGTTTTTCTGTCCTGTTACGTGCATACAAAGGTAACTTTGGTTTTTAATATCCTACAGAGACTTTGTTTTTTGCTGATCTGTAGTCTTTCTCTAGCCAGTTAGTATTAGCGTGGAAAATTTCTGGCTCTATATTCCAGCTCCAGTTGATTTGAAATGGTATAAGCTTGGAAGAGGCTTCTGCTTTTGGAAGTCAAGCTTCCTTGAATATAGAGGTACATCATAGATCTTCATGATCTGATTTTTCATGAAATACTCTTTTGTATATGTTGTGTCAAGAGTATTTTTTTGTTTTTTCTTATGTTCTTTTACTACTGTTTTGGTAGCAAAAGAATATAGCCTGATGAAACAGAAGATTTGATCTAGACATATTTTGGTAAAAATGTACGCATCTGTAATGTTTGTAGTAGCTTACAATTTACTGTGCATGCTTTTTGGTTTTGGAGTTTCAGTGTTGGGATGCTTTCAGCTAAGTTTTTTGAGGTAAAATTCCTCTTCTTTGGATAGTAGGCAGGATGCAAAGGAAATAGAAATGGGAATTGGTTACTTTTTAAACTTCTTTATGGGCCTGACATTTTCAAACTCTTTTTTCCCCTCTGTGCTTCTCTTTTTATTTCATAGGGGTACATACAATTCTCAGGCTACAGTGAGTAAATTTCTGTCATATTAATTTTAATTTAGCATTTTGGTTTTTTCGCCAAAACTTCTACTGACTGTGTAAACAAAACAGAAGGATCCCCAAGCTTAAGATATAACAAGGGATTTAAGCATTTACTTGAGTGTTTTCAAAATAGGCAGTAGTGCTTTGGCCATGCTATGTTTGCTCAAGTGTGAAGGACAAAGGTCCTTCTAGTATGTTTTTAATTAAAAGATTCTTTCTAATCAAAAAACTTAACAATGACTGCTGCATAGCAAGTAGCTATGGTTATTTGTGTTACCATGTGCAGGAAGGGGTATGTCATGATTGTTTGAGTGACAGAGTTTAAGCAATATAGGAAGAGGTAGAATTTTAGAGCTTGTTCCCTTGCTGAGGCATTTGTACTGATGTACAGTATATAAGCCAAAAGAACTTCCTATCTGATGAGGAAATAAAACCTTAACTAGAAATACCTACCAATCTCTGCATATGTTAATCACATCCCGTGTACAGCTGGGACTTTAGAAGAAGGGCCAGGTAAGTATGATGGTCTTTCCAGCCCTTATCTAGCATTTGCCAGATTTCTGATACCTGAAGCATCTCTTTATGGGTTAAAATTTGTAGTAGCACCACTGATGTGACTGTGGCAACAGGCTGTATGCAGCTGTTGGGGCAGGCAGGCAGTGTACCCTGTGCCTAGGCTTTTTAGTGCCTCTTACTTCTGCCATGCCAAGAGTGCATGGGCAGAAGGCAAAGGTTTCTGTGACATCTTCTGGCACTTCAGGGTTGTTTTTTTTTTATGAAGACACCTGAAAATAGTGTTCTGTTGCTCAGTTTAAGGTTTCATTTAAAAGGCAGACCTATACAATATGTACTTGGAGTAGTCTGAAAGTTCTTGTCTGCAGTAATGACATCCCTTCTTAGTATTCCTGCATCATGGATGTATTCATTCCAAATGAATTCCACAGCTACAGTTCTTTGGGCATAAACTTGAGAAATAAATGGTCTCGATAGCAAGAGAGACTTGTCTTGTACTTGTTAGCCCTTACATCATGTAACATAAGGGTTCTAACATTAGTATTTTTGCTGCATTTCAAAAATACTTAATTTTTCAGTAAAAAAAAAATTAAAAAGCCGAAGTCCAGAAAATAAAGGGGTGTTTATTTTTCCTTCAGAAATACAAGTAGATAGTGATGCCTACAGTGTAAAGGACATAATTCTATTCAAATCAACAGAGTGACTGTGGTGATTGCCATTTAAGAAAAAAAGAAAGGAAGCAAATATTAAGTGTTCTTTTGATGGCTGATGTAATGATGGTGAAATTAGTTTTGTGTCCTTAGTTTCTTGGCCTGCCTTTTTTTTTTTACTGTACTAGAGTTTTTTCGTAGATGGGCAGAGAGTTACATAGTTCTGGGTTTAGACTGATGTTTGATGGTGGAGGGCAGTGAATTCTCACTAACATTATAGACCATTTATTCTTCATATGTTGTGACATGGACTGTAGTATGTAGATTGACAGAAAATAATCTAGTGCAAATTAATATAATAAGTTTACCCTCCTTTTCTTTGTAGCACAATGGCTGACAAACCAGCCAAACCAGCAAACTCCCATGAGGGCGCTGCGGCAGGAGAAATAAGTGCTCTGGAAGAGGCCTTTAGAAAATTTGCCGTCCATGGTGATACAAGAGCCACAGGAAAAGAAATGCATGGGAAGAATTGGTCAAAGCTCTGTAAGGACTGTCATATCATAGATGGAAAGAATGTGACAACCACAGATGTTGACATTGTCTTCAGTAAAATCAAGTAAGTTCATTTCAGCCATAATTTCATTGTCTCCCCCCCGTGTTTTGTAGATACCATATAAATTTACCTTCTGTTGCTTACAGATGTTGTGTGACACTGTTTGTCAAAATCAGTCTCTTTCTTGTTCCTTGACAAAATTTTGTTGCTTGGTCTGAAGAAACAGCTTTCAGCTTCTGACCTGCTATCTTAAATTGACTTCAGTTTCACAAGTGTTGTACTGTACAAAGAGGTATGATGTGATCAGAACAAATTCAGGCTATTCCAATAAACTGGACTGCAGTAAGTGCTGTCAGTGTTTCCTGAAAGATATCTGAATGAAATCAGAATGATCTTGCCAAAGTTTGGCCTCAGAGGACTGAGGCTAAGGTGGGATATGTACTAAAAGTCAATATTCTAACAGCAGTCATGATGTTCATCACAACACCAGCTCAGGTGTGAAGTGCGGGGCCATGCCAAACTGCTGGTGAATATGGGATGGTGACCCATGGCTGTGATGAATTAGGATTGCCTTGGTGGTCTGATCTTATTTTTGTGACCCAACTGGAGCTTTAGTGAAACTTTCTCCCCGGCTGAAAACCTAGGCAGGCTTAGAAACTCATCAAATCTAAGAGAAGATATTAAAAGAAAGATGCTAACAAGGAATTAATCTGTTATGGCATACTCTGTATGAAGACCCAAATAATTTTTTTAGTTTTGCTTCATGTGTAGAATTGGACTATTTTCACCTTTCATATTCCCCTGGCATCTGATACGATAATCTTGTCTTTTCTGCTTTTTATTACCACAGTAACTGTTTAAATCGTTTTCACACCTCATTGTGTTGAGAAACGTTGTTTTTAAAGGAGTCCCTTAATTGTACTTGTAGCTTGTAGGAGCACTTATTTGGCTTGTGCAGTCAACTGTTGTGGTGTAATGCTGGGAGAACATGCAAACTGCATTGCTTACAAGGTAGTTGGAAAATCTTGCTACAAGCACTGACCCTCTAGACTGCATCAAAGTGGAGAAAGGCAGAGAAGTAAAGACCTTTAGTCTTGAAAGCTGTCCAGTGTAACATACATAGTTAGAATGACCTTACTTGATTGATTTCTTTGTTTCTTTTCTCCTTGGGGATCTTATCTAAGATAAATGAAAACACTGCATATGCACACTCCCACCCTCTTGTCCTTGTATCAGTCCCTACTTGTATTTTCTTGAAAGTGGTGTTGATGGAGTTAGATAGACCATCAGAGAACTGGCTTATTTGAAATGGATGTTTAGGCTGTGGGGTTTTGTTTCTTTCTTGATCTATAATATTTTCAAATTTTCTTTGACTTTCATCAGCTTAAAAATTTGTTTCATTATTTCCTGTAGATAAATACAATCTTAGTGTTACTTTCTCATACCATTTTCTGGCCTCTTTAGTGATAGGACAACCCCATGATATGGCATAAACAGATGTGCAGCATTAGCAGATATAAAGAAGTATCAGGTTTGGTGACTGTTGGGGCAGAAGGAATCCAGTCCTGTTCTGCAGGAGTGAATTGTGAGGTGGTGGGTACCTGAGGCTCCCGGGGAATGTCAGCGTATTCCCTTGCTGCTGTTGAGCACTCCCAGCTTGGGGGTTCTTGTCTTTGTCTCTGGCGGGAGAGGACTAGCTCAGCAGTTTCTCTTGACCTCGCTCCTGGGACCGCTGTTAAGAGTTGTCATTTCTCTTGGAAGAAGCATGCCATCTTTTCCTCTATCCAGTTGTCCTGGTTTAACCCCAGCCTGCAGCCAAGCCCCACGCAGCCGCTCGCTCACTCCCGCACCCGCAGCACTGGGGAGAGACTTGAGGGTAAAAGCTGGAAAACTCCTGGGTTGAGATAAAGCTAGTTTATTAGGAAAAGCAAAAGCCCCATGTACAAAAGCAAAGCAAGGAATTAATTCACTGCTTCCCATGGGCAGGCAGGTTTTCAGCCATCCTCAGAAGAGCAGGGCCCCATCACATGTAATAAGTTGGGAAGACAAACACCATCACTCCAAATGCCCTGCCCCACCCCTTCCTGCTTCTTCCCCACACTCCCACATTTTACATACTGATCATGATGTTGTGTGGTCTGGAATATCCCTCTGGTCAGTTGGGGTCACCTGTCCTGGCTGTGTCTCCTCCCAACCTCCCAACCACCCCCACATTCCTTGCCAGTGTGGCAGTATAGAAAGCAGAAGAGGCCTTGGCTTTGTGCAAGCTCTGCTCAGCAATAACAAAAACATCTCTAAATTATTAACCCTGTGCTCAGCACAAATCCAAAAATAGCCCCATATGAGCCACTGTGAAGAAAATGAACTCTAACCCAGCCAAAACCAGCACACTAGTATTTAATAGCTTGATAGATAACGACATCAAATACAAAAGCATCTCTGTTTTAATTGTTTATTAACTTTTTGTTCATTCCTCAACCTGTACATGTACATATAACATGTATTTTATATATTCTTCTCTTTTAAAATTATTTTATTTTTAAATTCTATTTCTTATGTGGCATATGGGAAAACCCACAATAGCTGAGATTTGCTGTCTTTATTAGGAAGGTCTGTATTTTTCAAGTGTATGCTTTCAGTAGGTATACTTCCACATTTTCTTAACTGTGGGGGTTTTGTGGATTTTTTACATCTCTATTCTTGTGTGCGTGTGTCAGCAATTCTTTTTAGTCTAGATCACATTTATTTCACATATATTTTAGTATTTTAGGTTTTAAAAAAAGAAGACCTAATGGCTGTAGGAACTCATGTTAGTAATATGCTTTAACTTAGGAGGGTTAAGCATAAGCTGAGTAGACAGGATTTCTCAAGCATGTTCAGACAGCTGTTTTTCCTTGCTTTCTCTTTTACTTCACATTTAACCCTAAGCTCAAGGATAATGATAGATTTGGTAATGCATCAAAGCAGGCGTACTCACATAATAAACTCATTTTTATTTTACAAGCAGCTTTTTCCAAGCAGAGCTGTATGGTTTTTTGACAAACCAAGTTTTTCCCCATCTGTGTTAAATGTAAAACCTTAACAACTATAAAAGAATCTCCCAACTCCCCTCAGAAGTGCGAAGTGCAGCTTCCATGCCTCAGAAAGAATTCTGCTTTTGGTTGCCAGAAGGCTCTATGCTTCACTCTTGGTTTTGGGCTCTTGAGCTAAAGTGTGTCTCACAAGATTAGCCTTAGCCTGGGATTCTGATGATGAGCCACAGTGATGGTTCACTGGGATGGGGCTGGTGGATTTTAGCAGTTGTAGGCTAGCCAGGGAACACAACAAACACAAGAAAAAGTGTTTGTCATGCCCAACTACAATTGCCATCTAGCATTGTGTTAGAACTTCCAAACATATTTTCTGTTGGTTCTGTTACTGGGAAGCCACTGTAGCAGGGTTGTTTTCTAGCAAGCTATACTTAGAGTTTATGACAATGGCACATGTTGTTCAGACACTAGAAAATAATTAATCTAGTAGAAATGTTCTTTGGATTTATGAGTTACTATGTATAAAGCCCACATTTGTTGTTGTGCTAACTTTCCCAGGCTTCATTTATTACTCTGCTACAGATACTGGCAAAATAGGTAGGAACTGAACGTTGCTGATAGGGTAAAGTAACAAGAAGATTAATAAGAGATATGTTTACCTAAGAGCTACTGAAAGATAATGTTTTATTCGCTGATTGGCAACTTTCTCTGCTCCAGGAGAGATTTTATCTCTGAACTAATGAACATTTTTGTAGACTTAACACCCCCTCTCCACCTCTGCCAAACCAAGTGAACAAAACTTCTGGCAGTTTTAAATAGTCTGTGATACTTCCTCAAAGCTGGGACCCATATGTCTGTCTTTCAGAGATTAGTTCATTTAAAGTTAAGTTTAATGTTGTTATAAAGGTTGAAGAAATTCCATTGAGCCTTTGTTACAATTAAGAAAATAAGTGTAGAATGCGTGAGGATGTCAGGTCAGACATAAATATAATTTGTCTGTTTATCTTGCATAAAAGGTCTACTGAAGGCCTTCATGTGAGCACAGCATTTATATGTACTTGAGGATAAGAAGGAATAGTCTAATGCAAAGAATCCACAGTAGTAGACATGAAAGAATTACTGCTATAATTGCATTCTTTGGTAAGAAAATATGTAAATTGCGTGATCTATCCCCTCCCCCCTCCCACCTCCCCAAATATTTTTGTTTAACAGTAATTTGTAGGGTCCCACAAGTCTTTCCAGTTTGGTGGATTGTAATATAAGTTTATGTTTGTTAAAATTGTGAGCTCAGAAAATACAAGAAATGAAGCAGCAAAGAATTTTGCAATGGAATTACTTGAAATGAAAAGCTAAAGCCCACTTTATGAGAGTAGCCACATGCATGAATATTTATGATTTGCATCCCTAGAGAGCAGTGTAAAAACACCTGCATTTATGCCAAATATTTGGATTGCATTAATACAGTTGGAATAGACTGCAGTTTCTATAATAAGTAGAAGAGTAAACTTTTCTTATTTTTTAGGTTATAAAGCATACAATAAAGCCATCTCTTACAATGTCATTAATTTACGACGCATCCTGTACCTGGAAGAGCAAAAGAAATCGTGAGGAGTGAATTACAAAGTTCTACCATACTTATGGGATGAAATCTGTTAAAAAATGCAGCAAAGCCAACAGAAGCGTACATAACTGTAAATGTAATTATGCAGTAAGCTTTCTTTTGTGTAGTTTCATGGTCAACACTTGAGATGTTGTACTCCTCCATATGCTTTTTGGACTACATAAAACAGTAACATCAGTTGCAGGGTAAATTTTAATTTCAAAGCTAGCTTAAAGTTACTTGCTTAAAGTTATGTAAAAATCCCTTCTGCTGTTTGGTATCAGGAGAACATTTTCTCTCTAAATGGCAAAAATGAAGCAACCTCTTCTCAGAAAAAATGGCTCATATGATTCTTAAAAAAAAAAGCCTGAAAATACTTCATAGGAAGTAATTTTTTTAACTGGTCCATAAATTCACTGCCATACTTGAAGACAAAGAAAAGTCACAGTCATATTCTATGGGAATGGAAGGTTTTGTAATTACTGTACCTGAGGTATTCGTGATGGGACCAAAACTAGTACTCCAACTTTTTTTGTTACGGTAATATCTTCAATTTCCCTGTAGCTCGGGTTTCTGCTAAAATGTAGGGGTTTAGTATAAATATCTTAGTAATATTAGATCATTCGAAGCATTATTTTTTCACATACTATCTGAACCTTATGTAAACATCTTTCTTTTATATATTTTTAGCAAAAAGTGATAATGCAATCTAGGCCTACTGAATTTAGAGACATACAATATGCAGATATGCAAAAGCATTTGAAGATGGATGCTTTTCATGACAGTGGGGATTCCATGGGTATCTTTTCAGTAGCTGAAATGCTTGCCTGCTTTCTTGGAAAATTTCTTAATTAACTGTTTTCTTTTCTGGTACTCTTCTGGAGTTCCAAAAGTTTGTCGGCTGTGGGTCTTGTATTGTGCTTGCAGAGTGCAAGTATGAATTTAGTGAACCTTGTTGCCTTGGAGAAAGCAAGGTCATTGGTGACAGAGGAGAAGGGCACTGAAGGGTTCCACATGTGGTATGAAAAACAACGTGTAGCTGCATTCTTCTTATTCCAACAAGATGGTGAGACACAACAGTCTAAGAACTTCAGGATTTTTGTATTAAGGAAAGCAGAACACCCAAGAATAATAGATGCTACTGAGCTCTGACCAGCATTCCAGCATGTTGCCTTAGGAACTTAAATATCTTTGTTTATTGGGGGTCAACAACTGCTCTGGGAAATTTGATATGTTAGCTATGCCATACACATACTCCACTTGTTGTATGTAGTTAACATGGTAATAGTAATAGCCCCGATATAAATACTTCTGCTCTTATTTTAGAAGTGTTACCACTCAGCACTGCAAGAATATGTTTTAAGCACTGCCATAAAACTGCTAATTCTATGACATTATTAGATAGAAAAATAAAAATATTTCTGTTTACACTGGCATGTTACTATGGTTGCAGGCAGGCCTGGGTGACGTCAGCCCTTGGATCCATTGTGAGCATTTATTTAGGTAGTCATCTCCATGGAAACATTTGTTTGTTTTGATGTTACTATGTGTTAAATTTTAAACAAATTTTTGCGGTTCTATACTGGATTGTTATTGAAGATTAGTTAAGCTACAGAAGCTCTGTAAATATACCTTACTCCCTGCCCTCTAAAATATTCTTGGTGAAAGATCAAGTGAAAGCATAATTGTCTTCTGAAATTCCATTAGTAGTTCCTGATGTTGCTTTGACATGTTTTCTTGTTGCTGAGGAAGCCATGTATTATAAAGGCCAGAAAACTCTCCTCCATCTTTCTGAGAAAGGAAGGTTTTGTTCCCATGGAGAATCTTCACAACACACTGTATTGTGCCCTGGTTTTTGAGCAGACCCACCCGTGCTCTGTCCTCAGTGTCTTGCACACTTGGCTATTTAGCCTAATTCCTACAGCCTGGATCAGTTAGATCTCTGCAGGAGTGCTTCCACCTCAGGACAGCTGGGCCTTAATGCAGCAGTACTTCACCACGGCTGCAAGACTTGAAATGGGTAATGTTTGCTCTGAGAAGCTGGCAAGAAAACTCTTGGCAAGAAGGAGTACATGCTTTCCCCATTTGTCAGCTGTAATATAATTGCTGTCTTTTCTTTGTATTGAACAAGTGTGATGCTTCTTGCTTTCTTACTGAATTTGAAAGGACTAGTACTTTGACACCTGAGCTCACTCAAATACCTATCCATGAGGTTTCTCTGAAGTAAATAGTCTTTAACAGAGATTTTTTACTGAAGCATCTCTTAAATTTTTGAAGTATGTAAATAGGTATGAAGTGGTCTTTATATATAAATGAAGCACATAGTAGTTGCAAGCTGTGTTTTACATCCCTACTGGAGACATGCTTTTGATAGTGACATAGAAAAGGATTTTTGTAATCCTACTTTATGCATGAAGTAGGCAAAACAGTTAACTTTTGTACTTTAATATGTCTGCATCAGGAAATAAGCTTTAAGTGGATATAGAACAATATGCAGAGCAAAATCTGTTCTGGTAAGTCTCAGGCAAACTGTGAAGTTGTGCATTTTTAGGTAGAAATGTGGGTAAGTTTCGACAGAAGGTGTTCTTTTTTGCCACATCTATATTTTAATTGAAATTAAGATCCAATTGCCTTTCTTGCCTAAAGAGTCAAATGTAATGTTGCCATTTGCACTTTATCCTTCAAAAGCTTTTTATTTAAAGAAACGAAGCAGCTCTTCTCCCTCTTCTGCCAAGAGGCGTAAATTCTAAAAGTAAAACAGTGATTGCATATGAGAAGGAAGATGGCTTTAAATTCACTTGCTGTAACACAGGCTTATTTTACGCATGTATAATGGATAAATTTTATACCTGTAATGATGTTTGCTGATTAGGATTTTAAAAACACCATTTTGCATGAGCAGACATCACATGTAAACCTATAGATACGGTGGTGAGTGATTCATTTCCCAGCCTGTATGGAATGCTGCATGATGTCATACATAGTACTATATATAGCATCTTGCTTGGTATTTGCCACACTTTGTGGCATATTCCACTTGTGTGCTACAGGAACTTCTACTGGCTTAGAAGTTGTTGTTTTGGTTTTTTTTTTTGCAGGTCAGCCTATTGCACCATCATTTTAAACTACCTGTTTTTCATTTAGAAAAGCAGCTATGTGAAATCTGCCTTAGTTTTACTGACTAAATAAACTAAGTAACAAGCAAGTATTTTCCAGACTATTAAATATCAATGTAGACTTTTGATTTCATGGATTGAAGTGGAAGATGATTAAGACGTAGAGGACAAGGCAGCCTTGTCTGCAGCAACCAGGTGATTGTAAAGTTTAAGATCCTGAGAGGACTGATCAAGACTAACAACAGAATTAAAAACCTGAACTTCAGAAGGGCAGATCTTGGCCTCTTCATTTTCTCTCTGGAAACTGCCCTGGAGAGGAGAGGTGCCCAGGAGAGCTGGTTGATCTTCAACGCAGCTTCATCAGAGCACAAGAACGTTTCATTCCCACGTGCAAAAGTCGGGCAAGCATGGCAACAGGCTAGCAAGAGTATACATGGAGCTTCTGACTGGGCTGGACCACAAGAAGGAGGTACACAAGAGACAGAAGCAGGGAGAGGCTTTATGGGAGGAATACAGCCCATGCATGAAGAAACAGAGTGAGGAAAGTTAAAGTTCAGGCCAATCAGCATAACTGCAGTCCCTGGGGACGTTGTGAAGTAAATCCTTTTGGAAGTCCTTTCTCAACACACAAAGGACAAGAAGGTGATTTGGAGCAACCAGCATGGATTTGCCAAGGACAAATTATGCCTGATTGACCTCATTGCTTGAGGTTAGTCATTCACCTCTGATGAAATGACTGACACTGTGGGTAAGGGGGTGTAGTTAGCATACATTGATTATGGCGAGGACTGGACCCCAGTCACATCATCACCAAATTGGTGAGGTATGGGCTGGAGAGTGGGCCAGCAGTCTAGGAGGCAGCTCTGGAGGTGGTGACGGTGTCAGTGTTGTGGTTTAACCCCAGCTGGAAAATAAGCCACATGCAGCCGCTCTTTGTTTCCCCCACCAGTGGGATGGGGAAGAGAATCAGAAGGGTAAGAGTGAGAAAACTCATGGGTTGAGTAAAGACAGTTCAACAGGAAAAGTAAAAACTGCTCACACAAGCAAAGCAAACCAAGGAAGTCATTCATCCCTTCCCATGGGCAGGCAGGTATTTAGCTGTCCCCAGAAAAGCAGGACTCCATCATGCAGAATAGTGACTTTAAAAGACCATCACTCTGAATATCCCCCACTTCCTCCTTCCCAAAGCTTGTATGCTGAGCATGATATCATATGGTATGGAATATACCATAGGTCAGTTCGGGTCAGTTGGGATCAGCTGTCCTGCCTGTGTCCCTTCCGAGCTCCTTGAACACCCCAAGCCTCCTCACTGGAGGAGCAGTAGGAGAAGCAGAAAAGGCCTTGAAGCTGTGTAAGTGCTGCTCAGCAATAACAAAAACATCCCTATATTATCAATGCTGTTTTCAGCGCAAACCCAAAATACCACTTCATACTGGTCACTGTGAAGAAAATTAACTCTACTCCTGCCAAAACTAGCACAGATGGGAAACTTCAGAAGGTGAGGTGACAGCAGTCCTTGTAGTGAGTATGAGTTGTGGCAGCAAGGAAGGGTTGCATGAGTCAGTGTGTGGTCAGCAGGTCTGGGGAAGAGATCCTTCCCTTCCGCTTGGGCTTGTGAGACTGTATCAGGAGTGCTGTGCCCAGTTTGGGGCTCCCAGGAAAGAGATTGATACACTGGAACAGGCCTGGTGCAGGGCCACCAGGATGGTCAGGGGGCTGGTTGTGGTACATGGTGACCTGTGGTATAAAAATAAGTTTCTTTGTGCTCCTGTATAGGCAGTAGAAATTAACTTCTTGTTCTGAAGTTAGAGTGGAAATTTTATAAGGAAAAAGGTGTGTGTGTATGTATGTTGTTTACTCCTAAAATGTAAATGTGAGCTAGAAATCCTTCAGCTCGTAAAGAGGATTAATATACTGTATATGTTGCAATTAGATATATTTAATCTGCCTATGTGTGTAAAACTACTAAAAGAATTTCTATGTAGTCTGCTTGGGATGTGATGTTTGTGAATGGAAGTGTGCTCCATCTTATGTGGCTTTTATCTTTTTTCAACCTTTTTGTTTGTCTTTCCTTAAAAAAACAAGAATGGGTTGACTTGGGAGAGCCTAATTGAGGTGTTCTTCCCATTATCTAGAAGTTTAGGAGGATTTTTTACAACTGAATTGGAACAAGTCTCATTAAAGACTGGACTTTAAATCCTCACCAGAATTAATTAAAACGGTGTTATTTTCTGGCATTATTGAAGTTGCTTATTGTTTTTGTGTGGGTGTGTCTGTGCATGTGCTAAACCGAAGGAACACGAATGAAATCCAGATTTTTTTTGAAGCTTGATCTCTGTTTCTGACTTTCTGCAGACTTTTAATGCATGTGCATGTATTCTGATGAATTAAAAAACAAAGTAAATACAGTTTTGGTAGGGAGTTCTGGTACAATTTCCCCCCAAAAAAGGGCAAACTTTGCCTTTGAGAATTTTTTTCCATGTTACAGTCATTTTTTGATTCTCATTTTTACAAAGGTTGTGGATATTACCAGCAGATCAATAATTTTCAAAACCTTGCTGAGACTATGGATGTTGGTGCTGATTCTGCAGGCTCCCAGAACATTTTAATTCCATGAAGAAATCTCCATGGCAACTTTTTCTGGGAAGATGTGCTGTTAGATACTGAAGTTTTATGGTTGAAGGAGCAGATGTAGGAAAGCATTCCGTTTCAGTGAGGAAAGCTGACTGCAGCTGACAGTGTAGCCAGGAGTACTGTGGCTAAGATGTTGTACCCTTCTGGTGGGGAGTAACAAGAGCAGCTCACCTACTGCTTGTCACCGTCCTTCTCGGCAGTGCACGCAGTCGCAGCACCGATTGCCGAAAAGACACAGTCAGTCCCTCGGGCAGGCAGGGCCTGTTTCTGTACTATCTGGACATTTGTAATTCAGGAAAGAAAACCAACCAGAAAACCCTGCTGCGGGGTTTTGCATCATTAAGTTTCTGCCTAAGCTGTGGAACAGCTTTAAATCAAACCCGAATCTTTGTGAGTGATGGCAAGCAGTGGAAAATATCTTCAGGCAAAGTTGTTTCAGTGGAGCCAAGAGTTCACTGTGAAAGCGAGGGCGCTCGGTGTCTGTTTTGAATGTGTGATATTCCTGAAGTCCAGTAGGTTTTTCGGTGCTGTTCCTTCCCAGGAATTGGTTCTGGAGAGCCTTTTGGGAATGGTGCCATGCTGCGTGCAGAGCCGCCCGGCACAGAGTTCCCACGAGCTTGCCAGGGGCTGTGGTGCTGTAGAAGTGAGCCCCGTGCAGCTGCAAGTGCGTGGTGCTGCGCTGCCCTGCTCGTGGAGCCCTTTGCACTGTGCCAGGCGCAAAGCTTTTGTGGCGTTTGCTCGGGTTTTGAAGTGTGAGCTTTTTAGAAGGGATGGTAACGTGTGCTGACAGAAAATGAGGAATGGTACCTTGGCAGCACTGAATTGTCTTTCTTCTTCTTTGCCTCAACTTTGTTCTGGAAGGAGAAGTCCTGAAAGTGTGGGAAATCTTTCAGATTGTGGCACTAGGATGCTCAGAAAAGCAAAAAGTTTTCTAGAGTGCTCATTTTCTAGGCAGAGACATAGAAGACTAAAGAAAAGGATAAGCCACCACCATCATCTGGTGAGCAGGAGCTAGTTCATCTGTTTGTCTCTGCTTATACAGGAGAGCATTGTACCACTTAGTGCCATTTGTGATCATGGGCATCAGCAGCTGCAGAACACTGGTGTTCTTTGGCACCAGGCTGTGACTCTCATGACACATGACAGCACTTGCTTCATTGCCCAGATGTCTTGGATCTTTAGTATATGCCCTTCAGTTGCAAATACTGTTTAAAAATGAAAATAAGCTAACAAGTAGTTATTGTACTCTCAATATGACATTTTTAATGGTATGTAAAAATGCAACTGATAGCTTTTTTATCATTATAATTGTGTACAAGAGAAGTTGTTTTTCTTTCAGTTAACAACAGATAATACAGTGATACTGTAACACAATAGTAGTTCATTACAGCACAACTGAAAAATTTGTATGAGAAAACAAAATGGATCTGTGCTTATTGTCTGGAATCTATCCCAGTTATACAGGATCTCCAGATATACTCATTACAATTACAAGTGAGGTACCAGTTAACCCTGTATTTAGCTGTTTTGTGATATTCGAGGTGTTTGTTACTCATTGTGAGGTGGTGTTTGTTAAACTTCTGAATGGAACCGACTGCTGAGAATGGAGGGTTTATCTGACCCAGACCAGTGTGAGAGTAATACGAGAAGCTACTGACAAAGAGGATCATAGAGTAGAGTGTGGGCAGTTCTTAGTCATCATCATATGCAGTCTGTATTTCACAAAAAGGTGTTGTGTGTTTGCTTCTGCTAGAACAAGCCTCTGTGATATGGGCTGCCTTAAAACTGATGTCTGCAGTATTTACCATCAGCTCTCCCATCACTTCCTGTGCACAGCAGCTGCTGCTGCTGCACACTAAGAGAGTTCGTGTCACTAGGGGAATACAAGGAGCCCTATTTTAATACTCCTTATGGGCTGCCTTCCTTTGTTGCAATTTGAAACAGGTAGTAAGCAACCTTTCTTCCAAATTTAGGCTGTTTACATTTTCTTCCTGTCATGGATGCTGTATGGAAGTAGATGCCTGGGGCATTTGTAAACCAAGTGGAGATCAGCATGCGTCAAACTATTCTCATTTGGCATTGTGTCAATAGAAGGCTTTGTAGGTTTCTGAGCAGTATGTATTGATTAGTGTTTTCAGCTCTACAAGAGGGTTTCTAGGGAGGGTGTTTTATTTGATTTTTTTTTTGGCACCTTTCTATTTTCAGCAAAAAAATTTAACAGGTGAGCTGGTAGTCTTAAAAGAGCTTATAAATAGGAAAAATAAGAAAAAGGGAATAATTTGGCATTTATAGGTTCTGTGTGAACCATCTGATTAAATGTTTTTTGTTCCCAGTAAGTCCTGGTACTAGTTTAAAAAGAACCATGAAGAGTATTCAGTTTAGTAGATCCTTGAGAGAGCCAGTGCATTTGCCATGTGTTTCAGCAGTTCATCCTTCATTAAAAGAACATAAATAGCGTGACTTTTTTTTCCAAGACTTTATAGTAAAATAAAATAGAAATTATTTCCTTACCTTTACAGAAAAGCTGGAACTGTGCTGTCTTCTTCCAGACAGGTTGCTTTTTTTTTTATCACTTCACCTCAGCTGAGAGTAATGAGAGAGCTTTACATTATGCTGAAGTGGATGTCATGACTGGGAAATCTATTGAACTAAAGTGCACAGAACTAGCTTGATTTTTTTTTTTTTTTCCAAGACAAGAGACTGTGGCCTATTGAGACTTCTCTGAGTGGAGAAAGCTACAGAGAAGATACTAGGTAGTTAAATAAGCTGCTTGTACTGAATAGGATGAACTCTGTGTGCTGATTTAACATTCTGGTTTTGAGTTTGACCCGCAAATCCAGCTGACTGCAGCTTCAGTCAACACTGGCCATTTTGAACAATTTTGATAATTCCTTTCCTGATATAGTTTGTGTTCTTTGCCCAACAATACAATATCTCATCCATGCTTTGAAGATTGTTCCTTTTATTTCACTTTTAGATGCTACACTGTGTCACGCAGTCATTGTCTTTGAGTATTAATCTGTGAAAGCCATAGTCCAGGTGGACAGTGAAGTGATGGTAACCTGAGGTAAACAGTACAGGTATATAAGAGCAGTCAGACTTAAGGACTATCCATAGAGAACTGGACTTCTTTAATGGCAGGGGCATTGACTTGATGTTATCTAACATGACATTTGCTCTTTTTGGAAGTTTTTCAACCCCATTTTTCAGAGCTGTGAGATAAAGAAGATGACAAGATGTACTTTCTGAAAACAGTTACCCAAGTAACTAAGGCCAAGTGTTGATTAGATTCCTGTATGTGCTTGCCCCAGGTGTGATCTCTTAATCTGGGAAGAAGTCATTTGCTGAAGAGCACAGCTTCTGCAACACACATAGTGGTTTTTAAAGGCGTTACAATATTGGCTAACATCTCAACAGCATTGTAAATTGCCATATGCTGTTGTTTAAGAAAATGAAGCATATAGAGTGTACCTGATTTGCATGTACTCAGAAGATTTCCGGCCAGAATTTCTGCTTGTCATCTTTGTTGAGCTCCATTTGAAAATCTGAAGGTTTTTTTGAGCTTTGAGGATTTGGCTTCTAATGCCTCTGAAGGGGTGGACACCCTATAACTGCTGCGGATTAGAAAGGCATAAAGACATAGTAGTAGTTTTTGTAGCTGTGATCTCAGAGCTTTGTTGACGTGTAGGTGTAGGGTACTCTGTAGGTGTAGGATAAGATGTTCAGGAGTGCATAAAGCTTGCTTTGGTTGTGTTCTACCCTGTCAAACTTTGTTAAGTAATTGAAGGAGAGCATTAGCCTACAACATTTGCTGTTGAATTCCTACTGGTTTTGCTGTCTTACTATGAGACCTTAAATAACCATAAATGTATTCATCAAGTACTTAAGCTAGTTTAAATTGACTACTTGTATAAACATTCCTAATGTAGAGGTTCTGTAATAAAAATGACCAACATGTAACCCTGCAAAGATGTTTGTCAGTTGTGTGTTTTGGGAGGTTTCAGAGTAGACCTGCACAGGCTGGTATATGCAACACAGAACTGAACTGTGTATATATACATGGCATTGTGTTAATGTGTCAGTTTCATACCATCCTGTTTTCTTGCAAGAGCCAGTTTGCACTAGTGCTTTATAGATTATGATATACTTGACTTGTCTACAAATGTCATCTACCCTATTGGCGCTGCTGGTGGAGGGTGGGTCCCCATATGTTGAGTTAGATCCCATGGAAATTCATCGTTGGTCCTCATTCAGAAGATTTTGTACCACAAATAAGTTAGTATATACCTGGAAAGTAAGACAGTTTTCTGACATGCACTGGAATAAGAGCACAGAAGTCTAATACTAATTGTGCCATTAACTGCCCACTATTTAGAAAACTTGCCCTTCAATACAAAACGTTGTGGGAATAGATACATTGAATATTCTTGCACCAACATGTCAGTGGATGACAGTTTGGAGCAATACTTTATTTCTTCTGCTGGTGAAATCAGAGGCTTTGAGGAAAACGTTAGTTTCAGAATTGAGATAGTAATCCAAGAAAAATGGATGTGAAGCCTCATTTTCTGAGTGTGAGTAACTGAGAGCTGCTGGAGATTGCTAGTGTAAGAATGTACTAATTTGTGTTTGTAGATGAAACAGAAAGTACCCTTTTGTACTAAGCAAAAATCAAGAGGGCAGCACATCTTACCCAGCACTGGCTCAATACCTTCCTTTGGTAGCTGTTGGTCTAAATAAGTCACAGATTTCCAAAAGAGTGTATGCTTGCTCTTTTATAGTCTCCTCTCTGCTTTCACAATTCATTCAAACATCTTGGAGTCTTCCCAGTTGTTCTTATCGTTCTGGTTTGTGATGATGATGTCTGCAACTATGTGGGTAAACCTCCATTTATTGTAAACTTTTGCATGTTTTGAATAGAGAAGTGAAATGTAAATGAGAGAATATCTGTATTGGTATCAACTGTCATAATTTTCTGCCTTTCTTTTGGATTGGTTTCAGATGCACGAGTCAGCACTGTAAAGACTGATATACAGATCTTTAATCCAGGGGAGGTGATAGATCCCCATAGAGAATTTGGTCACTCTCTGTTTATAGCTTTCACAAAGTGCCAAGACATTATTGGCATGGACTGTTCTACAGATTCTGTGGCACAACTGAGAGTTCCATTTGGAAAATGTGTTCCCCGCTTTGGACACCAAGAGAGAGGATCAATCTCTCTCACCCAAGGAGTCAAAATGGCTTCTTTCTGAAGCTGGATATAGCATTGTTGTAAGTACTTGTTTGACAGGCCTTCTCTTTCTCTAGAGTTGGGTTTTTTTTGTCAGGAGATGGATAAAACTCTGTGCTTTGCAAACCCTGTATTTTTTTCTCTGCAATCAGTGCTTTGCCTGTGTTGAATTATTCAGGTCTCTGAGCTCACAGGCGTGCCCTTATTATTTGTGGGGTATATTTGGGCTTCCTACAGTTGTTCTTGGTTATGATTAGTAGCGGAATCTTCATTCAGATTCAGGGTTGCATTGTCAATTGCAGCAACCTTGTGTTGAGATGGAAAGTGCCTAGACATGGCTCTTGAGGTATACAAAATAAGTAGTCAGATGCATTAGTTTTTTTTTTCCCTAAGCTGTACAAAGGTAGATACCTATCTCCGCAAGATATGGTAAGGAGGAATGATAAAGGCATAGCAGAGGAACTTACTAAAGAAAATTCTCTGCATTGGCAATAGCAGACATATCGAATTGGCTTTAGACTTGTGGATCCGTAGAAGAAACGAGATGCTCTCATGTGCAAGTGTTACATGGGTTTTGCTGCTCTATAATTTAGCCTTAACATTTCCCATCTGCACTTTTTAAAAATAGTGTTGTTCTCTTCAAGTGGATACCTGTTCAAATACTCTTCTACTCTCATTTGTAAACTGTTTGAGAGATTGTTTTGGCCACAGTCTACCTATTCTCCTGTCTTGCTTCTTGTTTTATAAAATGAGAATGCTGCCAGTGCAGACAATTGCATCTCTGACTGCTGTGTCAGAAGACATGAAGATAAGAAGGACGTGGGGAGCAGGACATCGTTGTGAATGTTGTAGTTTTAACAAAGAGTGAAATCTCCTTTGCAAGAAATGGACATAGAATGGGAAATTCTCCAAGACTGGGGACTATATATTTAGAGCTTTGCTGTGACCATCCAGTTTTCCCTTTCATATGGGAAGGCAATCTTCCAGTAGGGGAGAAATGCAGTTTCTTCATTATTTCTATTATATTTCTTGTTTTCTTTGAAAGGGAAAATGGCTAGTTTCTGTCTGTGCATATCTGCAGTCTGGATTCTCCTTTCTTGAAGGTCGTGATTTGGTCCTTGGCTATGGCAAACAGTTTTGTGGCTTTGTCTGTGTGTGACCTATGGAAATGGACTGTAGTTAGTTAGTAGAACTAACACTGTAGTTAGTTTCTCTTTTTTCACTTGGTGTGTCATTCTTGATTTCACACCTTTCTATCTCCAACCACGGTCAATGACTCTTACAGACTGAGATTGTGCTGGCGTCAGTTAACGCCAGCTGTCTATTTTTAATGCTGCCACCTTCTCATATTGCCAGCAAAAAATGTTAGCAGATATACATCCGTGTTTTCTCCCTGTCATCAGGATCACTGAAACAACCTCTCCCACCAACACACACTTTTTTACTTAGAGAGTTCACTATCATTGAGCTGTCACTGGGTTCAGAAATTGCTTTTGTGGTTAGATGTGATTTGACATGGAAAACAATCCAGCTCTGTGAAATCCTTTGAAAAACCGGAATATTGCTGTTGTAAAACCATCTGACAATGATACTTTCTTACTGAGACAATCTGATAAAGCACTTGGTTTTAAATTCTGTGTAATTAAACTCTAAAGGAAAATTCCACCTTGGACTGCTGCTCTGGCTTCCATAGTAGCATTTTAGTAAGCAATGAGTTGCTTACTGCTGAGCTTGTCTGCTGAGCTGGCTGCAGTTCCCAAATAGATCAAGCTGTGTTGCTTAATGTTTAAATTATGTTTCAGAAATAACTATGCAAAGCTATTTTTGAAAAATATGTATAGTATTTCTTATGTATAGTATTAAATGGTATTGTACTTTTCTCACAAAAAACTCACTGAAAACCAGTCTGCAACTGGAAATATTTACTTGGAGGGTGGGGAGGAATGTCCTGGAACTGGGTACTTCAGCTATCAGACAGCGCTTTCTGAATTTCTTGGCCAAGAAATACAAGTAAACTTGCTGTATGCTGGCGCAGTATGATGGTTAACAAACAGCTGCCATGCCTGAACAGTAGAGTGAATATGCTGTATATGAATTCAAGGTTGTGTTATTGGACCTCTTTTCTTTATATTGACCAGTGTAATTTCTGAATTAGGATGGGAGTTTTGTCAGAGGCCTCACCGAAACAGTGTTTCACAGATCTTTCTCCATAGGAGCAAAATGTTCAAATTGTACTTGTGGTTTTACTTGAGCTTCATAGTGATTTAAAAACACATCCCCACAATACTCACCCTTTGCCTTGCCACCATTTTGCATTGTACTTTGCATGCTGCTCTGATGTGGATTGGTTCAATGTAGGAAAAATGGCTAAAAATTTTGGTAGTTATTGAATTCCTGTCTGGGAATTAAAAATCCCTCATAATATTAGACATTGTAAGGATAGACAGCTAGGCTTTTTGCTGAAACATCACAAAATCTGAGGAGGAAAACAAGAAGAAAATTCCAGGAAAGTTAGTAGTGCATGAAAGTAGGGTTTTTGTTTTAATGTCATTTTAAAGAAAAACTGAAGAGGAGAAAATTTTTGGGTAATGTGTTGCTAGAAAGAAGCTTGAATGCTCACTGTTGTTCCATAACAAAGAGTTGGATTCAGTTATTATTCTGTCCCTTGTGCAATGGTTTCCTTTCAAAGTCCAATTCAGTTCTTAATGAAAGCATAGTTTAAGCTCTACTATCTTGAGACTTAAGGAGTTAAGATGTTACTATGTTATGTCCAGTCCTATTTAATAATGCCATTGTTCTTTATCCCCTTGAGTTTGAATTTTCTCTGAATCGAGTAAGATGTCATACCATATAACCATTCAATATCTAGTTCTTAGATAGGAAGTTTTTCTGTTCTGGGTGTCATTAATAAAAACAGCACTGTCTTATGCAACTCTGTTTTCTGTTGTGAAAATTCCGCTTTTTATTCCCCTGTCAAACGTCATGTCCTGTTCTTGGTTAACTGGTCTCATGAAAAAAGGTAATGTCTTCCCTGAGTGTCAACTCAGTCAAAATATTGATGCTGTATGTGGAGAGAAAGCAGTAAGGAAGGCTACTGGTTACCAAAAGCCTGAGGGTGCTAACATGAAAGTTCATTAGGTTGTGTCTCTTTTCCTATCTCCAAGTGTCATGTATTTATATAAATTCAGGTTAGTAATATAAATGAAGTCCTGAAAAATAGCTAGTAATCTGAAAGCTGTCCTTGAGAATCCTTTTCTAGTCATACTTATGAACAATTTTGTATAGTTTCTATGGATTAACTGCTTGGGATCAAATGCATTCATTTCTGCTTAGAGGATGTTTGGCCATGCAGCACTGACCTTACTCTTGGTCACGGCTCGTCACAGTGTTCTAGTTTTCTTTCAACAGTGTTTGTGTTGGATGTTGTTTCATTATACTTTGGTCTCATTTTTAACCAAATATTTTAACACTAAGTGTGAAATCAAGAGAGAGAATCAAAATAAACCCAAATGCTGGTTTGTTTATTTTTTTTTGTTCTGGGACATGAACGAGACATGTCAACTCACGTGGGATTGCTGGTGAGGTGTAGAAGGATGCATTACCTGTGTATCCTACTTTTCTCTCCCTGCGTTATCAGGCAGTGTGTTTATGTTCATTGCTTTAACTGGTGGAGAAAGTACAGGTGATGTTGGTTCTTCGCCCTGTCCTCTCAGCTGTTATGCCTTTGCCCTAAGCCCCTGTACTTGAACAGCAGAAAGAGCTTTTGAAACTGCAGTGGTTGTATCAGCTTTTTCAGCTCTCTGAAGATAAAATGGTAAGTATTATTATATGAAAATAGCTTCTTACCACTAGCTTGTGTGGTAAGCTCAGCCTGGGGAAGACTGACAGATGAAGTGATTAGCTGTTAAGACTGATTAGTAAGTCTTCAACTATTCTTAACTGCATTAATTTATTTATTTGAGGCTGACTTAATGAGCACTATGACATCATCCTCTTGGATTTTTGTGTTTCAGATGTGCTCAGCAGTGTCTCTGACAGCTGTGCACTGTACTGGGTTATTACACTGTAGTTAGTTTCTGCTCCCTTCCCCTATGATCTGTGTGTATGCCTAGCCTAGTGCATATCCTTAAGATGACAAGAACCAAAGAGAACAGCAAATAAATTGAGCCTTCTAGAGAAGAAACCAGCATATATGCCAGAAACCTTATTTTGAGGCATTGTATTTCTGCTTCAGCACTAGTTTGTCCTCTACCATTTGTGTCTAAGACCTATCTGCAGCCTTTTTTTTTAATTGCTCCTAATTTCCTACATCTTTCTGTACTTTGGCTAATATTCGTGCTAGTTTCACTCACCCCTGCCATGTCCTTTAATGTCTTAACTTCCACCCAAATTGTGCTGTCAAATGGTATCAGTCCTTCATACACCCAAGGGATGGATTTGTGTGTTACTGAACAACATTATCTGCGAGTTGTGTGTCATTTATTGGATTCTTTCATGGGAGTAGACAGCATTCTAAGGAGTGATAAAATTATTGTCTTCTATCTGTTGTGTGTGTACAGTTTTTACATTCTTTGTGTAGGGTCCACAGGATCGACCACCAGAAGATGGATGATCTCTTTTCTATAACAAGGAAAATCTGAAGTACTCCCAGACTACCTGGTAGCACATGTTTCTGTCTATTTCCAAACCCTGGTCCATGCCTATCATGCCAGATAGACTTGCAAACTCCTTTGATGTAAGTTGGGGCATGTGCTTTCTTCAGGCTTCACAGAGTTTTCCTAATAATTCTTTTTATCAGTAGCTAACCATTACATGAATCTTCATTGATAAATATTCAAATGTAACATTATTTTTGTTCTCTTAAACTGAAAAAAAACCTCAAACAAATGTGAAATAGTTGGATTCTGCTACTCTCTTTAGCTAATTTAATCTTTTCATCTAAGCCGTATATAACTATCAAACCTGCTGTCTACTTGGACTTTCTCTTTTCCTCATCCTCTGTAAATCCCATTAAATCTCTTTAACCCCTTTAACTCATTTTGGGATTTTCTTTCATTTGGAAGATTTTACTTATTAATGTTTTTGTCAAGTTACATTCTTTCTCCAGTTTCTTCATTCCCTTCCCAATACTATTTTATCTGATAGACTCATAGCTGTTGGGTTTGCCTTTTTTTAAATTTCAGATTTTATTTTAAAGGTAATGAATTTTCACCATGAGTGAAGCACAAAGGAAGCACATAGAAAAAAAGTCAAGAGGAGAGAAGCGTTAACTCAAGTATCAGAAAATAGAGTTTTCGTAAGAGAAGCCTAAAATATTTAAGTTGCAATGAAGTCCAATAAAGGTATCAGCTGCTGGTTTTGTGAGCCATTGGCATCCTCTTGCTTCAGATTTTCATAGCGTAGCAGCTGTTCCAGTTTCGGATACTTAGAATAAACTGGGCATATTCTGCTTTACCCTGGCTCCTTAATGAGACAAAAAGCACCTGGAGGGAAAACCGTCCATTCCAAGTTCAGTTCCTGAGCGAATGATCTGAGGTGTTCTGCCCTTGTGGCCCACTCCCAGAGAGGTTTCTCTGTCATGACTATTTGCAGTGATATAGTGAGAGTATTTTGTACTGCATTTTGCATTGTGCTTGCCTTGTTTTTCTTTCTTGGAAAACTGATAATGGCATTCCCGTGTGGTCATGGGGTATGTGCAGCCATCTAGTCCAACTCCTATAGTGTGACTTGGCCAAGATGCTGTCTATCTTAGACTTAATTGTGAAGGTCATCTGGATGTCTTCATTGTCAGTTGTACTCTTCCCCTCAAAAGAATCCGCTTGTTGTAAATAGCCCTGCATTGAAAGGTGCCTGTGTTCCAGAAGTGACCAGTATTTCAGCTGAAGATCTCTGTTGTAGCTTCTTCCTGGGATCATTTTTTTGAAGATCTCTTCAATGCCTCTTTCCTCACAATTTGCCAAATAACTCCTGCTTGCATCAGCATACAGATGTCTAATTTCAGTATCCCAGTTTTATGCAATAATTGGGCAGAAGTCTGATGTGAGGTGATATCTGAAGTTTTGTTACCTTAATTTTGTATTTTTAACCACGTCTCTTTAGAGCTGTTAGTACAGTGCAAATACCCTGACAGTATTAAAGTAACTCTCTTCGTTTGTTCATCTGTCTACAGCTGTATTTGTAAAATTTATACACAAGCCTGTGCTTTGGGTTAATCATACCTTGTTCAGTTTTATCCAAGAAAATGTTCTCTTTTTCATTTTTTAAGGTTGTTTTGCACTATCTATCTAATGGGTTTTTTATTTTATTCTTGACTGGTACATAGCAAAAAACAGGCCTTTGCAGGATATCTTAAATACTCCATCAGATTGCAAGGTTCTACCAGCCTGGTTAGCTACCTAGGGACCTACTTTTAGTTCGGGACTTCTTGGCTATGCTGATAGCCAGCAGAAATTTGGAGCTGTGTAAGAGAGGAGAAAGTGAAAATTGTAAACCACAAAAAGAGAAAAATAAACCAGCAGCCCTGCAGCACAGTCTGCTTCTTGGTTAAACAGCCTTGGACTTTGTGGTGATAATGTTACAGCAGACATTCTTGGAAAAAAGTACATCTGTTAGATGAGTGTTGTATTTTGCAGAGACCAGTACAAACCTGTTTTGCTTCAAGGTATTTGAATTTGTCTGTGCTACCTTATGATTGTCAAAGTGTACAGTACAAATACCACTAGCAATTGTTATTGACATACATTATGTTTATAGACCATATCATGAAGACTTGGTGTTTTTACAAGTAGCAAGGAAGAGAAAGTATCTGTTCTACTAAACAAAGAGGGCTGAATGCTCTGGGCCGTAACAGTAATAATAATAAAGTTGCTGCTGTAAAGTGGTAAATAAGAAAAATCTTTGTGTGAAAATCAGTAGGTTTCAGCTGTAGTGAGGTTTTAGTATGGCTTGTTAAGATAAAAGAGAAACAGCTGAAGTTTGAAGTCAGGGCTGAATATCATTAGGAAATACGCCTTTGGTTAGCCCTTAGGGTAAAACGCCTGACTAATGGTCTTGTTCTCAGTGATGATGCCTTTATATGATTACTTTGAATAATTTTCAGTGATTACTTCTGATAGTTTAGGAATGTTTCTTAGTATTAGTTAGCAGTTGCCTATGTAGATGTGAGAGCAATAGTGGCAAATCAGAAATAGCCTGATCAGGCTTGTTGTACCAGTAAGTCAGGAACTGTGACAAATAAGCTGCTCCTGCATTCTCTTGCCAGGGTGGTCCTTCATTCTGTTTTCTGAATGAATGAGACTGCCTTGGGAAGGGAATAAATATAGGAAGTACCCAAAGTCTTCTTCTAATTTACAAGAAAAGATGCTGTTGAGTTTTACTTGACTGCTCAGTTGATCAAGACACCCAAGTCCCTAGTGAATTTAGAATAAATAAACCTTACAAACAAAACTCCTACTGTTAGAGTTTATGGAAGAACATTTGTTGGGCTCCCACCTCTAGTTACGGTGCTTTTAGACCCTTGTCTTTTAGACCCTTAGACCTTTTTGAAAAGATTACAGTTTCTACAGCAGAACAATCCTGGTTATTGTATCCTGCTATAATCCTCTCTGGCATGCTAACAAAAATAGAAGTTTCTCTCAGTAATTCTACGTCTTCTTTCCTACCTTCAATGTAAGAAAATAGAAGAGTGTCCTATTGTGATAAGAGTTTGGGATGACTTTTGGTAGCTTGGAGATTACAGCAGGACCTATTAAGTTGTAGACCTTGTTGTACTAACACTGAGCTGTTTTAGTGCTGTGGAGATGAAGGTCTCCAATACTAGTCAAGGATTTTGTGTATTGGGTACGTGGAGTGTAATTGTGTAGCTTTTCAGCTGAAATTGTAGAAAACTGTTAATCCAAATAGTATTCAAGCCCACAGTATCCATTTGCAACAATACGCTTTCACACTTAAGAACTCAAGGCACTGTTAGTAGTGATATTTGCAAATGAAAACTGCATCACTTGCTGTTCCAATCTACTTTGAGCCAATATTTGATACTTTGCACTTTGTTTACTGTGCTAATGTCCAGACACAGAACTGATGCTTTTATATAGGTGAACTTGGGCTCCCAAGAGAAAACTGAGGATTTCAAACTTCAGTTCAGAATCTCCCAGTATGTAGTTGGCCACATGTGGAGAGACTTATCAAGGAAGGGGAAGGAAGTGATAGGAAGCTTCTTAAAATTCTTCTGAGTATGTTCATTCTGTTCCCAAATGTAGGCATAGATACAGGAGGCTGTCATTAGTGTACCATGAACACAGTTTCCGCTACTGAACTATGATGCATTAGAGTAATTCTGTTTGTTGTAAGAAGCAAGAGCTTAAAATAGAATGGTATGTAAGAATGTATCCTTTCTAAACATAAAGGTTTCTTTGTGTCATAATGAAGTGTAGGGCTTTAAAAAATACACTACTAATGTCCCTCATAGATTTCATTCTTTTCTTTGAAGTGGCCAACCTTATGACACCTAGTTTTGTAAAAAACATTTTTCCCTCCTACCTTCCCTTGTTTGTTGCTATTTTCCATTTTGTGTTATTTTCTGGTCAGTTGTAATTTTCATTCTGATGTCTGATTTTTAGATTTTTTTTTTAATGTACAGTTTTTAATCTTCTTTCTATACTAACTCTCTGGAATGCTAAACCTAAGAGATGAGTGTTAAGAGCTGAGCGATCACCCTTGGCATATTTAATTGTAGACAAGTTGTTTGAACTTGTAACACTTGGAAAATGGAAGTGAATATATTTGTTTTGTTATTCCCATGGAAACGAGATATTTATAATGAGCTTCTAAAAAAAGTTACAAATATACACAAAGAAGCTGATTTTTTGTAGCAGTTGCTTAATAGAAAGGAATTAGTCTATTTGGGGGGTTATGGGTTGGGGTTTTTTTCTTTAGTTCATGAGGTCTGAAAAGCTGGTGTAAGGAAGGGGTATCCTGGATGTGAACAGGGCATTAAAAATGGTGAAAATAAACTCGGGGTATGACAGCCGTCTGTGTTATGCAGTGTTCATAGTATTATAATTTTTCATACAATAGTTTGAGTTAGAGGGAGCCTTTTACAGGTCATCTAGGTGAACACCACCACCTCGCCCTTCCCCCAATGAGCAGGGACATATTGCATGAGATCAGGTTGCTCATAGCCCCATCCAACCTGACCAGGGATGGGCCTAAAAATGTCTTCTTTATATCTAGTGTGATAGGTGTTCCTTCTCTCTGATCAACTCTGTAGCCCTCCTCTGGACTTGCTCCAACAGGTCGATGTCCTTCCTGTGCTCGGTACCCCAGAGCTGGATGCAGTGTTCCAGGTGGGCTCTCATCAGAGCAGAGCAGAGGGGCAGAATCCCTTGCCCTGCTCCCACGCTGCTTTTGTTGCAGCCCAGGACACGGTTGTTGGTTTTCTGGGCTGTGAGTGCGTGTTGCTGGCTCATGTCCAATTTTCCATCCAATAGTATTCCCAAGTCATTACCCCTAGGGTGTTTTTGTGGACCTGGATTGGACAGAGTGTAAATCAAGGTTCGCTGAAAGACTTTTTCTCTCTCATTTCTACCTACTCAGTCAGTGGTCTCCTGTACATTCAACCCGTGACTGTACAGACAGAAGAGAGGGGAGCATGCTGTTCTAGTTAGTAATCATGATGACAGCAGCTGCTCAGAGCTCTTTGAGACCTGTCTCTAGAGACAGGAGGAGTGCAGGATTGCTGCTTGGTAATTTAGATGCTGGTACATGGCATACATGTACCATACCTCACATACCAGAAGTGCCAGAACACGTTGTGTTCCTAGGGTTTTCCACAAGACTTGACACATGTTGCAACTGTAGAGTTTTTGAGTTAATTATGATGCTTTACAAGTGAATTTGATAATATTTTAATAGATGGGGGAGCGAGAGGGGCTATTTTTGGAGTGTAGAAAAAGATAACAGATTTCAAAATTAAAGCTGTTTTATTTAGGAAACTTCGGATATAGTTGTAAAAATTCCTTCACTCCCAATCCTATTTTTAACATCACTCCCATTAATGTTGTTTGCTGGTAAAGAATATCAGCTATCATGCACATTTGTTTCTCCTTTGGGGTCTAGCTGCAGTACTACATTGGTCATATATGTGTCCAATTTGTGGTTATACCTTAAGCTAAAGGGAAAAAATCCACTCATTTCTTTGCCCCATGTAAGTGACAGGGAAAAGACCAAATGTGAGAGGTAGGTATACCTGTGTCTTAGACCAAATGTTATTTGTTCCTCTTGGCAGCCATATTTATGTATTTTTCCTTTTAATTCACAAAAAAAAAGTTATGCTCTTCTATTTAATAAGTGTGCAACCAAAAATTCTTCGTGTGTTGCTAAAACCCTGAGATCAGTTCATGTGGTTAGAGCATGGTGCTAATAGCGACAAGGTCATGAGTTTGATCACTTAAGAGTTGGACTTAATGATCCTTGTGGGTCCCTTCCAACTCAGAATATTCCGTGAAAAATAAATGAGTCAACATGAATTTCTGCTGGTTTTGCTGAAAGTGATCATCCTCTTTCCCATTGCCATGATCCTGACTGATGATTCAGGCTAAACCTGTGTGCTACAGAAAACTGCCTTTGCAAGGCCTGTATGCTAGACTTGGCTGTGAGTCTGTAGAGAACTTAGGGCCTTAGGATGTTGTTATCCTGAAGTTTCGCAGTGATTGCCAATGCTTTCTTTTTCTAAATGAGAGGCAAAAGAAAATGAAGTCTTGACCTCTTGAGCTACTTAAAAGTTCTTGGACATGTTTAATCAGAAGAGGGATGTTAATCCTATTAATGAGAATCCTGGAGAAATTCCAGGTAATTAATTGCAGTTTATTCCATGTATCTTTCTGATTAATGAAATGCTGGATTATATTCTTAATTTTTACTGTCATGATGTTCTTTTACTAGCTAATTCTGTGAGATACTCCAGCACATGCTTTACCTAAAGTGGACAAGTAGTTGCAAACAGCAATGTTTGGTCAAAAAACACAAAGTTTATTTTGTGGGGGTTGCTGACGTTTGCTACATATGTTGGGCTGCACTGAAAATGAAGAATGTTAGTAATGAACAATTATGTAAAGGGTCCCCTTAGTGTTGAATTTTGTTGTGAACAACGAATTTCTCCTTGTTTTAAAAGCCTGGGATAAAATTTCATTTTTTGTTTAGTTAATTGAAGTAGGAGTCACTTTCTAGCTGTTGGTTGCTAAACCAGGAATCTCACTTCCCTTTTTCATTAGTGGAGGCATCCTCCAGCTGAGAGGGATTTGAGCACTAAAGGTGTCTAAAAGAAGATCAAAGATAAATCCATGACATATAGCTAAATTGCTCTTCACAGTGGTCTTTTTGAAGGTGAATTGAAATTAGATTTCTATGTACTGCTCTTCTAGCCCGAGATTTCTGTTGCCAGTGCACACTTTCTCTATCCTAGCATCTGTTGTTTATTCCTGTATAAACAGCTGTCTCTGTTGAAAGGACTGGTTTGGGTTGTGTGGTGGTGCTTGGTTATTTTTTTCCCCTGATTTGCTTGAAATGTTCTCTAAATTGGCATAAAAAGAAATGCTCAAGCAGCAAACAAAACTTGTGTAGTAGCATGTTTCCCAGCAACGTGGACTCTCAAATACTACTTTAACTTGGAAAGTTTTGTAATGTTGTAAACATTTTCTGCTTTTGAAGATGGTATATTTAAGATTATATCAGCATAAGTATCAAAACATCTTTTTCGAAATGGTTCTATTTGATCTGCTAAATTTTAGTTCAAATTATATGGCTACATTTTGGGGTGTAAATTCTTATTCAAAAGATCAGAGAATCTGTAATTTACTAATACAGGAAAAGGTGTGGTTTGTGTCTGCTGTAATTCATAAAAACTAAAAATAGTTGGGTTTTTTTAATGGTGAGTAAATTCACTAATGCTGTGGCTTCATACCTGAATTTTAAAATGAGGAACACTAAAACTAGTTTAGTATTAGGGAATTGAGTGGAACAGTGTATACTCCACAACGTTATCTCCTGCCTAAACTGAATATTTTAAAATGCTAGAAAACAGATATGCATTAACCTCCTTCTGGTTAAACACATCTCTGTAGTGAATGCTTTGTAAGAGTTCTGTCAACTGAACCCTTTGGTGTGATGGACCAAAAAAGATCTGCAGGAATGACAGTATAAACTGGTGTTTGTAAAGTGTGCATTTCCCATTCGTCAGATTTTGCATTACACACTTGTACAGCAAAATCCTCTCCATTAAAAGTAAACATAGGTAAGTAATTTACTAATGTGAAAATATGGTCTTCCTATTAGTGAAAATTACAGCAAGTATTCAGCTCCAAATTTCTGGGAGATTTATGAGTTTACCAGACTACTATATTGTGTTTTCTGTGTACCTGTGAATGTTTTTTGAAGATGATGGTCTACGAAGGAAAACAGGTATAGAATTTAAAAATTTTTCAGTCTTCAATTGAGGAGGAATTTTAAGTTTTTAAATGCTTTTCAGTAGCTTGCTTTGTGCAATCGTAGGATAATTATTAATTTACTTGTGAATACATGAATAATGACTTATAAATAATATGATAACCAGTTATTCAAAGAGGAATAAAAAATAGTAAATGAAAAGACTTACCTAAGATGCTTCAGTTCTTGTCTTACACATGCAGGCTTTATAAGTGATCAACCAAATGAGACTGTATTTCATTTGATGAGCTGCAGGCATTTTGACAGTAGACCCAGTCCCTTTATTTCCTCTTTATTTCTGAACATTCATCAAGGCAAGTAGTCTATAAAGTGCTATCCTACTGATGTACGTATAAAATAAGTGATATTCCTGGGATATGTTTTATTTGACACCATAAATGGGCTGCATGGGCCTTCCTGTTCGGTTGCAGTTTTCTGTTGTTCACTGCGGTAAACTGAAACCATTCTGCTATTCTTGGAATGCTTTTTGTGCTCTCTTGTAATTTCTTTCAATTGCTGTGTGTTTCAACAGGGGAAAGTCTGTAAGAACTATTACTTTTGAGCAGTTTAAGGAAGCTCTTCAAGAACTCTCCAAGAAGCGATTTAAAGGCAAAAGTGATGAGGAAGCACTTCAAGAAATGTATAAACTAATTGAAGGAAAAGGCCCAGGTTTAACTGGAGTAACGGTATGTTACTGATCTAATGGACAGATTGTTTCTACCTGTCCTTTGTTCTACTGCAGTGTTGTTATGTTCACCTGCTTCCCTTTACAATCCACAAATCCAATTTCTCCGTGGGCCCAAAGGCAGCAACTGCTAAGCAGAATGGGAGCAAAGGCTATGTAACAGCTGAGTATTGCACTACTGTGTATTCTTGTTGGCACTGTCATTGCTCCTTCTAGGAATTGTACTACCACCTAGTAGCACCTCAGGAATATCCTGAGCTTTTGTGTATGCTTAGAACCATGAAACATTCATGAAGAGTGGCATATCCAAATCAAAAAGAGTAGAAGGGCATTAAGTTTAGATAGAGCCTCAATAAAAATTGCAAAGGTGTTTCATGAAATACCAAAAAGACTAAAGCAAAGGCATCTTAAAATATATTTAATTACACCATGTGAATCCCAGAACACTGGAGATCTGGGAATAATTATCATGTGGTCTGGTCTTCGTTTCTTGTTTGTTCCAAGTCTGTCAGAGCTATAATATTCTTTCTTTTTAATTTTAAGATATTGGTATCAAGCTTTGTATGTGAAAAGGAAGCTATAAGGCATACTGTATATAAGCTTGGTTGTCCTTTTAGATGCCCAGTCTAGTCACACTTTCATCCAGTATTTTAGGAGATACTGGATACTATAGTTGAATAGTTCTGTCAGTTTAGTTCATTTGCTTAAAATTTGTGATCCTCGTGAATTTTGCCTGTAAAGCTGTGAATGAAAATATAATCTTTTCCGAAACTAGTTCTCTACAAATGATCAGTGTAAATATCAAGTAGGAAAATCTCTTTTGAGTTGTAAAATCAGTCAACTTTTTAGAAGATTTTATTTTATTACTCTTATACTCTCATTTAAAACAAGTGGTAATTTTGGTACAGACTTAAAATATTGAAGCTTCTTTTTTGTTCTTCACTTACTCTAGTAAATTTGAAAAACTTCTTCATCTGTTCAGGGATTCTTACTTTGAATTGTGTGTGTTCTTCAGGCCTCACTCCTGATTCCATTTCTGGTATTTCAGCAGGCAGACATTGAAATGATCTGTATCTTCTGCTAAGGGAACAGTCTCCTTCTGTGTGGGGGACATGGATGAGAGAGCTTTGCAGATGCAGAGTGGTATCATATAGGTTCTGCAGAGGTATACGACTGTGCCAGCAGCAGGGGGAAAAGAGTGAAGGGAGAATATGAGCCAGCAATGTGAGGCTTGACTGTTCAATATGTGCAGTTCTGGGAGAGTTGAAGAAGTGAAGAAAGAGGGATCAGAATATCTTCTGCTATCTGGAAAAGTAAGAGGCAGGAGGCAGAGCTTAAAAAGGAGGGACATTGCAGGCTGAGAGCATGTGTGTGTATATGTAAAACCAAATTTCATGTTTGTCAAATTTCATGTTTGTTTTGTCATGCTAATTTAGTTCCTGGATGGTAAAAATGACCCATGAACTTGGCAATTAAAGACATTAAAATAAATAAATGAATAGATGGTCACTCTCCTCCTGCAACCCAGGAGTGCATGTATGAAATCTATATACAACCTTTCTAATGCTTTGTTTCCTTTGGGAAGTTGATACTGTGGAAATTTTAAGTTGTGCTGCTTTCTGTATGGTTAGACAAAGTTACATTAAGGTTTTCTTAAAAGTTCTAGGGTGAGTCAGTCATGCCATGCAGTGTGTGCCCTGCTCTGTAAAACTCTGCTATAGGTCATGTAGATTTGGTTCAGGTTTCAGACAGAAAACTTTATGTTACTACTGACACATTACTCTATAAACATATTAGGGAAGGAGTTGAAAGCGTAATTAAGTGAAGCTTGTGGATAAGAATACTTCAGCAGTGTGTGGGGATTTTTGTGTCTTAGCTTCTTATGTTCTGTACTGGGTATTTTGGGGAGGCGGGCGGCAGGGGCAGTATGTCTGGACTAAATGGCAGCCTGGGGAAAGCACTCCTCCTGAAGGACAGTTGGAAAGTTTACCTTTACATGAGACAATGAGGATTTTAGTGCATGTTGTTGTGATAGAAGTGATAGTTGTGATAAAAGTGATCTTTTTCTGTTTATTTTTTTCTTCTCCTACAGAATGTTGTAGAATTACAAAAATCCCTGCTTGTAGTTGATGTGGTTGAGAAGGCTCAGCAGCCAGACATTGAAACTGAGTGAATTTTAAGCTGCTTTCTAATCTTGCAAGAGAACATGTATGATTGACTTTGTCACACAGGAAGAAAAACGACAGGAAAGTGATAATGGTTAATGAAACCCGTGGCTGTGTTAGCTCACTTGGTGCTGATCTGTCAATAGAATATACAGTGCAGCCCATGTAACTTGGACAGCTTGTAAACAGACATGTAAATGAAGTCTAGGGACTTCTAATTGTCCTCATTCCTACACAAAGGTTGCAAAGAGCAAAACTGAGGTTCTTTCTTTTCCTGTTCCAAAAACTGAGTGCCATAACAATGCTGAATGCATTTCTACACCTGCAGGGGAACAGATCTTTGCTTTGGTCATTGTTTGCTGTTAAAATAAAACCAGTTGAACTTCAGTGTATATTCATCAGGGTCCTTATCATAGAAATGCAGAACAATTTCAAGTGCAAGGGATCTGGGATGATCTCATTCAAACCTTCTGTTCACGAAAGGGCTAACTTAAGGCCAGATCAGGTTGTTCAGGGCTCAGTCCAGTCAGATTCACAGTGAGAGGAGTATGGGTGGCAGGGCAGTACAGTAGCAGCAGTACTTTAAAAGCTGGGTAATGGGTGCTCAGGGAGATGTTGATGATGGCAAGAGCATATTCTCACCAAAATGTACCTGTTAGGGCAAGAGCAAGGAAGCCAGAGTGCAGCCCACAGAGTGTGGTAAATGAGACAAAACAGTTGTTGCAGCAGAAGTGCAAAGAGGCCTAGAAATTCCACTTAAGACTATGTGGATCTGCTTGAAGACTGTACAGTGGTAGTCTGAAAAAGCTGCAGGACATACTGTCCAGCACATGGACATCCATTAAGATGTAGAAGAAGTGTGCATGACTGCCATTAGCACATCAGAGTCCTTGGCTCTACTAGGAAGAAGTCCTATATCCGCATTCCGTGCTTCAGAGAGCTCCTGTGTCTTCGTGGAGGTCAGCGCGGTGGTGGCCACTCTTGTGGGAGATGTGCTGTGGTCGAGGTCGTGAGATTCCAGATGGTGGGAGAAGATGAAGAGGAGGCTGATGTGCTATTTGTGGAAAACCCAAGCTACACAAGGTGAGGAAGGAGTGACAGCTGGAGACCAAGTGGACAGAGACTATTGAGATAGAGAAGGCTGAAAGCTTGTGGCTTCTGGCAACAAAAAGTCACAGATCTGCTCCGCCTGCAGTTCTTCGATTTCAGAATACATATGGTGTCCTGAGCACTGGTGAGGATCAACAAGACACATCAGAGTCAGCTGAGCCTGAATTTAGTGTTCACACGAAAGAGGGAAAATGAGTGATAGTGTTGACCGGCACCGTCTCACACTGTGGGGACAGACAGGTTCTTTTAAGGATCCTTGGTTGAGTAAGAGCTGGTCACAGATTTATAGTTACGTCAGGTCTTAGCATGAGCTGTGTGTTAGTGAAAATCTGGAAAGGAATTGAGTGAACAGTCACAGAAGATCTTGCCATCCTGAATATCTCATATGTTATTACACTTCCCTGTTCTGTAATGGGTGACACTATACTCTGGCAACAGTGCTGTACTTGGAGTCAGGAGTAATGGGTACCAATCACAGATAATTACTGAAGATTCTTCTCGTGAATGATCAAGGCATCTATTTTCTGATCTCACATGATGTCTCAGGAGTTTTACTGCTTGATAGGTGCCAGGATTTGGGATTGTTGCAGATGCTCAGCCAGTATTTGTCCAGCCTCCTAACATGGACCAGCCTCCTAACATGGACCTCTTCTTCCTCTTCCTTGTGGATACCAAGAGTATTGCTTTGGAGGTAACCTGGAGCATATAAGGAGGAACTACAGAGGTCTAGGGGTGAGGCTGATGGGTATGGAGCTCAGATCTTATCTTCCCAATCAAGGGAGGAAGAAAGATTGGGCAGAAGTGGACTGTATGGCTTCTGTTGAAGATGGTGCTTTGGCTTCTGGGACCAGAGAAATGAGGGCTACTCAGGAGGGATGGAATAAATCTAACAAAGTGGAACAAGAGTATCTTTACAAACTAGGCTTGCTGATCTGCTGAGGAGACTATTAGACTGGGTATGGAAGGTTACCATAACGTGAAGATGGAAGATCATAAGGGGCAGAGCAGATATGTCTGGGTGACAAGCCTGACAAGGGGGGCTCTTGCACTTCTGTAAATGCAGCAGGACATGGTCCATCTCTAACACCTGCACACAAAGGCATATAGTATGGGGAAAGCAGGGCAAATTAGTCGCAGAGATGTGAGTCACTGGGATTGTACAGGTGTGTTAACACAGCTCTTCTGACTGGCGTGCTGCACTGGATGAATAGAAGCTCTTCAGGAAATAGATGAAAAAAATGAGGAAGAGGGATTGTAGTCTATGAAAGGCTTATATTGACAGCATCTAGCTTTGGAACAAGTCTGTAATGACTGGTTGTAACACTAAACTGAAGAAGATTCAGCAACACCTTCACTTAAAATAAAAAAGTGACTCTGTTATAATGTATTTCCCTTTCTGTTTTGTCTTCACCAACAATGTAAACAAAAAACTCCTCCTCAGGGAAGTGTTGGTGCACTGTTTTTAACGTTGTGGAAATGTCATGTTAATCAGGCTGCTAGATCCCATGAGTTGGGACTACATGGTGACTTGCACTGTTGAAATGGTGTTAAGGAGCTAATCTTAAAGAGGAGAAAAGGAAAGGGTCCCTTGTAGGTGCCATATGGGCAACACCTGATCTGCCCTTACGGCTGGATGTTACATGGTCTTCTCTTGATGGAGCTAGACCTGGGTCAGGCAGATTTGACAGATTAATGTGAATTTGTTGCTGGAAGTGATGTCACATACAAGGCACCTTTTTGATGTCTTCTGCTCTAGCTGTGGCTGGACTCCTAGTCGGTGAGAAGGTTTAGGTAGTGTATATAGAGTTTGGACTTGCAGTTTTATATCACCTGAGTGGCGTTACTGGGAACCACTCCATTGAAAGTCTTCATCAGGATTAGTTAAAATGGTGTTACTTTCTGGCATTATTCAAGTGGAGTTCCTTATTGGGTTTTTTTGTGTGGGTGTGTCTCTGCACGTGCTAAACCAAAGGAACACGAATGAAATCCAGATTTTTTTTGAAGCTTGATCTCTTGTTTCTGACTTTCTGCAGACTTTTAATGCATGTGCATGTATTCTGATGAATTCAAAAACAAAGTAAACACAGTTTTGGTAGGGAGTTCTGGTACAATTTCCCCCCAAAAAAGGGCAAACTTTGCCTTTGAGAATTTTTTTCCATGTTACAGTCATTTTTTGATTCTCATTTTTACAAAGGTTGTGGATATTACCAGCAGATCAATAATTTTCAAAACCTTGCTGAGACTATGGATGTTGGTGCTGATTCTGCAGGCTCCCAGAACATTTTAATTCCATGAAGAAATCTCCATGGCAACTTTTTCTGGGAAGATGTGCTGTTAGATACTGAAGTTTTATGGTTGAAGGAGCAGATGTAGGAAAGCATTCCGTTTCAGTGAGGAAAGCTGACTGCAGCTGACAGTGTAGCCAGGAGTACTGTGGCTAAGATGTTGTACCCTTCTGGTGGGGAGTAACAAGAGCAGCTCACCTACTGCTTGTCACCGTCCTTCTCGGCAGTGCACGCAGTCGCAGCACCGATTGCCGAAAAGACACAGTCAGTCCCTCGGGCAGGCAGGGCCTGTTTCTGTACTATCTGGACATTTGTAATTCAGGAAAGAAAACCAACCAGAAAACCCTGCTGCGGGGTTTTGCATCATTAAGTTTCTGCCTAAGCTGTGGAACAGCTTTAAATCAAACCCGAATCTTTGTGAGTGATGGCAAGCAGTGGAAAATATCTTCAGGCAAAGTTGTTTCAGTGGAGCCAAGAGTTCACTGTGAAAGCGAGGGCGCTCGGTGTCTGTTTTGAATGTGTGAAATTCCTGAAGTCCAGTAGGTTTTTCGGTGCTGTTCCTTCCCAGGAATTGGTTCTGGAGAGCCTTTTGGGAATGGTGCCATGCTGCGTGCAGAGCCGCCCGGCACAGAGTTCCCACGAGCTTGCCAGGGGCTGTGGTGCTGTAGAAGTGAGCCCCGTGCAGCTGCAAGTGCGTGGTGCTGCGCTGCCCTGCTCGTGGAGCCCTTTGCACTGTGCCAGGCACAAAGCTTTTGTGGCGTTTGCTCGGGTTTTGAAGTGTGAGCTTTTTAGAAGGGATGGTAACGTGTGCTGACAGAAAATGAGGAATGGTACCTTGGCAGCACTGAATTGTCTTTCTTCTTCTTTGCCTCAACTTTGTTCTGGAAGGAGAAGTCCTGAAAGTGTGGGAAATCTTTCAGTCTCACACTGTTACCTTATTGTCATGATTGTGGCACTAGCTTCATATGATGCTTCTATCCTTTTGATACAAAAGTTGATTTTATGGGGTCTTTTGAGTCCATAAAATTCATGCCGTTTTCCTGCTGCAGACAACCCAAGCCAGTGCAGGTCCAGAGCTTTCAGTGGATATATTTTTTTTCAGCAGACTGCTATATACTTCTGTACTACTGTAGACAAAATACATGTTCTTGACTTCTGTGCTCTCATTTCGTCTTTACTGTAGTTCATTTCAGTTTCCTAAGGACTGATAATACATTTCTGAAACTAGTTCAAATTCTCAAAAATTGTGAAATGGGTTGTGTTGCTTGGTCTGTAAACTGCTTCTTGATTCATTAGTTATCTTGAGGTAGAAGGCAAAATCTGCGTGAGTTTGCAGAGTTGTCTTTCTCTAGAAAGGGCAAGGGAGGAACATGGCATTTGTTAAGGTTTCCAGAGTTTAAAGACTACAGCTTTCACTTCCTGTCTTTGGTATGAGGGCTGTTTCAGACAGACAGAAGTTGGAATATTGGTAATGTGTAATTTGGATGAGATGTTGTTTTGTTTTGTTTTGTTTTGTTTTGTTTTGTTTTGTTTACTTACCTGCAGTGTGGTCAAACACTGGAATAAGTTGCCCATGGAGGCTGTGGAACTTTGGAGGGTTTCGGGACTTGACTGGAGAAGTTTCTGTGTAAGCCTGTTTGAGCCTTGCTGTGAGCAGGGCTTTATGCTAGATAAAGACTCATATTCAAAGGTTCTTTCCAACCTAACTTGTTCTGTGACTTGGTAATTTTAAGTTCCAATAATCCTCAGGGACAGAGAATCCCCCACTCTTTCCAGGCTTGACCAACCACAGTGGTGAAAAATTCTCATGTGTCTACTTGGAATTTCATATCTTCCAAATTTTGTTCCTTATTGTTTACTTCTGAACTGTCTCTGTTTCTAATATAATCACTCTGTTGAAGACAGAAATAAGATTTGTCTCTCCCTTTTTTATTCTGGGTCTTGATAAACACATTCCCATCATCTTTTCTATGTATGTCATATGCTCCAAGCCCCTTGCTGTCTTAGCAGCACTTCTCGGTAGACACTAATACAAAGCGAGGCAAAATATTGAATTGCTAACAAAAAATGCGCAAAAAAATGAATAAACTCAATTTGGAACACTAAATGATTGTTTGATTCTGTTGTGCTAAGTAAAACTTCCTTCCTATGAGAAAGTTTTTTTAAAATAAAAAAAAAAAATTAAAGTCCATGGGCACATTCTGTGATATGCAAACTTTATGGTTAACTGTATGTGCAAATAAGAGATGGAAAATGAAGGCTTCTATGGTGTCACAGAACGAAAAGGGAAGAGGTTGGCTCCAAGGAATTTATTGCCTTTAGAATAATGTAACTAGAGAGATTTTATATAACTTACTCTAGATAGTAAACAGTTCAAGTACTAACTCGCTAATGGAAACTCGACAGTGGAAACTGTCCTCATCCAGCCCTTTGTGCTCTTCGCTGTATTTCTTCCTACATTTTTCTTCACTTAAGAAGGATGGTCAGCTTTCTCGTCCCACCCCCCGCTTTTTTTTTATTTGTCTCCCAATATCCTTGTACAATTAATAATGAGCAGATGGATTGTAGAGAAGAATGAGCTCACCGCCACCCTTTCAATTGTTTTTGCCTTTTGCTCAATATCCACTTTAATCTGCATAGTTGATTTTGTTGTTCAGAAACAGAAAAAACCATTTTGATAAAAACAGTTGGTTGCACATTCAGTTCATAAAGGCCATTCACTAATCAGCTCATAGCGGAATCTTTATGGATAAACTTTTCACATTAAGACACTGAAAGTAATGGTACAGCTAATCCTGAAAATCATATCCAGGCACATGAAGGACAAGAAAGTCTTTAGGAGTAATCAGCATGGCTGATCACCAAGAGAAAGTCGTGCTTGACTGACCTGTAAATTTCTACAATTAAATGACTGCCCCAGTAGATAGGGGAACAAGAGAGTAGTGTAGTGTCTACCTGGGCTTCAGTAAGGCCTTTGATGTGGGCTTCTACAGGAGCGTCACAGCCCCTCAACCTGTTGCTGTAGGGGCTGGATGGGCAGACACTGAGGTGGATAGAAAACAGGGTGAATGGTTGGGCTCTGAGGGTGGTGATGAACAGCACCAAGTCCAGTTGGAGGCTGGAAAACAATGGTGTACCCCGGGGGTCCATACTGAGTCCATTAATCATCTTCATGACAGGGTGTGGTATGCTCTCAGTGAGTTTGCTGATGACACAGAGCTGGGAGGAGTGGCTGATAGGTCATCCAGATGGGATAGCTGCCATCCAGAGGGACCTGACAGGCTGGAGATATGGGCTGACAGGAACTTCAGCAAGCTCAGCAAGCAGTGCAAAATCCTGCAGCTGGCAAGGAAGAGTCCCACACACACCAGTACATGCAGGGGGCCATGCAGATGGAAAGCAGATTGGTCAAAATGGACCTGGACTTGTGGACACCAAGTTGAACATGAACCCGAGTGGTATTCTTGCTGTATGGAATACTACTGGTATCCTGGCTGCATTGGAAGTATTGCCAAGTGAACAGGGTGTTCCTTCCCCTCTGATCAGCACTGGTGAAGTCTCATCTGGAGTGCTGCATTCAGCTCTAGGCTTCCCAGGAGAAGACTGATATGGAGCTACTGGAAAGAGTCCAGAAATGGACCATAAAGATGATGGAGGAACTGGAGCATCTCTCCTATAAGGAAAGGCTGAGGGAGCTGGGACTGTTTAACCTGGAGAAGAGAAGGCTTAAGGGTGAATCCCATCCATGTATATAAATATAAATGTAAATCCCATCCATGTATATAAATACCTGAAGGGAGGTTGCAAAGATGATGGAGCACAGCTTTTTTCAGTAGTGCTCAGTCAGAGGACTTCTCTATGATTCTGTGATATATAGTACCACTAGCTGCTTCTAGTTGAGGAGCCCAAGATGGATATGAAGTTGTGGTCTATTATACTCTGTATTTACAAAGGCTTTTTTGAATGAAAGCATCTTAGCACAACCTTAAAAATGTTCACACAACCTTAAAAAGAAAGGAGTATTCTCTGTTTAATGTATACACATTCATCGTAAGAACGATGGAAAAGAAGAAAAAAAGGAGAAATGAGGTGTTCTGCATAGCCTTGTATTGACATCTCATCTCTGATCTTTTATATAAATATATCAGTTCAGGGAGTGAGAGCATTATGTACAAGGAATTAACATTGCTTGAATTTTGTATTGTTGGAAACAAAGTGAGCCTCCCGTTTCATAGAAATTTTGCCAACAACAAATCAACAGGACTTCAATTGTAATAGTTTGTCTCATGTGGGAAGGGTCACTCACCAGTGACTTTGCATGCAACTTAGGAAAAGGCCGCAGTTCTTACTCAGTAAAAAACAATCTGGAGAAAAAATGTTCGCCTTGCAGCTACTGCCTTAATGTTCATTTCACATATTGTGACTCCTGTGATGCAGGAAGCCTTCTGATCCATCTTGGGCTGAAGGACCACAGGATGTGGGATCACTGTTGTTCTTGCTCTGGATTTGTACTGTTCCTTGTGCTGGGGTTTTAGGTTTTGTTTAATTGTTTTTTGGGATGAAAAGATCATACTTTTTAACCTGCCAAGCTGTTGCCCATCCTCAGTTTTCTTTGTTGGTTTGAAATGTGTTGCTGTTTTCCCTACAGACTAGTAGGAAAAGAAAGGGCTTGTGCGGCACACTGCTATCATCTTGTTGTAAAGATGCAGCTTGATTTTCTAATAAGTCATCTATGTTGTGGTCTTATCAGAATGCTGGTGTCTTGATATAAACACCGCTTTTCTCAAGTTTACCACTGGGAATAGTTTTCTGGGAACATCCTTCATTATTGACATGAGCCATTCTATTAATCCTCGTTTTACTGTTTCTTCTTGCATGTTAATATGTGTGCATTTCCATCCACTCACACAAGTTTTAGTATGTATGTTACTAAATATGTTACTGTACAAAAATTCTCATATGTTTTTATTGTGGTTTATGCATTGAGGAAAATTTCATACATTTCATGCCACACCTTCGAAACAGACGAGCAGAAGCTGTAGTCTTTCTTTTTCAAATAGCGATTAAGTTTACCATTACAAATTCTCAGAATAGCAGCCTGTCCTGAGAATTAATTTGGTAAAGGAAAAGGCAGTCAGCTAGAGTTTCTGAGACTTCTCTGTGGATGTGACAGTAGAGGGTGTATGCACATCTAGATAAAACTGATTTTCTGTAAAGTAGTGGTTTTTAAATACAAGGAAAGTAAGTATGTTTTAAGTTTAATTATTAAACTCCGTATTGAATATTACCCTTGTCTTGCATTTGGAGTTTTCCTGGTTATAAGGTGCTACCAGGTCATTGTGAACAAGTAAACTGTATATATTAGACCAATACTTCTTCCTAAGCATTGTCTTGACATCTATTTTTTTAGTATAGAAAAGAAACCACTTCTGCAAATAGTACTCTTAAGACTGCAAGGCAGAAGTCCCTAAAGGTCATTTAGCAATGCTGTTTTGAGCAAAGAATGCTCCAGTGGTCATTTTCTTTCAAGACAGTGACAGGTGGTACACATAAAAAAGATGCCCAGATTTTAGCAGTCTTTGTTCATTTTAGCTCAAAAGTCTTGTGTGTTTTTTCTTCCGCTGATTTTAAAAGATAAATTTAAGGATCAAAGAGGCTGCCCCTAGTCCAAGCACACAGGTTAGCAAGCTTCTATATTGTTATGTGAAATATATTTTTTTTCTGTTTGTGTAGTCAAATTTTCTTTGTCTCGATGACAATAAAACTGATTTTTGAGGAGCCTGATATAACTCAGTGGAAGGAAAATCTTTGCTCAATGCCATTTCATGGACTGCAAATTTGCTGGCATTAGAATAACTTTCAGTCTTTCCAGTTACTTTTCTCATGAATCCTAGAGTTTAGAATAAAATTGTCTTTTGAAGCAATGAATTCTAGTTGTATTGGAATACTTTTTTCTATATTGGTGGAGCCAGGCTTTTATGCTTTGATGCTGACATAATGGATTTTGAACATGGTTCAGAATGTGAAGTCAGGATATGACTTCTTCATATCTTTGATGCTTAGAACTTGATTATTAATCAAAAGTATCTCATACTGAAAGTCTCTTCCAAAAGGTTTTGACGTAATTTGTGCTATTTCCTTTTCTGCTATATTATTTTTGTCATTGTATGTAATGGCAAGAAACACACATCTTTTGTATCCTGTTCCTGGAAATGAGTAGGTATTTGTATAGTCTTTGTCATTAGCAAAGATTTAAATCTTGGTAGCACGTGAAAGTATCTGTATTAAGAATAACTGATTTCTGATGTGTCTTTTTGTTTTGTTTCTTTTCTTTCTTCCAATAGAAAACCGTTGCATCTCCAACTGTTTCACGCCTTACAGATACTTCAAAATTCACGGGTTCTCACAAAGAGCGGTTTGATGCCAGTGGGAAAGGAAAAGGCAGAGCTGGCCGAGAAGATCTGGTGGATAACTCAGGATATGTATCTGGTTATAAGCATGCAGGCACATACGATCATAAAGTACAAGGAAACAAGTAAGGCTGAGGGTTTACAACACAGAGGGGGATAGAGTATATATTTGTAAGGATGATGTTATGAATCCCACATATTTCGGTTTTTGTGAATGTTGAGACTATGTTGTCAAGAAGTTGTCTTCAGGAACTGGAACTGATTTCAACATCTGCTGAGCTACTTGCAGCACAATGCCACTTCATTACATTCCTCATGCATATATTGGCAAAAATAAATAAATATGTAGGTATAAAAATACATCACTTTGTTGAGCTTTAGACAAAAAAACCCAAACCAACAAACAACAAAGCCAAAGTCAAGAGCAGTTATACCACACTTTGTCAATTCAAGCAAAATATCTCAAACATTCCTAGATGTTCAGTTGCCCTGATGATGTCAGAGAACCTCTTGAAAAGAGGATCTTTTGTAGCAGTCTTTCTGAAGAATATCCCATTACTTATGCAGTTTTATTTGACTACTGTTTTGGGGGTTTTCTTTAAATGTCTTATATGGGATCTGGAACTTTTCTTAAAACATTCAACAATATACTATTGGGAAGTAAGTGGTAGTAATATACTAGGTGCTAGCCTGTGATTGTCATATACCACTCATGGAAAAACTGAAAAAAAAAGCTATTTCTAGGACAATGTAGGCTCTAAAGTATTTTATGTCAACAGAAAGAGTTGGAAAATACCAGCCCTTGCTTTCCTCCTGTCTATACTTTGTGCTTGTTACTGTGTGTACTGTAGCGTGGTTCTGACTGGCTGGATTTGGATGGAGCTATTGTACTAACCTGAGAGGTGAAGACCAAGATATTACTAAGAAAGTCTAGTTAAGGGTTTTCACAGTCTGTTTTCAAGTTTGCACTGCCTCACATTGGAAGGGAAGGGGGCATTAAGCTAAAAATGCTTTAAAATATTGTTTATGACTGAACACTGCCAATCAGATTACTATTAAGTGAATGTTATTTTGCACATATGTTGGCACATAGTCCCTTTAACCTCTAACATATGTAAGGAAAGCTTATTGCCCCTTAGAGTAAGGACATTTACAATTAATGTCTATGTAATTAGGTGCACTTTACCCACAAAAAAACCCCAAACCATTATAACTGGGCTATGTTTTATGTTAGATTCATTTGAAGCCGAGGGCTTTGATTCTCTGTTCACTCTTGCTGCCAAACTTGGAAGTAATAGTATTGCTGGGAATGGCTTTCCTCTGCTACCAGGAGAACCAGTCCCACAGGTTTAAGGTACAGGCAGCTGAGTGTGACTTAGCTGGGGTCCAAAATGCCAAAAGAAATTAATTGGAATAAAAATAATTTTCTTTTTTAATATTGGTTGAAAAGGAGAGAAGAGGCCATTCCAATTTTCTGCAAGAGCTGAGAAAGTACCCTGATGTGATGTATTACTCTGATTCTCTAAAGTTATGAAAGATAGGATGTTCAGTATTCAAAACCAGCTCTTTGCAGTTCTTCCTTGCTTTCTTTCAAAAAGAGCTTGTGCACTGATTTTCATGTTCAACTCTGAATAAAGGTTAATAGACGTATTGCTCCTCCCCCACCCCTATTAGCATCCCACTCAGAGTACGTAAATGTAGGTGAGCAGTGTGTACTGTCATGTGCCATGCAGGTGAACAGTCTGTATTTGGCCAATGTATGGAATTGCAGCACTGGTTTTCAGCCTTTAAACTCTTCATGTTTTGTTCTGCTGACATTGTGTGGTAGCCTGTCTTGTAACTTTGCCCTCAGTGACCATTTGAGCCCATATATCAGCCTAAAACCAAAACAATAGCAAACTAAAGACAAGGGCTTCCTTATAGACTTGGACATCCTTTTGTTTGTTTATAATTTATTTTAGTGTTTGTTTTAAGAGGGAGGGAAGTTTGCCAAAACTCAGCACACACTCTTGTAAAGATTTAAATGGCTTTTCCCGTGGATGGCTTTGGTTACCTGGGAAGATTTTAGATGTGTGTAAAGATGCTCAGGATGCAAAGTGTTCAGCTTTGTGAACCCTTTCCAAGAGTTACCCAGTGTTCTTGAAGAATGAAGGGTTATCCACTCCTGTGTTGCAGTGGGGACCTGTCACACTCCAAAGCAGAAAATAGGATGCTTGATACCAACAGTGGCTGAATTATTCTGGCATGGTAGTAAACTGTCTAAATGTAAAGAACCTTCTTCGTCACTGGTGCCTGTGCACCTGAAGACGGCTCCAGGATAGTCCTGTTTTTTTTATGAATAAAAAAGCTGAGCCTCCAATTCTCGATGAATCCTTCAGCTAAGTTACAGGCAAAATCAGTGTCCCTGTTTTTCCTTTTGACTTTAAGACTTGATAGCTCACTGGTAATGGAAAAGTTCTGGATCTAGCCTCACTAAAGGGTGCAGTCCAGTCTACTGCAGAGTCCTGCCAGCACACTGTTGACCTGGCTGTTCATTGCTAGCTATCTGCCTTGTCTGGCACATCAGGGGGCACGTTGCTTTTAGGTGCAGAAAGGACAGGCTTTCTCAGGTACCCAAATAGAGAGTGTCAGTAATGCCAGAATGTTTCCATACAGGAGGAGTGATTGGTTAGGAAGATTTTAAGGTATAATTAGGTTTTAAGTTGTTAGTTCAAAGTGAGAGAGACCAGCACACTCATTAGATAGAAGGCATGCAAGGGAATTGAGGGTGCAGACAGATCCAAGCTGGCACTGTCTAGAAGTTGAGCTACTCTGTTTGGTTATAAGAGGCTGATGGAACGAGCTGAGGTTCTGCCAGAGTTTACTTTGCATTGCTTGTGCAGTATAAAATCCCTGCCATGAACCAAAGCACTTTATATGGACCTGATGCAAACTTTGAAATTCTTTCAGTGACACGGTAAGCTTGGGATCAGAACCTGAGAAGATGGTTCAGATAGCAGTATTTTGAGGAACACATTTCTTTGCTTCTTCTTTGTTTCTGCAGTCTGATAGTTTTAAACCTCAAAGTGGTGCATGAAAAGAAGTCATTCTGATGTGACAGTCACAAAGGAAAGTTGTTGCTGGGAAGATAGTACTTACTAAAGGTTTTTCTCTTCTACTATGCTTGGTGTGAAAGATAATGGCTATGAATAAAAGACTCTTATGCAGCTGTCTATTAGGGGTTCGCTACCTACTTAACTCTTACTATTCCACTAATATTGGTAGGAAATTAAAAGCCTAAATACTTGCTTGGTTATTAGCTCTTAAGTTCCAGGCCTGCTTGGGAATGAGGCAAAGTACATTTTCTTATTCATCTGCTATTCCCTCAACTCTCAGGACAGTAAGTACAGCTTATACCTCAAAGATGACAGGAAGGGATAGCTCAGGAGGTACAGGAGGTGTCCCATTTTCAGCCCTTGGAGTGTTGGTAGAGCATATTCTCTTCCGATGCACCATGCTGCAGACTGTAACTAAATGTCATGCCTGAAGTAAGGACATGGGAACCTAGTAAGGTTTATTGTCCTCTCTTTTGGGGGCGGGCATCTCAATTCATTCTATCTAAATTTCCAGCCTGATTTTCAGCATCTTACACTACGTAGCACTGTCTTACGTGACATCTTCTATAAAACCCTGTTGTTCCTAATTATCTTTGCTTTCATTACTGCAGAAGATGCTACCAAAAGAAATGTGATCAGAAAGTTCAGATAGCTTTTAGAAATAACTGCCTTAAAGAGCAAACTCAAATTTTATTTAAATACTGTGGCAGTACACAATCCTTACCTGTATGTCTACTGAAGCTTAACCTGACCATCAAAACCTTTACAAGACTGAGGACAAGAAATAAAAATCCTTACTGAGGCAAATGAATAGTCCTTACAAATAATTTTCTAAAAATAACTTAGTTTTTAAGTAAAATATGCAGCAGTCAGAAGGGATTTTCTTACTAGTGCTTGCTTACTAATTCCCTTTAGTCACTCCATGAGCTTTAGTTGAGAGTTTTGCTGAGAGTTTTGCAACCATCAGTATGGAAATGTTAAAACCAAAAATGGTTGTCGTGTTCTTTGTGGTTATCAAAGCTATCACAATAGTGTTACTGAGAAGCCGACATTAAAAAACACACATAGTTTCATGAGTCCTATATGAACAGTTGTCATTAATTGTAATCAAATATTTGGAATCCCAAGGGAAGTGTTGAATATTAGACTGTAGCCAGAATTTAGCCCCTTTTTTTTTTTAAACCTATAATACTTCTTACCTCCTTTTCATTTAGAGAAGGGAAAGGGAGATTTCAAAAATACTCACATGTCACAGCTTGGGTGTTTCATCAGCATAGAGATTGTCTTTCGAAGGTATTTTGAATTGAAGTATGTATTTTACTGACCTTACCTAAATTAAAATTTCGTCTGACAATTTTTGAGCATTATACAAAGCTTTTTTCACAAATTACTATTTCAGACATCCCTATTTTCCCTCTATTGGCTCAATTAATATTTTTTATGGTAGCTGGAATTAGGCAGAACAAAAAGGCAAATGACTACTATGGATTTGGCTTGCAAGTGATAGGTATCCCAGCCATCTGTAACCATCTGTAGAGAAAATCCTTGTGTATATTCCTCCAAAACCAAAACTTTAAAGTTGTAATTGATAGGTTTTTTCCATAAGGCTTTTCATAGTTATAAAATGAATTTCAATTCTTTGTGCCTGCATGTATGATAGTCAAAACACAACCTTGCCTTCAGTGATGCATGTATTCTGGGGGCACATGCCTGTCATTCGTGAATAAGAATTCTCTGTTTGCACTGGCCAAGAGCAAACCTTTTACCTTCATGATAGAGCAAATATAACATGTTGCACTGGTATGTGTCCTCTTAACTGACTGTCAGCCTTGCGTGTGTGCCAAAATAACTACACCTTTGTGTACGTTGTTTGTAGTGTGAATATTATGTTCTTGGCTTGTCACTTAGTTGGTATTAAGTAATGTAATGCACAAGACTCGTGTAGGTGTGTGTGTGTGTACACATACTCTTTGGATCCAGCTTAAATAATTAAACTGTATAAATCTTGATGAAAACCTTAACTCTTATTAGGGCCAAGCTCTAGTCCTGCAGCCAGTGCTGTTCAGCTTGGCCGGTTGGGGACATTGTCATTCTCCCTTCATAGCACGAAGGTAAAGATCTAAGGAGGCTTTTATGGTTTTACTTGTCTACCCTGTTCTGAGAGAAATCACTCTTCAGCAATTCTAACATAGACTTGGTGTGACAAGAGAAGTTTCTCCATGGTAAGGAAGTAGGAGAGAGAGAGTTAGGATGAAAGCAAGCTTTCCTCTGAGTACTCTCAAGAAACCATTTAAAACTATGCTCTTCATGGGCCCTATATTTTCCTTTGCCCCAGCTTTGTGAAGCAAGCTGACACTCACTGTGTAAACACACAGTTGTTCATCATCCATTAGCAAGTATATAATGAGACGGGAACAGGAAACAGGAGTGTCATACATTGCCTACGGACTCAAGTCTTGCTTAGACCTTTGTAAAGTTAAATACCAGAAGCATAATGAGAGCTCTTAAACTTGTGTGAAATTCTTAAAGTCTGGAGTACCTCAAATTGATACATGTGTACCTCCTGTATTTGGAGTGTTTGCCCATAAAATATCATTTATACAGTCAGTTGCTCATTTTGTGCAACCCCAAAGTGCCCATTTGGCGTACTTAATATAAGCTGGAAATTATGGTCAGGGTTGTTCTTCAGAATCGTAGAACTACTAAGAAACCTTTAGTGGCATTCATGCTTGCTCATTAAACTCAAAACCAATGCTTTGAATGATGTCCCAGCTAAGAATAATGCTTCTGGAAGTAAAAGAATATTGCAGATAGAACCTCCACATCTTAATTGTCCGCGTAATTTATTTTTGCAGGGAGAAAAATCTGTTAATATATTTGGTATTTTTTCATGTTTTTCAGTATATTTACCTTGGTATATTGCTTCAAAAACCCTATGGAGAAGGTGGATTTCAACACAAGTTTAAGATACAACTCTTGGCTTTGTTGTCAGAAAACATTTGAATTGGCTTGTTTCATTCAAACTAATTGATCATCCACTCAAGGTAGACTTTGTCAAGAGTAAGCCTGATAATAAATAAAAGAGGGGGAAAATCCAGCCTCTTTGCTGAGCATTCTTGACAGACATTTGCAATTCTGGTAGTCTGAAACAATTTTTTAGAAAAGAAGTTATCTTTTGTATTCATGCACACGCACATGTGCATGCACGCAGGCACTACTTGGGGGCATGGATATACGTGAGGGCAAAACTACAGAAGAGGCTTTTTTTTTTCCCCTTTAAACCTTGCATTAGAAATAGACATTGAAATGCCCAACTGACTACCCTGATTTGGAAAAAATGATAAGCTACTATCATATCCATTGCAGCTAAATAACCAATAATTAATTTTCAAATACAGTTATACACCATCTCTTTTTTGTGAATTACTGTAAAGCTTATGGCACTGTACAAAGTGAGTTTTCATGTAAACATTTGTAAAGGTCTTAAAGATGATGCTCATGATAAATTTGCCCTTACCTCCAGTTATCTTTATGCAAGATTTTTCTACTACTTTGCACATTTTTCAGAAAAGATCAGAAACATGAATAAAGTTACACTCAAGTAAATAAAAAATGTGGCCCTAAAAGTACACTCAGTTCATCCATCTTTGCATTTTGATCAGGAGCTACATTATAGATGAATAACAAAATAAGAAAAAAAGATGGCAGTCTGAATCCCCACAGTGGTGAATTATTTTAAGTTCCAGTTTACATCAGATGAGTTTCTGTATGCTTACATTTGCTCAAATGCTATTTTTAAACAAAGTAATTAAATAATGTGAAATAATGCAGCCTTGGCTCTGTTAAATAGGGTTATATTAATGCAACTGAAATGCTGTGTATGTCTGTAATACTCATGCTAAATATGTACTAGATCGTTACAAAGGCTTTGTGTAAAGTCAGTTAACCTACAAACTGATGTCCTGTATAAAATCGTGTTGGCAAACTACTTTTGTTAGCACTGTAGTGTATGAAAAGGTAAGATCATAGACAAAAACAAGTTATAGGGTGCAAAAAAGTGTGTTTGTTTTTAATCTTTGTGCTGGGTTCAGAATATATCAGCTTTGGCAAATTCTTGCAGCAGGGAAATTTTTTTGTATAATGCTTATAATACAAAGTAATTTGTCTTTACATGCTGTAAAGCAGAGAAATGGTCAATGTTGGATAAGTATATTGAAGTTTATTCTTAGCAAGGTGTTATGTTCCACAGATTTAAATATTAGAAGAGAAATATATATTTATACAGAAGTGTAATTTTTGAATGCAATTGATTTTCTTCAGTCATGAACCATTTATTTATCCACATTATGCTTTATTCCTTTGCTAGGTTGTTTATCAGTCCATGCTGTTCCAACATCCATTTCTAATTCGATTTAGATGTTTTGATTCTTCGTTTGCACAAATCTGGATGTGCATGCTGTCAGGACCTGATCATAAAGGGTGGAGGCAAAACTGTTTTGTCTTTGATTATCTAGAGCACTAATTAAAATTTAATCATTAAGCAGCTGGGATATGGAGATAGGTCTTGACATAGTCTTCCTTGGAGCACTGTACACTATGATAAAAACTTCCAGTGAAGCTTACTAGTTTTTGTTCTTATTTTCATTTGTCTTTCATCAACCAGGAAGCTGCTGTGTGCTAATAATTACCTGCAATATTTCTAATTGCAGGCTTTGCAAATATTAACATGCAGCTGTACTAGCCTTCTGTGTTCACTGTGAAATTTTCAACATGGTAAAAATTTTACATGATCATTTAACCTTACAAGTTTACTTTTTCTCACTAATTTAACACTGAATTTTCTTTTCATTATTACAAATGAACAACTTGAGTGTAGCATTTCTAAATCTTAACTATAGTAGATAAATATGTCCTAAGCAAAGATTTTTAACCACTTGATGAAGGGGGCCAGGCACCATTCAGTGCAAAGCACACCAGGCAAAATCTTATCCCCACTGCAGCCAGTTCCAAAATTCTAGCTGGTGTTAGCAAAAATAGAACCACCATTACCAAGGGGTTAATACGCTTAGTAACCATGACAAGAGGTTGTGGGGGGACAGTGATTCTCTATTTCCATGTCTTTGTTTCTGTTAATTTAAAACTACTACTCTTCAATCTTTAAAACAAGTAAAAGAAACTTGAAGGGGGGAATCATATACTACTAGTTTGTACTAGGTTTTTTCAGGAAAAGGAAACAAATTTATATATATATATATATGCAATATATTTTTACACTGTTTATTAATGCTAGAAAGTATTAAATGTATCACTTTATCTGTGTGAATGTTAAAGTAATGACAATGTTATGGATGTTTTAAACCTTTTGAAGTTGTCTTGTTAAATTCTAAACCCACATTAACAATGGAAAAGCTGCTTTGTCTGCAACATTATTGTTGATGTTTTAGGGGAAAAGTTCAAGTGCAGCAGTTGTTTTGATTAGCACTGTAAAAGCTTGGCTTGAAAAGTTATAGTGAAATCCATATTTTAAACACCATTTCTTTAAAGCATAGCTTCTCATAAAGTACGTTACTGCTGTTGACTGACTGTATAAAATTGTATTTTTAGTTGGTAAAGTGATCAATAAATGTGTTACTATGTCAGTTCTGGGATTTATTGAAGTAAATGATATTTGCTGATAAACTTTGTAAGCAACAGTTATTTTACAGTTTAGATATTAATTTAATTGCTGCTGAATTTAATGTTCACATCAAAATACTCTCTGAACATCCAGCTGTCTGGTTCTGAGCAGAATCTATTTCTTCTTTACCATTTATTTTCCCAGTTTGAATAATGACTAAAGCTGACCATTAATATTTTGAGAATTCTAACATGATGCTTGAATAGCCATGATAATGGTGATCCATCAAATGCAATCTGTCAGGGATGAAGCTATTTGTTCTTAACTAGCTACCTAAGATAGCTTGGTCCTCAGTGCAAAAGCCTGAGTTACTGCTCTCACCTTCTTTAAGTGGTGTTGAAAATATTTTACTTTTAAGGAAAGTAATTTGCTACATAGAACATTGTTGTAATGATGTTACTTCCAAAAGCAAATAAGGACCTTTTGTTTATAAATAACAATATTATTCAGCTTTCCAGTAGCAAAAATACCATGATTTTATTCAAGAGGCAGAAGACTGAAGTATTTAACTCAGAACATTGTAATAGCATAATTAATAATGTGACAATAAAAAACAAAGTCACAGTGCTGCTCTAGAAATGTAGCAGTCAATTGACAATTTGTCAATTGTTAATTGACAAAATGAGCAGTCAATTGCTAATCCAGTGATTAGCAACTGCAAGGAAACATAACATAGCTTACAGCTACCCTGTCTCTTCTCCAGTTGTTCTCAAACTAGCAGTGGTATTCCTTGTTCTCACACACTAGACAACCTTCTGTAGAACTGCCTTTTAAGTGAAATCTAATACAGCTGTGTCCTGAGATAGCTTTTCTTCCTGCGTAGAGACCATGGACTGTCCCTTCCTGCACTCCTTTTAACTCTTAGCATGTATGGTTACTGAAACTGTAAAAAACATAGTGAAGCAGAACCTGTGGGAAAAATCAATATTTTTCTTTTACCATTCAAAAAGCCTTTAAGATAGGGGAAGATAGTACTCTTCTGCCCTGTGAGAATATAAGAAACAAAGATCTGTATTTTCAAAAGAGTTAAGGATTTTTTATTGTTTTCCTGTAGGTCCTCTAGAAATGGCCATTCACCCCTACACACCACTTACACATCATGACTTTAAAATGAAAAATAACCCCCCTCTGGTAGGATGTGTTCTCTTTACTCCAGGAATACAATTATTTGGGCTAGTTTTCAGTCTGTGTAGCTACTCTTGCAATAACTATGCACTCCTGCTCTCGTGTCCCTAAGTCCCATGCAGGCTGATCTTTGCTGGTTCTGTCAGCTGTTCTACCACAGTCAAGACTGCACAGAGGAAGGTGTGGAGGCAAAGGCTACCTCTGCCAAATCTGAGTCTTCAGGGGACTTAACCTGGTCTTCTAGTTAGCCTTTTTTTTCCTCAGCTTTCTAGTTAACTCACTGCACTGATTTATTAATAATGTAAACTAATGCAAGCACATTGAAAGTTCACATACTTATTGATAAGTATTCATTAGATCCCGTCTCAGTCATCTCTTCTTCACAACAATAGTGAATATATATGGAAGGAACCAAAGGCAGGTATATGTAGGTGGTTTGGGGAGGAACAAGCACAGGAAAATAGAGGGATAAGGGGCTAGTCCCTGGTCCATGCAGTTATTTGATCATGCCCTGGACCTCCTAAGGGCCAGCCGCCCTGTCTTACTGAATTTAATTTCTAACTATTTTCTTGGGTGAGGGGATTCTCTGTTCTGTGTACATATGTGCTTATGGAGGTCTAATTGCTACCAACTGGAGTCATACCATGGGTCACAACAGCCAGGGTTACCTGTGGTGCCAGCAACTAGAGTGGAGGCTGTGGGTGACAGGAACCTGTATGCCTGTGATGCCAGCAGCTGGGCCAGGTGAGGGCATGTCTAGCACCACTTGGTTGCCAGCAGATTCCGAGCTGAACCTAGACTGCAAGCAGGGGCTTTAGCATCAGTTACCAAACCATTCATAAGACTGGGCCAGATACGCGTTTGTCTCTGAGACAGCTGGAAGCATGTACCAAAGGGAACAGGCAGTCCATAACAACTGCTGGGGAGGCTGCAAGGTCTGATGGTGTGTGTCTCTCCACAGGAGATGATAGAATCTACAGGATAGTTACTTAGCTGGCTGCACATCTCATCCCAGTTACTCAAGGGATCCAGTGTGCTGGTCTGCATTAGGTGGGAAGGGAATGACGACACGGGACTGTACCAGCAGATGAAGTATAGCTGTGATCTTCACAGACTTGCATGTCCAGATTCCAACAGCAGGGGAAAATAGGGATCCAGGCACTAGCCATTGGATAGGCTGTCTGCAGGGTATCTCATTAAATATATGCATGTTTCCTAAAAGCAGCCCTTCATCCTGGTCAGCCATAGGCAGGTTGTTGGAACTGATTCTGGTTTTGTTGGTGGTGCTGGATTTATTTCTTGAAGTGTGGAGGATTTCTGGCTGCGTCCATCAACGCTACCATCATGAAACAACTTTGCCTTCTTTGCAATGGTACTAATATGCTGCGTCCATCAACGCTACCATCATGAAACAACTTTGCCTTCTTTGCAATGGTACTAATATCTGTTGTTGCCTGTAATGTTACAAAAACATTGATTTGTTGTGTTTCTTAACTGATAATAGCTCCTGTTAAATTGCTCAAATTGAGTCTCAGGGCATGTGCATGTCTGCTAATTCTTGATAGAAATTAAAGTTCTTTACATTAAACAGTTCAGGCAACCAATTTTGTTCATTTCCCCAGCTAATTTAAATTATTTTTTAAATGTTTCCCTTCAGTATTAGTTTGGTGGGTTTATTCTATTTTAGTGCTACTAATTTGAACTTTTACTACAAAGAAAACTCTTTAAAGGAACATTTCTCTTAAGTTTCTTAGTGGAAAAAATTCTTGTAGTTACACGCTGACATTTATTCAGTAAGAGTAGGTTTCATACGTTGACGTCACTGGACCAGATGGAGTATAAAATATGAGAAGTATAAATAAAACTTTTTAAATACAAGATTAAAATTTCTTGTATCTTTATATGTAAAACATATCAATAGATAGATATATATACATATTAAAAAGTGGTAGAAAATGTTTCCCATTATTTGAAATTCTATCTCTGTTCTTAGGCACTGTCACCACTGTGAAGTGATATTGTATGTTAATTTTGGGATCCTGCTTTAGCTAATTGCCATGACACAGACATCCTGAAAGATGTAATCTTCTTTTACTTAAGTAAATCTTGTCTGCCTTAAAGCAGCATCACAGCATTTTGTCCAAGTCTTTGCTAGCTATTGCCTTCTCATTCTCATCATCCTCATAAATGGCACTTGACAATGGCTTTCATGCTGAGCTGTGTCTCATTCTGCTCTTCTCAGTTTCTTGTCTGTCTGCTCTGTGATGTCCCACCCTATGGGGAAGGAAGCACCCAAGATTTGTAAATGCTCATGGTCAAAAGGAATGACAAAAGTCAGAGGCCCCACAGAGTTTTATTAGTAAATTACACACTTAGCATGGAAATTGGTATGTTAGTCCCTGACCTACTCTTTAAGCCAGCAGTGGGTTTTGGGTAAAGGGGTAGGACCAGAGGGAAGAGAGAAAGGAAGAGATGAATTAAAGAGGGGAAGAGAAAGAAAGACATCATCTGTCTGGCCAGTGGGATGTGCAGAGTCCTGGGGGTGCATGCCTGGGCTTGATGGGAGTACCTCTTTACAGATCAGTTTTGCCTGCCCTGAGGACAGGTTTCTTGCTTTCTGTGCAAATTAGTTAATCGTTTGCAGTCTGTTCTTTCAGACCTGTCTAGACATGGGTTGTAGGGTCACAGGGGTTTTGGGTGGTCTCATATCCTCCTGCTGGATTGGCCCTTGGTTCACAATTCGTGCCTGTTTCTTCACTGATGCTGTCTTTTGTTTGCTGTGCCTCCAGGGACTAGAACAATGATGTTTGTCCCTGCTCTACCTCCACGTGGTTCTCTTCTCCAATCAAATCTTGTTCTTGGAACAAACCCCCTTGGCTGGCTCCATGGCTGTCCAGTTATTGGTGTTTGAGACATACACATTAGCCCCTTACTGTCTGAGCTTCTACATACTCTTGGGCCATAGCTTGATCTCATTTAAACATAAGATAATTTTGGACCAAGTGGTGTTTCTAATTCTTTTTAGAAGTAATATGAGATTGTCTTTAAAATTTCATTTTAACCTAAATTTTTACTTCTGTCCAGAAGGCAGACCATATAACAACTCCCATTTTAATTACTGAATAAGTAGCTGTTTTCCTCAGATACTTTACACCAACCAGAATGCCATTAATTATGATTATTGATGCCAAATGTTAAAGCAAGAACACTTTATGATGTTGCTAAATACAACTGGATGTTGAACAGAAGGCTTAAATTAAGCCATATTTGTGATTAATTAAGACATATTTTTTCACCAAAGTAATGGGGTTGTGACTTTTCTTTTTGGAAACAAGTAAATCCTGTATTTCATGGGCCTGTCAAAAGATAAATCTTTGGCAGGATATTAAAAAGAATCCAGTAGGTGGTGCACAAGGCATAGGGGAGACAGGCAATGCTCTGGAGACCTAACTGCCACCTAGAAACTGTTTTCAATTAAAACAAGAAGTCATCATGAAGAATTAAAAGTAACCTCAAAATCAAAGTTTAAAATCCTTGGTGAAAAATCTCAATGAGAAGTCCAGGATACAAGCAAATTTAACTTTGCCATTGAAAGTCTTCTTGCACTTCTATGCAGATTCAATGACTACATCTGGAAGAAAACCAAATCTTACTGCTAAAAAGACAAAACCTTTTGTCCCAAAGCCTGCACAATATGAGATTGCTAGAGCAGAGCAGAGTGAGTATGAACTACCACATACCTAATGCATGACATGGAGCTGAAACCCAAAGGTCACATCCATTTCTCCTATCACACAGGAGGAAGGAAGCCCAAGGGTTTGTGGATCAGTCCCCTGTCATTTCCACTGCAGGATATGTGTCCATTATGTCCAGTTTTAGCTCAAAAAACTCTTTGGTACAGCCCATGTGCATGTCTTCCTCCACAACACTACCTCCAGTTATTAGCCAAATTCCCTTATGTTTACCTAAGTCATTACCTCCCTGTGCCCCTGAAGCACTCTCACACACACTGCCTGCTAAGCAAGAGGCAGTTGTTGGCCAGAGTGCACAAAACTCTGCCAGCCACCCACCGCATGTATACACAAATGATTAAATGACTAAAGACTGCAGCCTTTTCTTCAGTAAAGACGCTATCAGAAATTTATATGACTTTTCTTGTGTTGGTCATCTCCTCTGTGTTCTATTTTATAAAATGGAGACGTCAATCATCATTTTTTCTGACTTACTGTCTGTGTCATTTTTCACCACGGTTCTGCATGTGACTCCACTAATCCACATTACAGCTTCAGAATAGGGTTTAAATGGAAGACAGTCATGTCTTTGAAAATTTTCCAACAGCATCTTTAGAGAAGAAATCAAATTTAAAATACTATGTTGTATGTAACTTGCTTGTGTCTTAATTAGAATCACAAAATCACTCAGGCTGTGAGGGACCTCTGCACATCCTCAGTTGTCCAGCTTTTGCTTAACTGAGCTCTCTAACTTCAGTGTCAACAAAGCTGCTGCACAGTATTCTGCTGAGTCATATTTCAAAAGTCATCCCTAGGTGCTTGACCAGTGCAAAAAATCGTTTTACATCCAGCTGGAATTGTCTTTGTTGCCATGGAAATGTTAGCTGACTCTTGTCATTTTACTGTGCATATTTGTGAAAATCTGGCTTCATCTTCTCCATATGCCCCCATGTGGAAGACAGCAATTAGATTCTCCTCCTGCTCCCTTTTCCCCAATTTTCTTCCAGGGTAAACAAAACCCTATCCCTCAGCCTGTTCCTAGTATACGTTCCAGCCTATACCACCTTCTCTGGACTCTTATGTTTTATGACCTCTTTTTCACATGGGGAACCCCAAAGTGGAATACACCACTGCCTCATAAGTGCCGAGTAGACGGAAATAATTTATTCTCTCAATTTGCTCTCGTTCATAAAGCCCAACTTGCATTGCAGTCATGTTCAGCTCATTACCCAGGAAAAGCCCAAATTTTATGCAGAGCTGGTACATAACCTGTCAGATCCTGCACCTGATGCAGGGGTTTGTTCTACCCAAGGTACCACACGTTGCATTTGTCTTTGCTGAACTCAATTATGTCTGTCAACTTCTCAAGCTTGGTTAAGTTCCTTCCTAACAGTAAGCCAAGTCCAGTTTGTTCTTTGCTATACATTTGTAAACATGAAACTCCTTGTAATTTAGAAATTATCTTGTTGCTTTGGGATGGGAATAGGAAAAGTAATGTAAGTTTACCCAGAATACATTTATTCAGAATAAATTGCTCTATTGACTCACCTTTTTAAAGATACCTGTAGAATCACATGCTCCTATAGAAAAACCAGTTACAACTGAAGGTGATGGCCATGAATATAAGTTGATGGGTCCACTTTAGACACCTAAGTTTGAGCATGCTGAGGAAGTTATGTAAATAAAACAAGAGGAGCAAGAATAGACTCCATGGAGTCTATGGATTCTCCATGTGAGCAAGTTCTACATACAACACATGATGGAGAGTCATTTCAGCTGAATAGAAAGTAGACAACACAACTTCTTGTTGGAAGGTTTATATTGCTTAACTTTCTATATATACATATATACCCACAGCTTTACAGAAAGGAGGCTGATAAAAGTATTTCATACAGTGACAGGTCTGGTAAAAATGATGTAAAGCCTTTATTTTATTTACAGGTAAATCATTGTGAGAGCTTTTAAAATGTAGGACTAAAAGCCTGATGAGTTAACCATCTCCACTGTTAAAATCAGAAGGCTAAAATAAGTCTATAAATTTAGACCAGTTAATGGCAGGATAGTTTGCCTGAGATCAGCTCAGAAAGCCGCAATCTGCTGGGTAAGAAGGAGACAACAGAGCACTGCTGAACTGGAAAACACTGGGCAAGCTAAAAATTGTATTGTGCCTGTATTTATGTGAGCATACATATAAAAAAAATTATAAAGTTATAAAAAAATTCACAGAAATACATTAAAAATGAAATACTAAAATTATTCTAATTGTAATTGCTATATTCTAATATTATGTCTTGGCATAACAAAATGATAGTGCCAAAGCTAACATTCAAAACATAAAATAAATTTGTTTTTTATTGCTAGAGGGGTGCTTGAAGGCACAATATGCAGTTACATAAACACAAAGAACCAACAGAATGGAAATTTAAATGCAACCAAACAACACTCAAACCAGGTATTTCAAAACAGCAAACCCATTCTGAACACATCAGAAATCCTTTCTCTCCTATGCTAACTAATGATACTCGTTCCCAAAATGCTTGCAAACCCATTCCAGGTTTAGAAACAAACTAGCAGGAACATAGGATGCTAGTGTTGAAAATCAGTGTCATAATGAGTCCACAAATTCTGTATGAATGTCAAGAGACTAACTGATGACATGGGATGCCAACTGAAAAGGCGCCTCCAAAAGTGAATTAATGCACAAGAAACTGACAAGACTTGTTAGATGTCTCTGCTATATCTGTGCTGCTGAGCGTGCTGCAAGACAGCTATTTTTAAATGAGACATGTGATGTACCAGAAACATTCCAGGCACTGAACCATGAAGCTGTATGTAACCAGTTCAATACACTGCGAGGCTGCAGTACTATATGTGTAATTATCTTTCCAAAATACTTGGGCAAAATTCAAATGGTGAGTGAAGTCTTGTAGATTTTTTATGTGTTTCACTACAGTTTTTTCCTGATCTCACCTGACTGTACTATTCATTTTTGAATGAAGCTCAAACTTGTGTGACAGCATTGCAGTATCACTGTTTCAATTAATGCATTTGTACCTTTGATTGTTCGGTTCTGTTGCTGAGGAAGACCTAATTTTAATGCATTATCTCTACCAAATTGCACCAAAGATTCATTTCACTCACTTATCACTCACTGGACAATCATCTAAAAAAGGAATTGACTAAATTAGGACTTGTACATGTGATTAAGTCAGGAAGTTTGAGCAATGCCACAAAATCGTTCAGATTTGATTGATAAACTGTCTTTAAATAATGTCATGAATCAGTACTGAGGTGGGTAAAAAATGTTATCGAAAAAAGTAAATGCACTCAAGATAGCATTGTAGGACATGAAACTGATGCTGACATAGTAACTGTTCAGAAAACCTTGACAAATCATGTAAATCTAGCCATTTTTCAGAGGAAAGAGTATTTTAATTTTTTTAAGCTCATATGTCAGGAAAAAGTTGCTTTGTGATGGTCATTTTGAAAAAATCCATTATATTACATAAGTTGCTGAAATTCATCTCCCATTGAGAGCACATGTTAGAGTTATAAAGGAAGCACTAGGAACAAACTTGCTGACTTTATGTTAATGATGCTTTTAGAATATCTAGGAATATAAAGAAAGCATGACAAATTTAGAACAGCAACATGCAAGAGCAAGGCATGCAGAAAATTTAGGTTGGTATTGAACAATGAGAACGTTTGGCAGTAGGCTCTGGGGCCAAAATTGATGACTAATATCAGTAGCATTGGGACTTCATGTACAACAACTAGGAAAGCTTCCGAATAATTTGTTTGAATACGATGACTATTCTTTAACTTGGTCTTACACATGAAACGATGTGATTTCATTCATACAAAGGTAAGCATGCAAACTATCTGCTTTGAAATTTGGTAGCAGGGAAAATTGAACAAATAACTTTACTTGCAAAAAGTAGTACAGAAATAACCCTACAAAAGTCACAGAAAGCATAGGGAAGTCTCAGAGTTAACTTCCACTCCAAATACACCTCTTGCTATATTGTTTAATCAGTTAATAGTGTTAGTTACACTAGTAACTATTAATAGAAGTAGCTATCTTCACTGTGGCCTGTGATAAAGCAATAAACTACAATATGGATGACAGATGGAAGTTTACAAAGCAATAATATGGCAATTTGTTTTGCAGCTCCAAAGGCAATTAGAAACAGCACAGCTTCCCAGGGGAAACAGAATCTAGTTTTCTTCCCTGATGCTACTGTGAGCACAAGATCAGACAACATTTCCAAAGGAAAAGGAAATAAAGCCATCTTCTCAAAAACATTTGTGTATACCGTCAATTTGTAAGTGGGGTTTGTGAATACCTGTGAATTAATCACGTCATATCCTCATAGGACAGTAATATAAAAGCTTAAGTGCAAAATATAGTACTGTTTTGTATTTCCTGAGTTTTACTTTGATCCCTATTTCAAAACCACCTTAGTCTGAACTAATTTTGTATTTCCAAAATACAGTCCAGACTGATAGAAATTTGATATTTTACAGAAGCCAGAGTAGTCCAAAACAAGAACCTTTTAATTTAGATGAGCATAAAGTTAGAAGAGAAACAAGACTGAATTACAAATTCTGCTCTTTAATCTTGGCATTCATCAACCTGGGACTGTGACATGTCAAGATGACCTGATCTAAAAGCTCACGTACCCTGAAAGAGAGGGAGATGACAATCCTTTTCCCCTGTTTTTTTCATTCTCCATGCTTCCAATCAGAAGTTGCCAATGCACATACTTTTTACCATTCACAAACTCTTGTGTTCCCTGGATTCCTCTGTAAGCTCATGTCATATGTCAACTTGCCAGAAAACAAGTCTATCAGGAAAAAGAAGACTCTCTTCTCTGCTAGATTAATGAACTGAACTGACTTGAAGAATCGTCTGATGAGTGCCAGAGGGAAAGCAAAGGAATGTGCAGGACTATGTGGCCAGAAGCCATGGATCAGGGAGTGAGGTAGGATCTCTGCCATGACAAGGAGGATACAGAAACAAAAGCTATCCCTTGCTGCATCAGCAAGGCATTCATTTCACTCCATTTATTTTCATGAAAATATTCTCATTGTTACAAACCTGGAAAAATAGTGATTTTATTTTTGTATTACCATTGCAAAAAGTTATAAAAAGTAGAACTAGCAAATTTCATTTTAATTACAAAAAAAAAAATCTAAAAATCTTAGTGTGATGCATGACAACCAGCTTTTAAAGCAGCATGTGAAACCCAAGTACTATTTCTCCTTTGCCACTTACAGTCACTTGTTCAAGTTCTCACACCATTTTCTACATTATATCTTTTGAATATGTCAGGTGTTAAATCATTACATTTAACCAAACTGGAAAGCGGGTCCAGCTGAAAGATAACCAACTGGGGTATTTTTTGGTATTCAAATATATATGTAATTTTTTTTTAATTATTCCAACATTCGGCCATACAAACGTCTTAGTGTTTGTGATAGGGAAGCAGCAGATACACTGATTACTGCTCAGCTTCAGTTCACATACAGACTTAATTGCTATCTCACCTGAGTAAGAAAAACTTCAAAAGTAACAATATACCGATGCCATTTTTCAATAAAAAGACTTAAGTAGCAAAAATAACTCTGTAACAGAAACAACTATTCAGGATCCCCGTGTGAAGCACCTTGGATTCCCATGATGCTGCCAAGAGTTCTGCGACTTGCTGTGTTTGAGTTCCTGTGAAATCACAGTTGCTATTAAAGAGCAGTTCCGTCAAGTTTTGTCAGTTCAACGTGCAGAGGCAATATGTTCTTCTGCATACTCACCCACTGGTGCAAAACAATCTTTGTGAAAGACAAGAAGTTTGAAATACTTATCCAAGCTCTAAATCTACTTCACTCAGATCACTGCCAAAGGTTGGTTTGTTCTGGGTACTCATTTTGAAATAAACTAAATCCATGCATGCTTGCTAAAGTGTCTTCTGAATAGCTACAGGAAAATATGTTTTAGATGCTGATGATCAAGTGTAGAAGTAAAGTTACCATCTCTGCATGAAACCTACCCACCTCTTAGGATACATGTCTCAGGAATCACCACCTTACTTACAGTGATATGTTGCAACTGGAATTAGGCACTGAAAGACCCTCATTTCACAAATGTAACTATTGCAGTCTTGCTCTGCACAGCTGACACAGTCCTAACCTTGTCTTCCATAGAAGACTTTCAAGACTTGGTGGGTATTGGTTATATCTTTCTTAACCTTAGTTGCTAACAAAACTCCAGCCAACCAACCAACCAACCAACCAACCAACCAACCCAAAGTTCTTACCTCCAAAATAACCAATGCATTATGAGAGAGATCTAGGGATTTCAGGTGACTATTTTTTTTCAGAGAATTTCAAAAAGGGGTAATTTTCTCCTGTCAGAAGGGAGCAAGGATGGCACATCACCTACTTCAGAGCAAAAGGGCAGGCAGCGTGGGGGGCATGACTGGGAACATCCATAACCTCAGCATATTTATAAGAAAGGCAGGTATTATCTGCTTTTTAATACTTAATAGGGCTAATACAAAATGCATGATGAAGCTATTCTGCAGAATGTCAAGAATTCAGACAACATTTTCAGTATTAAACAAAAATAGGAAACTTTAATTTCTTGCTGCTGCCTGAAGGGCTTTTTTGGTGTTTTTTAAATGGTAGAATTAGTAATATTAATTATATGGTAACCATTGCAAAAGGATGCTAGAAAGAACTATTATGTCTTTCAAATGCCACTTAATAGAAAGCCAACACTTGCTCAGTACCCTGCATATCCACTCTCCAGGATAAAATAATCTCTATGCTTCCAACTTTTCCTTGAAAACAAGTATTTATAGCAGGTGCATATTACGCAAATTAAATCACTCTCATATACAGGGAGAACACACATCAGGTACACAGATCTGTGTTTGATCTTCCTTAGGAAAGAAGCTATGGTACAATAAAAACTCAGTTTCTAAATATATGCGGGTTTTGCCCCACAAAGAACATTTTAAATGTGTCATATGAGTCATAAATATAATTTTTTTTTTTTTTGTAGAGGCAATTTATGAGAGAGAAAGTGGATTCTATGTTCCCTGGGTTTTGTGGTAGTCTTGGGCCTCTCTCTGCTGAACTCTGTGACAGTATTTCTGTAGGAACAACTATAAAGAAAAGGTATTAATACAGTGCAGGAGGCATCCAGAGTAAAATCTAGCTAGGATACAAGAAACATATTTCTAAACTGGGAACCCTAGTCTCAGTCTGTGTATCAGGCATGGCCTTTGCCCCTCTCATGCTTTAACTCCACAAGTAACATTTTCTTTTGTGAAGGACTTATAAGCCTTAATGAGCTTAGTTTCCATATCTAGGAATGCTATTTTCCTGGGATGTTAGAGCATTACATCATTTTTGAAAACTTTCGGTTTTCAAGCATTGAATTATGAAAAACACTTTGTATTTCACATTACTCAAAGTTCAAGAAACAATTAAAAATTGACTGAAGTATGTCAGTGGCACATCTAAATCAAGTTAGCTCTTAAAGCCAGCTGCATCCTGGGCTGCATCAAAAGCAGTATGGCCAGCAGGTAAAGGGAGGTGATTCACATGCTTTGCTGTGGCAAGACCTCACCTGGAGTGCTTCATCCAGCTCTGGGGTCCCCAGCACTGAACAAACATGGACATTGTTGGAGTGATTCCAGAGAAAGGCCACAAAAATTATTAGAGGGGTGGAACATCTCTCCTCTGAAGAAAGACTGAGAGTTGGGGTTGTTCAGCTGGAGAAGAGAAGGCTCCAGGGCCTTTCTGTACTTAAAGGGGGCTTATAAGAAAAATGGGGACAGACTTTCTAGCAGGGCCTTCTGTGATAGGAAAGGGGTAACAGTTTTAAACTAAAAGAGGGTAGATTCACACTACATATAAGCAAGAAATTTTTTATGATGAGGGTGGTGAAACACTGGAATAGGTTGCCCAGAAAGGTGGTAGGTGTTCATCCCTAGTAACATTCAAGGCCAGGTTGGGCAGGGCTCTGAGCAACCTGGTAAAGTTGAAGATGTTCATTGTTCCTTGTGGGGGATCGGACTAGATGAACTTTAAAGGTCATCCTTGAAAGGCCTGACCATGACCATTCTGTGATTCTATGATCCATAATCTACTAATAGAGGTAAAGGGTTACTAATGTCAGCTCAGCCAAGACAAATAATAACAGCTGCTGCCACTACCTGGAAACAGATGAAAAGGGGATGGGAAACAATGGAAATTCTTATGCAGGAATTCCAAGCCTTCTGGCATATTTAAAGGAAAAAGATAAGGCAGCCTGAGGGTTTTTTACCCACAGCCTAAAGTTGGGAAACTTTTAAGTCCCACTCTTCCCATGTCGACCTTCCTTCCAGATATGTTCTCCTGTTGCTTTATTCTGCATTGACTCTGGTAGTAATTTAATGAACTTTCGTGGAATAACAGAAAACGAAACCAGAATTATGCAAGAACTTTTTGCTGAATTACCAAATTGAATTGTACTGCACAAGATAATGAACACCAGAGATGGGGCAAAGTAGAAAAATATAGCACTAGAAATGACAAAAAGAGAAGAGCAGTGAGGAAAGACAACAAAAACAAAACATCCCCACACATCAACTACTTATTAATTAACTATATTAAAAAATCAAATTTAGGAGATGTTTCTCTCTTCCAGTACTTTTATGTGATATACATACATCTGAATAAGAAGTTACACATTATGATTTTGCAGAGGTTTACATCCCTTGAGTACACAAAGCAAACTACCACCTAAAATGCAGGATGACAAGGGACTTAATGAATCAGCAAAGTATGGCTATTCTGGTGTATTGTGTACACAGCAACTAAAAATCAGTGTGTTCTTGTGATGTGGTTGGGTTTTTTTCGTGGTGACTCCTGACCAACAAAACACTATCTGCATTTTCTTCTGCTTGGGAGCACGTTTTACTGGCTGCATTTGAAGGCAAACAACAGAACAGTGCTTATGATTAAATATTCAGAGAAGACAGTTATCTGTGGTGCCAAAACCCCAACCCTGGGTTAAATGCTCTGCTGACATGAACCACTGCGGTGTCATTTTATCAATGCATGAACTGTTGGTCGGGGGAAAGCGACACCAGTTAAATGTTCCCGTATTACAGTAACCGCGGTCGCTCAGGTTCGCAGCGATGGAGAGCCGAGGGAGCACTGGGGTGGCACGTACTCCTCTCTGACTCCGCCCGCTGCGAGGGGCTACGGGCGGGGCACGATCAGCTACGGCCTGTCCCTCCTTCCCCGCTTCCCCCTCCCGCCCTCTCCCCGGACCCTCCCGGCCGGAGCCCCCGCCCAGCCCTGCGCGCATCCGCCCTCCGCGGGCACCCGGGACCCGCGGGGCTGTGCGCGCTCCGGGCTGGCGGCGGGGCTCCTGCTCCGTGCGGGGCGGGGGAAGCGTGTGCGCTCCGAGGGAAAGCGGGGCCGGGACGGGCGGGAGAGCGGGCGGGAACGGGCCGGGAGCGCGGCCCTGGTTCCGGGCGGGAAACGTCACCGCTCCGGTGTGCGCTGCGGAGCAGCGGCCTTGGGACTGCCGGGCCCACCAGCGAGCTGCGGCCGGCTGCCAGCCGGTGCGGAACCCCTGCACCTGACCTCCCTTCGGCACGTGGGCTTGTAGCACTGCTACCCCTTGTCAGCTGTGCACTTGAAATATTTTATTTATTGGTGATGAGAAAGTAATTATAGTCTCGTGTAAAATTGCATTATGACAGAAAATAAAACACATTTTAACTTGATGGCCTTCCTGAATTTTTTTAACTGCTGTGGGGACGTTTTGAGCTGTATATGTGTATGATCTGTGAATGCAGCTGATCAGTTTTTACCAGGTTTCAGTTTAAAGCAGCAAACTTACAGTCAGATTTAGTGAACTAGTCCTTAAAGTCCTCTAAACTGTAACCATGCACTATCTTCAGCCTTGAAAGTGTCTTGTCTTTTTACCTGCCTGTACTGCCAGCCTTTTAAAAAAATGATATAAAGACAAACTCTCTTGAGCACTGATTGGCTAACTGATTTTATTTCTGTTGATCTTCCCAAAATATTTACATTATGTTGACTATGAATCTGATATATTTCCTTTCAATATCAATAGGGAGTCTTTTTGTTGGTTTAAAGGGAACTGGATAAATGATAAAGGACAGAGAAAAAACCTGATTCTGAGTAGTGGTGAGTTTCTTAAAGAGAAAAGAAACCAAATCTCACGCCTTCTGATCTTCTCACATTATCTTCTGCCTTAAGAGCTGGTAAGTGTAAAATCTGTACAGGTACTGTGGATTGGGACAGAGGGCCAAGGATGTATGTAGTTATGTTAATGTGCAGATGGGTTATTACTATATTCCTCTGTAACTTGAAGTGCAGGTTATATAGTGTATCTTTGGCTGTTTATGGTTTAAGGGATGTTAGGAAGAAGGAAGAGAAGAGACTCAAAGGGCAAAGTAGTTGCAACTTTAATATCCATCATTGTGTTAAACATCTGACTTGTGTGCTTTTTTTCCTCTTAATTCCTATAGATTAAATAGCACCTTTACTTAGATTATACTCATGTGACTTGAAATACCTGTATAGTGAATCCAAACCCACGGAATCACTGGATATCTTGAGCTGGAAGGAACCCACAGTGATCGTCAACTCCAGCTCCCGACTCCACACAGAGCAGCCTAAAATTTGAACACAGAGTGCTGTCCAAACACTTGTTGAGCACTGACAGGCTTGGGGCCCCGACCACTTCCCTGGGGAGCCTGTGCCACTGCTTGGCCACTCTCGCAGGGACAATCTCTTTTCTAATACCCAATCTGAACTTCCCCTGACACAGCTTTATGCCATTTCCTCGCATCCTGACTCAGTTTCCTAGTGTTCTTTCTGCTTAGTAGGAGATGTTTTTAAAAGATTTTTTTCCTTAATTTCATTTTTTATAGTAAACATAATTGTTCCCTATGAGACTTTTTGTAGCTCAAACATCTTACCTTTTTTATTTGATCTGCTTTAGGCTACCTGCCATTCTTTATGTTAGCTGTTTAGGGCCTAATTTTGTCGCCATTATAATATATGGCTGATTGTCCGTGTAAGCTTTTTTCAATCCTTGTTCAGTTTTTGGAAATTGGATAGTATTTTATTGCTAACAGAATGTACTCATCAATCTATTAAAGCCATTATCAGTTACTTTGAGATTAACATGTAATGTTTTTATTTGCGTTGGGGTGCAAGACAAAAGCTCAAAGGTGAAACTTGAAACGCAGCAAGGTCAAATAAATATAACTGCCTTTAAAATAACTTCTAAAAGTAGAGTCAGGTTTTTTCATGTTATCATCTTCAAAGCAACCAATCCGACACTTTTTTGCTAGTAGGTCTGGGAAGGATTTCTTCTCTTCTTATGGTCAAGGAAAACTTTCAGAGATTGGATGGCAGTTTTAGACCACTGTCTATCCTACCTAAGCCAGGCAGGAGGCTTTTGGCATAGATCTGTCAAAGTTTTGTCCAGATTTTAGTCTAATGCTCTTCTCAATTCAAGTTCTGTAGATAAAATAGAGAGAGTGTATTTACTATGTACATTGCCCATTCACCCTAAATTCAGGTGTATTTTGTTCCCATTTTATTCTAACCATATGAATTTTGCCAGGAATGAGAGGAAAAGGTTCTATAAAGTAATGGCTATAAGTGAATATACCAAGTATATAGGATATGGTAGTCAGCACCATTTTCCTCTACAGATCTCCTGATTTTCAGCAATACTTGGATCATGTAATGTAGCCCATCTGGACTATTTTTCATCAGTGGAAATGCTAATCCAATAATTTTTTTTCATGTTCAGTGTTTCCATGGTTCATCATAGTAATGGATATGAAGACTAAGAAATTTGCAGATCATTAATATTTTAAAAATTAATATTGTTTAGACATAGAGAGAATAGTAACTTATGTCTACCATTACAGAATTTTGCAATACAAGTTTGTTGAAACTAAAGCTACTCTCACAAGTTTAAAATAGTTAGTTAGTTCCCAGAGTGCCTTCAACTGGACATTAACCAGGGGAAAATGAAATGTTACTTTCCCCAGATTTTTTGGCATCCAAATCCTTTACATTCCTATTAAAAACAAACCCCACTCCATATAAAGCTGCTAAGAAGTCCCTGCAATAAAACAGTCAAAAGAAGATTTTGAGTAGCTGTTGGAAGTTGCAGTTATTAAAAACAAGATTCACAAGAAAAGAAAGTGGTTTTATGCAGAGATTTTTTTTATTGACTCAGAAAAATAAGTGTCCTGCGTTTGTGTAGAAATTGCATTCTGCTCGTATAATGAGGGGTTAATATGTCTAATCCATGTTCTGTTCAGTGGGATTTTTTTCATTAATCATAGTTGTACAAGTAATGCAGATTTTAAAAGAAATTAATGCTTGTTAATCTGTGAAGGAAGCACAGGAGAAAGTATTTTGATGTTCTGACAGTGTTCAAAAGTTTCTCTTTAACTATGGTTTTAAGATGTTAATGTCTGGGACTGCTTATATTATCTTTAGTAGGATTTCTCCAACAAATACATACCAGCCAAGGAGAACTCATTATGTTAAAACAGACATTATAATTTATTTCTGTGCATTAGGAAGATTTTTTTTCATAGTGGAGATGTGTTTTTGCAAGCATACACAGTTCTGAACCAAGTGCTAAATGCTAAATTTTTCAGAGGAGTATAGACAGTTTCTCTCAGAAATTTTTATTGCAGTCAACATATTATCTACTTTAAATAAATTAAGGCAAAAAAAGGAACGGATTCATTATACTGCCAATGAAGAGACTCAAACATAGTACTAGGTACCAGAATTTTCACTGTCTGAACGTCTCATTCTAATGCCAGTTATCTTAGCCCTGAAACAACTGGCTGTTGGTTGTGCTCACGTTCCCTCTGCTCAGGACAGCTGCTGCTCATGAAGCACTGATTTCCTGTGTGCTTAAGTTTTTGTTCAGCTGTCAAGAATGATGCATAGCTACTAGAAATTAATCTCTGTCTGTTATTCTAACATTCATTTGCAGCTCTCATGCAAGTGTATGCAAGGAAATTTCCAAAGGCATTGATGGAAAGTGAGACCTAATGGGCAATATTTTTTCTTGATTATTGATTTCTTCCCTGCTGTTTTTGCCTTTGAAAAATGTGCCCCAGGGAATTTCTTCCTGTGGAAGACCTACAAGAAAACAATTCTGAATTGAGTGATAGTAAAGCTAGAAGATACACTGTATTCAAGATAAAAGACTACATTTTTCTCTTATGAGTCTAATTTAGGGGAAAAATTAAGAAGATCCTAACCCCAGATTTATTGGCCAGATGAAAAAGAGAGAATTGGAAGATACTGGGTAAGGTTAAAAAGTCTACAAAATGTTTTTGAAAAAGTCTGTGGATTGAAAATAATGGCATTAAAACAGCTATAAATGTGTTACCTCAGTTTCAAACTCGTTAAAATATTTTTGATCAGACTTTCCATGTTCCAGTAAACAATTACCAGTATGGGTTGCAAAAAGAAAGACAGAAAGATTAAGGACACCTAAAAATATCTGACACTACATAATCATAAAATCATGCTACGAAGTGTAGCAACTTTGAGGATTGTGTAAGTGAATGGAATTCATTCTTGTGTCTATTTCTGAGGTTCACCATACCAGACTAGGAGCCAGTTCTCGCTCTGTGTGAGGCTGTTTCTTGGATGTCATGGAAGGGATCTCTTGCGGCCATGTCCCCAGTCCCCAGCCCCACCAGTTCAAGGCATGGTTGCCTAAAGCAAGTTCCTTAATACCTTGTCTGGTCATTTCTGAACATCTTCAAGGATGGAAACTCTGTAGCCTCTCTATGCAACCAAATCCAGTGTTTGACCTCACCATAACAATGGAGGGGTTTTTCTTATGTTTAAATGGCATTTCCTGAATTTCAGTTTATGCCCATTGCCTTTTGTCCATCCACTGGATACCACTGAAGAGTCCGGCTGCATCTTTATATACAGTGGGATTCTCACTCACCAGGTTTGCAGATGGCACCAAGCTGAGTGGTGCAGTTGATACAGGAGGGAAGGGATGCCATCCAGAGGTATGCTGACAGGCTTGAGCAGTGGGCCTGTGTGAACCTCATGAAATTCAACAAGACCAAGTCCTACAACTTGGATTCCCCAATATCAATACGGACTGGAGAATGAAGGGATTGAGAGCAGGTCTGTAGAGAAGGATTTGAGGATAGATACGGGTAGATGAAAAATCAGACATGACCCAGCAATGTGCACTTGCAGGCCAGAAAGCCAACCGTATCTTTGTCTGCATCAAAAGCAGCATGGCCAGCAGGTTGAGGGGGTGATTCTGCCCCTCTGCTCTGGTCTCATAAGACCCCACCTGAGTACCGTACCCACTTCTGGAGTCCTCAATACACGAAAGACATGGATCTGTTCGAGCAGGTCCAGAAGAGGGCATGAAAATTATCAGAGGGAGGATGGAACTTCTCTCCTGTGGAAAAAAAAAGGGCTGAAAGAAGTTGCTGAGCCTAGAGAAAATGCTCCAGGGAAACCTCCTTCTAGCCTTTCAATATATGAAGCGGGCTAATAAGAAAGATAGAGAAAGACAAGACTTGGAGCAACCAGATCTGGTGAAAGAGACCCTTCCATTGGCAGGGTGGTGTTGGATCTTTGAAGGTTCCATTCAACCCAAATCATTCTGCGGTTCTGTGATTCTATGATTCTATACAGGCAGGCAGTAACAGGACGAGGGACAATGGCTTTAGACTGAAAGAGGGCAGGTTTAGACTAGATGTTAGGAAGAAATTCTTTACTCAAAGGGTGGTACAGCACTAGAGTAGGTTGCTCACAGAACTTGTGAATGCCCAGTTGCTTGGAAGTGTTTGAGGCCAGATTGGGTGGGGCCCTGTGAAACCTGATCTCGTGGGTGGTATCCCTGCCCATGGCAGGGGCTGGGGGGAGGGGTGGAACCAGGTGATCTTTGAGGTCCCAGCCAACCCAAACCATTCTGTGATTCTATTATTGTATACACCATTCAGATATACATAAACACTTGATAAGATCTTTGAGCCTTCTCTGCTAAACTAAACCCCAGCCCTTTTGGTCTTTCCTTATTTATGTATCAGTATATTTCCCTGACTCAACTGACACAAGCCTTCATTTCAATAAGAAGGGATGTTTTTGCAGGTCAGTGATACAGTGCCAAAAATAATTTAGAGACTTGAGAAGTAATTTCAGAATTCCAAAATCATCTTCCAGTTGCAAAGCCAAGTGTATAGCTTACTGTATTGTGTTTGGTGTCTGGAGAGAAAATAAATCTGGAATGTTGGGGACTAATTCTCAGTTCAGATCTGTATTCTCCATTGTGGTGAAGAATGAGTCAAAAATCAAAGTTGAGTGGTTTTTTCCTTTCTTTTTCTATTTTTTTTTTTAATTTCTGTAAGTTTTGTGTGCCTAATTCCTCTAAAAATCTCTTTAAAATCTGAATTTCATGACTGAAATCATACAGCAGATTAGAATTCACCAATTTCCATTAAATTTTGACTTCAGTTCTAGTATGTACATATATATACTTTACATGTATATATGTATGTGTAGATGTATGTAGATATAAATCAATAAAACGGTTATATTTTTTCATTGTTATTTTCTCTCTTGAGTTCTTTGGCAATTTCAATTGCCTGCCAGAGATAATACTTTGCCTTGATAACCACTAATGAAATTCTGTATACTTTGATGAATATGAAGTCAGAATTGATTAAATTGATTAAGGAACTGAATACATTTTGAAGAATGAAGTGTAAATAACCAAAAAGCGGTGGTATAACTGGAGTATTTTAGCACATTTTTTCTAAATATTTCTACTAGATAAAAAGCTCAGAGGAGCTGGTTATCGAAATGAGCAGCATACCACCATTTTTACTCCCTTTTTGAAGTGCTTTGACAGAAGCTGTAGGCTGCTTAAGGCTATTTATAAGAAACTAAAGCAGGTCATAAAACTTTTTGTGCCATATTGCTTCAAGATAGAATGGGAAGGAAAAATATTTCTTACTGAAATTGTGAAATAGGTGGTTAGAAACAGGTGTCACCCTAGAATCAATCACCATAAAAACGCTTGGATCATGTGGTCCTCGTGGCAAGGATTTTCTGTTACAAATGTACGAATCTGGACTTGATGACCACTATTCTTCTTTTGAAAAATTGTGACATTTGAAAAGTAAAGTCACATCTATTCTTTTAATTCTCAGTAATAAGGTTTTACAGGTATCCTGTGGTGTGCAAAAATCAAGAAATCCAAAGTAGGTACAAATAAATGCTTGTCATTTCTGTTTCTTCATGCAAGTTTCACCATTCTACTCTGCAGAACTGCTGCACCTACCAACCATCAAACACATATACAGTGATTTGTGAGTAGGGACAGTCTCATCTTCCATGTGAGAGAGGTGTTTTTCTGATGTCTGCTCAAGTCATGTGCTCACATCCAAGCCAGCGGGACACCATGTTTAGCTCAGTGTTGACATCATTACCAGGAGTGTTAATGCACTTTGCCTGTCAGCACTGCCTTAACTGAAGCTGTGCAGCATTAAATCTGTAATATGAACCCTGAGTGGCATGCTGAGTTCAGTGTCTTTTGTTTTACAAATGAAATAATTTCATACCACTGCATTTAACCTTATGGTGTTTTTGGTTTATTGGGATAATTAATAAAGATCAGGCAGGATTGGACCTTTGTGAGGAAATCTCTAAATATCCTTAAATGTTTTAGCAAGCAGTGGTGGTTACTGAGCAGATGCTGCTCTTTTGTTCCGGTTAGTTATCAGACAGTGCCATGTCAGGACACTTGGTTGTTGGTTTTTTTTCTCAAGTAAAACCAAAGTCCTGGTTAAAAATCTGATCAGACAATGGAAAGTGTATCTTGAAAAATAATTTTTAAAATAATTTTAAAAAGCAGATCCTTATGTGTCAGACTGACAACTGGAAAATTTCCACTTATAGGCCAAAAAAGAAACCAATTTATGAGTGTCATGCAACTAGTAAATTAAGATCTTGATTTCCTTGGGAATACTGTAACATGAGATACTTGACATACTGCAGCATTTCAGTGTATAAATTTAGATTCTGAGTATCACAGGTCAAGTGGAAACACAGGGATGACAGGCAACAGAGTAGCAATCAGCACAGCTGTGTGGTGCAGAGTATGACCATGAAAGCAATTACAATCACTCGGAATTTTAGAAGTGAACTTTAACAACAGTTCTGAAATGGAGCTAAGCTAAATTTCTTTCATTTATACTTTCATACCTGCAATGTATCTGTATCTAAGCTAACAGCCCCTGATAATATTCTTGTAGCAGTTTTTATATGTGATAATGTATTGAGAATTTATTTCCAGAAAGGATGTACTCCAGATCCCTTGCTGGCAGTGTTATGTAATTGCTGTATTTTAATAATTTTTCCAGTAGATGGCAGTAGCCGCTTATTGGCTGATAAAATAACACCATAATAGTGCATTATATGAACATAGAGCAGTAAAACCCAAATATGTTCCTATGTAGGTACTTAACACACAACCAATCTGTAATTGTGTCACCTCTTTGACATATCTGAGCATGAAATGTTTTCTGAATATTTTCCTTTTGAGTCTGTTGGTTTGCTTAGAAATACCTGATAGTGTAAAACTAATAAAGCTGTTAGAACACTACTAAGGGTTAAGGACAAATATATCTCAAAGCATGCTTGGTTCTGAGGTCATTGGAGTATGCCTACATTTAAAAACTTGTAGGTTACTCTGAGTTGATGAATTTTACAATGTCTTACATTCAGATTAAAATGCTTTATTGTAAATTATCTGACATTAAATTGTGCTTTTATGATTGGAATTTTACTCAAATAATATTACAGGTTTTCTTGTGCCAAAATCAGTATGGATTATTCTGCATTGCGAAGCATGTCATGTTGCAAGACTGTCAAAACCTACCGCTGTTTTTCTATTTTGTTTCGCTGCTTCTAGGCTTTCTGTCCATCCATGTTGCCTTTTCTGTCCTCAAGGCATGGTTCAGAAATTGTTATTGTGCTGTTTAAACACTGATCTGAAGACTTTTATGTGGTTGTGCCTAATTCATAAGGAGTTCACAAACCAAAGCTCTTGGTGCTTCAACTGCCATATATGATGTCGGATGGAGTCATATTCTGAGAAGCTTGGAAAGAAGACTTTTTTTCACCAGAATGACTTGTATTATTTTAACTGATCTGCAGTTGTATAAACAGTCACCATTATACAGATGAAGGAATACATGGGATTAAATTTGGTTTTGCCAAATATCTCATAAGTAGATTTTGGATAAGAATTATAGTGATCTGGTGTTTTTTCGAAAAGTTTGATGATATCTTGCTAACTGGGCTTTGGCAGTCTCAGTAACGCAAACATGAGAATGTCAGACACACTGGATCTCAGAAACCCCTAAAGAGACATGGGGAACTGGAAGACTCTGGAAAACACTGAAGAATTGACCTGAGGAAAAAATGAATGCATAGGGTCAAATCCAGTAAATAGAAATTAATACAGTGGTATTCAACTTCAGCATAGGAGGGTAGGGAGGCTTACATAATTTAAAGCACTAACACATTTTTCCAGCCTTTTTTTGTTAAGTGCCTTTCCTACTACCTTGCCTGCATCCTGGCTTCTGTTCAGCTGTCCCGCACACCACCTGTAAGCACAGTGTCCCGCTCTGTCTGGGATCATGGTGCTTCATCTCTTCCTTTCTGCCAGGCTGACTCTGATTGTCTGAGAAGGGTATTATTCAGGTGACAGTTTTAAAGACAGACACACAGAGAAGGCTGAGTGATATCTTTGAGAGGATCAAAGAGCACACATAACTCTCAGCTTTTCACTAATACACTGTCAGTATGTGTCTTTACAATATTCACAGGAACATCCCGTTTATCAGTGGTCGTTCATTTCTCTGGGTTGGCAGGGCAACCAGTTTTTACTGTGAAGCTTCATATCCCACCTGGGGAGTAGCTTTGCGTGTGAGGAAGGTAACTTTTTCTCCTTTTTGCCTTACAGCTCGAATGCTGTGAAAAAGAAAGGGTGGGGAGAGAGAAGGGGTAATGAATGATGATGCGAAAGCAAACAACTTCTTAACATACACACCAACATAGTCACTTGAATCTACATAGTGCTATGAAAGCCTAGGACAAGATTTTTTTAAGATAAGTTAATTTTTTGGTATTGCTTTCTCATGAATAAAAGACTTGACATTTTCTTCTTACTATTTTGGATCATTGATCCTCCTTTTATTTCATCATCATAACACATTCAAAGACTGAAATAACATGGGAACTTCAACCTTGTTACAAGATCTGTATTACAAACTGTGCATGAATGTGCAGAAAAGTAACATTAAATGTGATAATACTTATCAAATCTGATTAAACTATGATAAACAGTACACTGAGCTAAGAAGACATGTAGCATTCCTAAGACAGGTCTTCTATGAAAAAAATGTATACTGAGAAAATTTGTATCAGTGTGTGAGTACAAAACATTCCTCATTGTTTGATTTTGTCTCATTTTACTGAGTTCTCCTTTCTGACTTAACAGGCTTGCTTTTTTCCTACTCCCTTTGCAAGGTTCTTTCTTACTTGCCCTCCTGAGCTTCTGCAAAACACATCCAGCAGCAATCAAAGGGAACATGTTTGGGGTTTTTTTTTGCTTCTGGAATCTTGGTCTTTCAGTCTTGTAGATGTGGCCCTGTATTATGTCTTGGTCTGTTCTATATATGTCATTACTGTAGGTGAATTTTTGCATATGCAGACCAAACACTGGTATACCACAGAGGAAGATTTTTCTCTGTTTATGAACTTTGGAGTATAGAGTATAAAAAAGCCACAAACATTTTGACAATCAATAGACTTCTTTGATTTAGAGAATGTCAGCTCTGTAAAATGATTTGTTTTCGACTGAGCCTGAAGCCACTGCCTTCCTTTGCAGGTCATCCTGATTCACAAGTTACTCTCCACTTTGTATATGTTGGCAACAACTACCTGTGTTCATCATAATTTGCTCCTGACTGCCTGACTTCACTATGAAAAAGAAATAGGGTAATAGAACCAAGATGGCAGTAAGACCAATAGAAGGGAAACTTTGCTAATGACAGAGGAACTTCAAGGTTGGATGAATTTGTAACAGTTGGTCGGGCCCACTGGGCAGTGGGAGTGTGCACAACAAGCTTTGTACAAACCAAGTCAGACAACAAAAAATGAGTAGAGTCCAGCACAATGGTCACAGACATATCACACGGTGTCCTGCTCTATCTGCTGTGCTAAGTATGACAGAGGCAAGGTGGGTCACTGGTGAGCAGCATCCTGTAATAGGTCATTTCCATGTGGACACTGCAATTGTAAAGGCAAAGTGTGGCTTTGGACCAGTTAGATACCTTTGACTCCTGAGCAATGACCAGCTGTCCTACTCTCACAGATATCTTTCACATCCCCAGCAAACATGGATTACTCCTGCTATTTCAGGCACACTGCTGAATATTTGCTTCTCTGAGTGGAGAGAGAGAGAGGAGGTAGAAAAATTGTGCTGGCCTCACCTCAAACTCTCCTTGCACCTGCTCAAAACAGGCCTGTAGAAAGCAAAAGTTCTCCTAGGCAAGACCTGGAAAGCTGCCCAAGATGTCAAAATGATTTGCTGTGACCCTGCTCTGTGACAACTCAATCAGTACTAGCTCCTGTGCAACTTGCCAGTCTGGATGAATATTGCAGTGTGAATGACATATTTCTAGTGAAGACTGTATCTTTCAAGTTGTTGTTGGACTAAAAATATGACAGGTCATTGGCTTCTAGACTAGTCCTTTCACACAAATTCTACACAGTTGGCTGTCTGACCTTCCTGACACTGGTAGTGTCAAGTTCCTGAAACACAAAGAGAACGTAAACTTTGGCAGACACTAAGAATTTATCCACTGCCACAACAGACTGACTTTTCCCACTCTAGGTAAGTGTTTATCTCATGTGCATACATGTCTTGATTTCCTGGAAGGAATATTTAGAATACATGTAAACTTTGTTGGAATGCACTGCTTGTTCTGGACATGATAGCATTTCTCTAGGTGTATAAATCCATGCTTTATGTGTAAATCACTTAGTTGCTGAGATAAGCAAGTAGGTTACTACTTGCAAGCAGGAGTAGTTGGCTCCTAGTGGTCAGCTAGCTCCTGTTGCTATTTTCAGCCTCTAAAATCTGTTTACAGAGCTGTTTGCATGAAATTCCCTATCCTTTTCATTCATACTTTTTATCCTGATCCCATCTGAGCTTGTTTTGCTGTGAGCTTTACACTCAATGTGGAGTATGTGAACAAACATACTGCTCCAGGGAAGACAGAATTTCTTATTTTCCAAAGATTGGCTGTGTGATAAACATCACTCAGTTTGAATCAGAATTAAAAATTCTGCCTTAGTGCAGGAATAGTATAAGTCCAAAAAATGCCATGGAAGTGTTTCATTATACAGTAATTTGAAGAATTCATTCTGGTTCTTTTTCTTTGCCCTCAAAAAAAATTTCATTTTATGGCAGCTCTGAGTAGTTTTATGCTATAAAAAGATGGGTTATTCCTAAATGTCACAAGTCAAGCAGACAAGGCAGAAGGACAGCTTGGCTGAACACGGATCTTGGAAAAAAGACAGAAAAGGAAGGTTATGTCCAGTGGAAGCAAGGTCAGGTGACATGGGAAGAATACAGAGATATTACTTGCCAGTGTAGGGAGAAAATTTGTGTGGCCAAGTCTTGGTTAGAGATGAAGCTGGCAAGAACTGTGGAGGGGCAATAAAAAGAGTTTTTTTCAAAAAAAGTTAATGGCAAAAGACAGTTACAGCCCGTTACAGGATGGGGATGGTCATCTCTCAAACAGGGACAGAGACAAACTGTCAGGAAAATTAATCCACAAACACCAGAGGCTTATGTCCAAAAAGGAGACAGAGGAGAGTCCTGTTACTTTATTCGAATAAAGGGAGAGGCCATGGGGCATTCCCCTGGGGTCTCTCAAATTTTTAGAGGGCACAGCCTCCTATTTATCCTCATTCCCAACCTCACTTCTCTCTCTCTTTCCCCATTGGCTGAGGTACTTGAGAGGTACAGACTCCCCGAAATGCCTAATACCTAAGACTTTCTTCTAATGTATAACCCCCCCTTTATTTTTATTTTTTTTAATTCTTATGGAATTTATGGTTCTTCCCACTGTTTCTTTCATCTCTCAATATCCAATTTCATTTATCAGCAGACCTACAGTTTGTTTGTAAAGACAAATCTCTTTCTTTCCATTCATCAATCAGTGGAATCCTTCCCATTTTTTCTTTTATCTCTCAGTGCTAGTTTTATCTACCAGCAGGCCCACAGCTTGTTTGTAAAGACAAGTCCCTTATTCCTTTCAATCCCTCCTTTTTAATTTTTTTAATAATTGTCTTTACGAACTTTAGTTATCATTGACTTAATTTTCTGTTCCTGGGTCTTTTTTGGTTTTGCAATTATTTGCAGTGACATCATTTTCTGTCCTTTTGTAGCCATTTCTGGATCTGTAGGCATAGCTACTACCTGGATCCCTTTGATCGCATGTTGAATAAGTTGCACTAAGCAAGGGATCACGCATGGTAAAAAGATTAGAGTTGCTACAGTACATAAGAGGAAAAAAAGCATTTGTTTAACCCATAGTCCACTAGGTAACCATGAAAACATGTCCCATTCCCATCCTTTCCACGTTTGGACTAGTACATGAGCTAACTTTCTTATTCCCTTTGTTATTTGTTTCACTGCTTTTCCATTGTCATCTATTTGCAAACAGCAGTTAGAGTCATTTAGATTGCCACACTGTCTTGGGGTGACTGTGCTGTTGTATCCCCTACCATTGCTCTATGCCCAAACATGATTCCTGAGCCTTTTTATGCCTTTAAAACTGGATGCAAGAGACAGAGAAAAAAACTGAGCGAACTTTTCAAAACAGTTTGTGCTTCAAGGACACAGAGATTAGCTGCTTCTGCGGCAGGCAGAGGAAGCACTTTTCTTTTTCTGGCTTTTCGGTCAGTTTTCNTGGTTTGTAACCTGCCTTCCTTCGAGGAGACGTTCCTTTTGGACGTTTCCCTGAATTTGGCCTAAACCGTCACACACACACTCCCCCTTCTTCTGCTAATGGATAAAATCCAATCACAAACACCTTCTCCCACGTATACACCTCCTGTTCTATTTAGAAAATAAACACCTATTTCAGAAGAATGAAGTCGCATTCAGAAGAATGACTTCCTTCTTCACCCCAAAATCCCATTCCATTATGGACTTCACTCAGGGTGCTGACCCACCATTTAGGTTCGACTGGGCTGGCCACCCATGGCCAGTTTTCAGATCTTCCTGGCCCTCCACAGACCCAAAATTGCTAAAGTTAAAGGTTTTTGCTACTTCTTCTCCTAAGACTAAAAAATTATTATCCTACTTTTGGTCCAAACCTAATTGGCAATATAAAGGTAAGATTATTGAGAAACATTCTAATGGTGTAATCTAATCTCCTAACCTAATTTTCACTTTCATGTTGTCTTCCACACCACCTTTGGCGAGTAAAGGCACAAAAAGAGCTTAACATAAAGAAAACAATGACAACAAGGATTAGCCGCCCAGTGACTGGAGATCTGAAGGAGGGATGCTCATACAGATTATTTCACCAGACAGTCTGTGGGTAAGCACACGAGGCTTCCCACATGGTGACACACTGGCTGCTGCTCCGGTCCACTCCTGCAGACTGTCAGTCGTGGCCTCCCGTCCTTCTCCTCCAGCTGAGATGTCCAAATCTCCAGGGCTTCAGAGACCTTGACTCGAGTGTGATGGGTTCATCCATGTTCAGCTGTCCTGGCGGCTGTTTCTGTGGTCAGTAACACTTGGAAAGGTCCACGCCACTTCACCATGAGTGGTGCTTTTTTCCACTCCTTCACTAGGACCTGATCTCCTGGCTGGATGTTGTGAACAGCAAAGTCCAAAGACAGAGTCTGTGCCAGCTGAGCTTCCTGTCTGAGATTTCACAAGAGACAGTATCTTGGCCACATATTGTTTTAAATATACATCACCTTTCTCTATCCCCCCACTAGGTTGAGAATTACCAGGGTAAGGAATTCCGAACATCAATTTAAAGGGAGATAATTGGATATCTCCCCTGGGTCTGGCCCTTATTCTTGCTAAAGCCAGTGGTAAGAGCCGTACCCATCAGCCGGTTGGTTACCTATTGCCTCCTCTGAGCACCCTGCCTGATGTCCCCTGATGTGGATTATTGCCACCCTTTTTGGTAAATTCACCACCTCTAATAGGTGAGAGATTAAGTTCTCATGAGCTAACGTTTTTCCCCTGCAGGTTAATAAACCTCTTCCTTCCCATTGTTTCCCAAATGCATCTATCACCCCATATGCATATTTAGAAACAGTAAAAACATGCACTATCTTGTCCCTATATAATTCACAGGCTCTCACAAGCATACACAGCTCTGCTGTCTGAGCTGACCATGTGGGTGGTAACCTCCCCTTTTCCTCTAATTCCCTTCCCTTAATAATGGCATATCCTATAACTTGTTTCCCTTCCACTACTTTTGAAGACGCATCAATAAATGCATTTTCTCCCCCAGGCCAGTGAGTGTCTTGTAAATCTTCCCTAGCCGGGGTCTGGAGATCTATCATTTGAATGCAGTCATGGGTTTCTTCCTGGCCCCCCTCTTCAGGGCCATTAGAACAGGAGGGTAGGTTAAACCCTTCCCCACTTTTCCATTCTAAATCCTCCTGTTCTGTTAAACAAGATTCATACTGTAATAACCGAGCGCTGGTCGAGCGCTGGTCGTCCACTTAAGAGGCTCTTTCAGCTAACAAAGCTTTAACCTGATGTG
>VXAZ01006413.1:0-20966 GCA_013399875.1 Gymnorhina tibicen
TTATTGGGGATTAGAGCTTGTCTCTATATTCCTTTGAGTACATTTTTACGGTCAGATACTATCGCTGACAATCCTCGAACCTTAACCTGCCAGGATTTTGTATTAATAAAGGGTGTTATTCCATAAACTGTCAGTGTGAGTCCTTCCCAGGCGCTGGCAGTCGCTGGCAGCAGGGAGCACACTCTGATAAAGGGGAAGAGCTGCTGAGGGGTCTCCTTTGTGCTGTCGGTGTTTCCCTGACTGAGTCAGTCAAACACCCCCAAAGCAGCAGGACTGCTTAGTGAAGGATCCCCTAAGGGGATGCTGACAGACTGGCTGGGCACAGGACTCTTGGCTTTCCTGGGACACGGACACACTAATTCAACACTAAGGGCTGAGCAAATCTCTCCACACTACGGGGCAAAGAAGCCTCCCCTTTTCACATGACAGTCACAATGGCCCCTTGGTTCCACGAGGTTCCATAGTGTCACAGTGGAATCCCTGGTTTCTTAGTGCCACAATGGACCCTTGGTTCAATCATCTTCCATCATGTCACAACGGTCTCCTTGGTTTCAAAAAGCTCCACAGTGTCACAGTGGCCCCTTGGTTCCATGAGGCCCTGCTGTGGCACTATGGCCCTTTTCTTCCACAAGACCCCACAGTGTCACAGTGGCCCCTTGATTCCATGAGTGGTTTGGAGCTCCTGCACCCTCAGCAGCTGGAGGGACACCGTGCCAGATCAACCAGGCCTCTCAGCTTCATTCTGCTCCTCAGCAGGCCGAGCAGCTCCACTCAGAGCACAGAACTGCACAACACCCAGGTAACCTGTGCACTGGCATCCCCTTCTCCAGGGACACACACCACCACCTTCAGCTTGGAGGCCCCAGCTGCTTCCCTCTCCCAGCAGCTTCCACTGCTGCCGTGTTCTGCCCGGGGCTGCTCCTGCACCCTGAGGCCAAGGCTGGCTCTGGTGTCTCCTGCCGAGGTTTTCCCCTGTTCTCTCCTGGGTCCCAGCAGGAACTTGCGGACCAGAAGCAGCTCGGTAACACCTCAAATTCCCACTTCTTGTCTCAGGGACAGCTCTGGCCTCAAGCGGGGAAATCGCACAACGGCTCGCAAGAGCCTCATTGTGCCAGTGAAAAACTGAATCGAATCTTTTCCTGAAAAAGCTCTTTATTACAAAATAGTAGCTGGCAGTTGCTGAGGAACAGGACAGGTCCTGGCTGGTCCCTGCACAGCTCTCCATGTCATCCTGCCGGTGCTGTTGGTCTTGGGCCGGCCACACCTGAAAGAGGCACGAGGCCCAGCTCAGACAAGCCCACACTCCAGGAGCATCCGCAGCCCCACGGTACCGGCTGGTGGGGCAGACACAGCCCCCAGCTCCAGCCCTGGCAAACATTTTGTCCTTGTGGAAGGGGAAGGAAGAGGCTCCCAGATTGCCCCTGAACAGAGCTCAGGGCACTGACCCCTTTCCCACGGGCTGTGCCTCAGCAGGAGGGCTGCTGCTTACCCAAGGCACTGAAGAACTCTTCTACTTGAGCTCCTTGGAAGCCCCATGCACAGGGAGCTCCCTCTCCTGACGCCTACAACGTCCCTTCCAGCTCCTCTGTTGATGCACCACCTACACATTGGATGGGAGAAAGGGTTACATGGAGCAAAAGGACCTCTGGATGTCAAGGCAAGGAGATGTCTCTTCAGAGACCCTTAATTGCACCAGAGAACACTGGGGGCATAAAGCACTCACTGTGGGCTATGGAAGAGAGTCAAGTGTGTGTCTGGGGACACTGGGGCAAGGAGAGGGGCACTGGAGTGAAGGTGCATTTGTGAAGGTTACAGGGTGCCACAAGAGAGAGAAAATACAAGCGTGTGCCCACAGTGGGGAGAGGGAGAGGGAAGGAAACAAGCAGAGGACTCCAAAGTGCTGCATGGGGAAACGTGTCGTGTTCCAGAGGAGCCTCAGGCTTTGCAGAGGCAGTGAAAGCCCATTTTACCTGCTCGGGATTCCTCCTGGGCTCAGTGTTGAGTTCCCTTTTCTCTGTCTGCTCTTGTGATGATGCAGCCAGACCCAGCACACATGCCAGGCCTTTCCTTGAGTGCCGTGACAGCCGCTTCCCTTCTGCTCCAACAGCCTGCTGGGCATTCAGAGAGGACATGATTCCATTCTTTTAAAGCATCAGAAAAGCTGTCCCTCAGAACTCTCCGTCCCTGGAAGCATCCTGCAAGCACCAGCAGTGCAGCTGCTGCTCAGCCCTCGGTACACAGCTCTGCTCAGTTTAGTCCATCAGTTGGCTCAGCTGCTCCATTCCTTTCCACGCCAAATCCAAACCACCACGCGTTGCCAACCCTTGCCTGGGCACGGGAGAAGCAGCTCCCCGTGCCCAGCTCTTGGACTGGAGCTGATTTGAACAGCAAGGCCCAGAGCTGTGTCAGTCGTGCCAGGTGTGCCAGGAAACATTCCCGCAGGCCAGTGGTCTCTGGCTGGAGTCAGTCAGGCAGACAAGGCTGCTGGCTGCAGCCCTGGCTGCTTTGCCCAAGCAGGCCATGGACTGCCAGGGATCTAGATTCCCACCTCTTTATGGGAAACATCACTGGAATCCTTCAGGGCCGTTTGAGTGGACTGGAGATTAATCCCAGTGCCTACCTGTAGACAAGACCGGTCCGTGTCCCTGCTGGGAGCCATTCTCTGCAGGATGGTTAATTTTTTCCTCAGAGTCCCTTTGGACACTTCACTCTTGGCAAGGGCAGCACTCAGGGCTTGAGCCTTCTTTCTCCATTCACGTTCTCCATTTTCTCTCTGCTTCAAAGCAGCAGCCACACGCTCCAGCTCTTCCCTCATGGCTTCCCTCTCAGCCTCCCTTCTCATTTGGTTTTGTTCCTTCCTTTGCAAGGAAGTTGTGTGCATTAAATTCTTCTTTTCCAGCATTTTCATCTGCTCCTGGTACAGCTTGATTTCTCTCTCCCTCTCTGACAGGTCGGCAGTCATGCGAGCGAGATGCTCCTGCAAAGCTTTGGCCTCTGCTGCCTCTTTCTGGAGCATCTCCATTTTCTTTTCCTGTGATTCCATTTTTTCTTTTTTAATTTGAAAGATGGATGTTATAGTCTGGAGTTCCTCTTGAAGGGAACGATTCCTGTCTGTCACTGTATTTGCTCGGGTTTCAGAGACTGTGACTGATTCTTCCAGAAGTTTGATCTGACACTCCAGTTTTTCTTTATTTGCCTGCAGACTGTCCCGTTCATGCTGCAAAACAGGGAGAAAAAGAGTCAGTGATTCCATCTCTGTTTGCTTTTCACGCCAGATCTGAACTCCTGCCGCAGTGGCAGGCACGGGCTGCCCCTCTCTCCCTGCCTCCCGGGATGCTGCAGACCTTTCCTGGGTGCCCCCTTGTTGCTGAGTCTTTCCCAGCTCCCTCGGCCTGTCCCAGGTTCCTTTCTGCCCTTCCCCAGCCTCTTGGAGCTCCACTCAAGTGTTCCTTCAGGGAGGAATAGAGCTCCAAGTGTGGACACCGAGAACTACAGCTTCAAGGGCAGAAAGCTCCAGCATGGAGGACAATCAGCAGCCTCAGGCCTAACTGGGTTTGACGTGACTATGACATCTTTTCCTCCTCGTTCAGAAGAATGCAATTAGGAAAGTTAAACTGGAAAAAGGTGCTCCTTAGATATAGCAGGAGAAAGCCCCAAAAAAGCAGAGAAATGGCCCTTCGTGGCATCTGCCATTCTCACCAGCACATCCTTCCTTTCTTTCTCCGTGTTCTCCAATTTCCTCTGCAGAGATGCCACCTCCTGATGAAGGGTCACAGCCTCTGCCTTTCTCGCAGTGGCCTCTTCCTTCAGGGCAGTTTCTAGAGAGTTCTTGCGTTCTGCCCTCCACATCACTGCACCAGGGAAGGGGAAGCAGAAGGGGAAAAGCAAAGCAAACGCAAACTGATGTGCATCCTGCATCTCTGCCTGGCTGTGTAAGCCCACAAGGGCTTCCAAAGCTGACAGAAATGAGGGAAACTTCTGGGCAGAGAAAAAAGAAGAATGAAAAGGGCAAGGTTCAGAGGAATAGGAAAGTGTGTTTGTTCTTGGGCTTGTGCAGAGTGGGCAGTCAAAGAGAGAGAAAGGAGCGGGGAGGCCTGTCCAGCCCTGCTACAGAGAGGCCAAGAGCCTGGAGGCTCTGGGAGGGCCTGGAGTTCGGAGGAATCAAGCCAAGGCATCCAGCTGCAGCTCCTTGGCAGATGCAGCACCTAAAAGGCACCACCTCTGCATGTGATCACTTATAGCACAGCCAGATGCGCTGCCATCCACGGGATCTGTCTCCACAAAAAAGCTTCACTGGCACTGCTATGGACAAGTCTCCTGCTGATTGCTTTTCTCCTCTCCCATCTCTGAGCACTGCAGTTTTCCTCTGCGTGGCATCAGAGATCCCCGCTGGTGAGACAGGATGGGGCAGTGGGTGTGAGAGGAGAAGCTGTACCTTCCTGGCTTTCAGCCAGCTGTTTTTGCAGCTCCTGGTTGCAGGCATTGAAATGGTCCCTCTGAGCCTGCGTCGTGCTCAGCTGCAGCTTCAAGGCCTGAATCTTCTTCCTCGCGTCATTCTGGAAGAGGCAAGAGGAGCAGAATCAGCTCACAGGGCCCCTGCTGGCAGCAAAGGGCTACAGACACCGCGGCAGAAACAGCCCAGGTGGGGAGGGCAGCTGGACCGTACTGGTAGATGTGATCGTGATCCTCCCTCCTCCCCCTGCCAGTGAGCCAACACCCCTACAAGGACTGCCACCCATCCTGGCCTTGGCACTCTGCTTGTCCAGCAGCCCAGCAGCGGGACAGGATTTCTGGGTGCACTGGGCACACATTACCAGATCTTTCTGGGAGTGCTCCAGGTGCTGCCACATGTCTTGCAGGGCTGCTGCCACCCTGTCCACTGTGAGCTCTGTGGGGACATCCCTGGCCTGAGAAGCAGTTAGGCTCACGGCATGACCCTTTTCTGAAAAGAGAAGACGTTCTGGTTCAGGATTTAACCCCAGGGTCTCCAACAAACAAGGCCTCTCTCTCTCCGGAAGGTGGCAGTGCCTTTGCCATTGTCCTGGAGCTCGCCTTGCAGCAGGACGTGTGTCACAGGCTGACGTTATTTTGATGACCACTGATGTCAGCACTGCCCCAAGAACGACTGCACGGGCCCTGTGGCTTGACAGGACTCGGGTCCTTTTCCCTCTGACGCTGATCATTTCTCCCCGTACAAACACGGACTTGTGACTCTGCAGGGATGTCAAGCTGCCAAGACTTCCCAAGGCCGGAGTCAGCCTAAGCTGAAAGGCTGAGTCTGTCCTACCAGGATGACCATGAGCCACTCCTTGCTCCACCTGCTCCCCTACACATGCTAACCCAGCCTGCCACACTTGCCTGAGCTCCAAGTGACCAAGTGGCTGCTGTCCCTGATCATGTGGTGGAGAACCAGGAGCAGTTTGTCCAGCTGGGATTGAGTTTCCTGGTGGGCACCACTGGCCTGTTGACACTGTGTGGCCAAGGCCTCTGCTCTGTTCTCTGAGCTATGGAGCCTCAAACGCAGCTCGGAGACCTCAGCCTCCAGCACCTGCACCGAGTCCCTCAAGCGCTGTTCGCCTGCTCGGGACTCCTCCAGCTCCTGCAGCAGCTGCTCCTCTCGAGCTGCCTGGGCAGCATCCTTCTCCAGCACTGCTTCCTGCAGGGAGTGGATCTGGAACATGGATGCAGACAGCCTCAGGGACGGGGCTGCTCCTGAGGCAGCAGAGCAGGCAGTAGGGCAAGGAACGAAGGAGAAATGACTTCGAGCAAAAAACACACCAGACACAGAAGGGGCAAAGCCAAGGATTCCAGTGGAGACAAAGTCAAAACAAAGAAAGGGAGGCAATGGGTGTCCTTGATGGGGCAGCTCTAAACACCAGATGAACTGGCTGTGCTGGAAGTGCCCTCCCCAGCCTGCCACACCCATTCCTGTGTCCCCACACTGCTCAGTGCCCGGCCCAGGCACAAACTCTGCCTGGGACAACGCTGGTAACAGAGGGATGGAGAAGCTCCAAAGGAGTCTGCTCCTGCTTCTCCTCTGAGATTTCCTGCTGGGACCCAGGAGAGAACAGGGGAAAACCTCGGCAGGAGACACCAGAGCCAGCCTTGGCCTCAGGGTGCAGGAGCAGCCCCGGGCAGAACACGGCAGCAGTGGAAGTGCTGGGAGAGGGAAGCAGCTGGGGCCTCCAAGCTGAAGGTGGTGGTGTGTGTGTCCCTGGAGAAGGGGATGCCAGTGCACAGGTTACCTGGGTGTTGAGCTCCTGCAGTTCTCCTATGCGGTCTGAGAAGAGCTGCTCACCCCGGTGAAGAGCAGAATAAAGCTGAGACACATGTTTGATCTGGGCCGGGTTGCTTCCTTCCAGGCTTCTGAGGCTCAATTCCTTCTCTTCCAGAGTCAGAGCTGGCCTGCAGAACAAGGCAACAGATGGCCATGAGAGACATTCGTGTCCCTCAGGTTCCTCAGAGGGGAATCTGGGAATCTGGCTTAGATCAGAAATCATGGGTTTAGGATTGTTCTGCCAAGCAAAGGAATCAGGATGCCAGGCTGATCCAGCTCCCAAAGGGGTCAAGTTCCCGGAGCCAAGGTGGAGCTGGTGGATATATCCAGCTCCTTGCACTGCAGCTTGGGCAGGGTTAAGACACCGACTGAAACAACAGAACGCCCCCTGAGAGGGAAAGAGCTACTCCAAAAGCCTATGTCTTCAGGAAAACTGCAACTGAAGGCTCAAAACAAATGAAGCACAGCATCCAGAGAATGAAACACATCTGCATGGACAGTTTGGAACTCTACCACTTAGGAAATGCTGGCAGGTGCAAAGATCAGGAAGGGAATCCATTCATCACAATGCAGTCCCACAGGCTTTCATTTACCTGGCTTTTTTCCTCTCTAGGGCCTCACTCCCATCTTGCTGAGCTTTGTGGACAATCAGTTCCTGGGACCCTCTGGGGGCTGCCAGCCGAGATGTCAACTCTCCCACCTCAAGTGAAACAGAACGAAGCAGTCAGAGGCTACAGCCTGTCCCTGTCAGCCACAGCAGAGGCTGTGAGGAAAAGCAAAGGGCAACCTCCCATTTCTCCCTGTCCTGAAAGGACCAGATTCCTAAGGGATATGGACAACTTGTTTTGAACTCTCACCGGGTCACCAAGGGCACCTGAAAAAGCACCTCCCAAACCAAGGCTAGCAGGAAGAGGCCAGCAGGAATCCATGCTGATGGTTGCTGCTCAAGAGCCCAGATGACTAAGCCAGCTGTCCAGGGCAGCAGCGGAGATTCAGCAGAGCGCTGAGGGTCCTTCAGAGCAGCTGCCATGGAGCCCACAGCACCAGGCAGCGCCAGGAATCACCCCACCAGCTGCTGCTCTGCCATGGAAAAGCAAGAAGGGCACAGACCCCCTGCCGGATGACTGCGGTGCCACTGCTGTTTCACTCACCTGCTTTTGAAGAGCCTCCCTCTGCTCAAGGAGGAGATTCATTTCCTCCTTGATGCCTTGTAGTTCTTCTTTGTGCCTCTTCTCTGCTGCCTGGATTTCACTCTGAGCTTCTTGCAGCTCAGCTTGCAGCTTTGCCTTGATGGTCTGGCAACAAAATGCAGAGCAACTGCCTGGGCCCTGCCCTCAGGCTCAGCTTTTCCCACTTTCTCTTTCAAAATCCCAATCCTTCAGCTACTTCTTTTGGCTTCTCTACCCAGCTCTGCTTCCATTGCAAGCCTTCCTTCCTGGGCCTGAGCTCTGGAGCTTGCCGGGCTCTGTGCTCCCAGGACCTGAAGCAGCCCTTGCCTCCTCACTCCCAGGACCTGCCTTTTGTGCCCTTGTCACTGCCCTGCACTCTGTTCCCTGCCTGCTCAGACTTACCTGCTCCTTCTCTCGCTGCTCTTTCACGCTCTGCCTGAGCTGCTGGAGTTGCTGGCAGGTTTGGCTTAGCTCTCTCCGAATTTGGAGCAGTGTCTCTAAGACAGCATTCCAATCCTTCTGCATTTCCAGCAGGACCTGCACAGAAGGAAAGAGCAGAGGGGTTCACACTTCCCCTGCAAACTCTGTGTGGCAAGAGGCAAAGACTGATGGGCTCACGTGCTCTCAGAGCACTCGGCTGCTGCTCCCCTGGGTTACTGTCTTCCCCTGGGGAGACTCAGCTTCCCAGGAAGTGACTTAAAACACAGCCCAGGAGACATCTCTGGGTCTCTACTCAGAAATGCTCCAAAGGAGTCTCTAAAAAGTTTTTTCTCTTGTCAGCATCCCTGTGCCCACAAAACAAAAGTCCTACAAACTCAGTTGTGCTATAAACATCTATCAATAAACATCAAAAGAGGACCGGTGAGAACAGCGAAGATACTCCGAGCTAAGTATTAGCAAAAAACAGAACACAAGAGCAGTGCATAAACTTCAACTGAAAGCTGACGTTTCTACCTGGCTTCCCATGAGGGGTCTTGTTCCTAGTCCCAAAGACAGCCCTGTTCACCTTTTGGCTCCCAAAGTCAATGTAGAAGACATGCAGGGCGTGTTCCACACAGCCCCATGTCCTGCTATCTCCCACAGCTCCAGCCTTGCAAAAAATCACACCAATTCTCCTTTCACAAGCATCACCTCTCTCTTGGCATTTTCAAAGCTAGTTCCTTCCTCTACCGGCTGAGCCTGCAGGGTGGCCACTTTCTGCTTCATCTCCAACAGCACCTTCTCGGGCTCCCGCTCTGTCTCTGCCTTCTCTTCTTCCCATTGCTCCAGCATCTCCTGCACCTCTGCATGATGCCTTTCAGGCTCACTTGCCTGAGGAGGGGAGAAAAAATCTTCAAGATGAAGTCCCATCAAAGCTTCTGACCGAAAAATATGAAGCTTCATCCCTCACAGAAACTCCAACCTGAAAAGAGCACGGGTGTGGCTTTCTGCCCTCCAGAAACCCTGTCCTGTCAGGGAACTGTAGAGGAGGCTGAGCTGGTGCAAGAATCACAGAAGCATTGAATCATTTCCATTGGGAAAGATCCAAGCACTGAGTCCAAGCCTTCAGAAAAGGAGATGTCACCTTCTCCTCTCTGATGCCCCAGTCACAAGTCCTGAAGGACCAGGGACAAGGGGCCTGTTCCATTCGCTTGCAGCCCAAACCTAATCCCTCTGTCCACCATGGAAGCACAGCAAGGAAGGAACCGAGTGCCAACAGCACTGCTGGCATCTGTTCCATGTTGGCATCTGCTCCTTGGCAGGTGGGACTCAGAGACCATCCTGCCCTGGGCTGCCACGCTTTGGGCACCGCCCAACCTGCTCTGGAACTCATCTTACACCCAGCTGAAGCCATGGCTGCATTTCCTGTCCCAGCACCATCCTGTGGGTCTTCACGTGCCTCCAAGTCCGAGCCGCCGGCTCTGCTGCCCGGCCCAGCAGCGGGAGGCCTCTGGCAGAGGATTGCTGCCCTTTCACACCCTCCGGCTCTGCTTGTGCTAAACCAGCCCACAGGGCCGGCTTGGACAATCCAGAAGTGAGTTGTCTCCTACCAGGTCTTGCTGGAGCTTGTCTGTCTCCGGTTGCTGAGCAGCTCCCTGAAGCCTGAGGGTATCGTGACACTGCTGCTCTGCCTGCGAGAGCTGTTGTGCCGTTTTTTCCCCTTCCTGCTTCCTGAGAGCTCTCTTTGCTTCCAGCTCACGTTGGAGGCACTTCACTTCTCCTGCAAACACGACCAACAGCAAGGTTCAGAGTCTTTACTGACTTCACTGACCTCAGGCCCTTTCAGTGTCAGCGTAGGAGGGCCCTGCCTCCAGCCCCACCACTCCTCAGAAGCCCTGTGGACACAGGAGGCTTTACAGCAGCTTCTGCTGGGGCAGCACCACAAACAAAGCACATGAGGCTCTCACCTTCTATCACCACCTTGGTGACTGTGAGCACTTGAGCTTCCAAATGGTTCCTGTTGAGTTCCAACTGAGATATCTGCTGCTGAGCAGCAAGCAGGCTGGATTCCAGGCTCTCGTTCTCTGACCTAGAGGTTGCAAATATGGAGAGAAATTAGTTTCTTGCTCCTGACAACCACAGGGAGTTATTCCAGTAGGCCGTGGCTCAAGACCCCCACACCTGAGCATGGAAAATGGATCTCATGGAAACTTGTGCAGAGAAGGCACATTTGTGCCATTTCAATAGCAAAGCAGGGCCTTCCTTATGGGCTGGCATAGCACAGACAGCCCAGCCCAACCTGACCTCAAGAGCCAATTCTTCAGTTGCTGTTCCTGACCTATGACACTGGGTAGCTGTGCCCACACGGGCTGGGCCGACGAGCAAAAGCCCAGCCTCTGCTCACAGCCCTTCTCTCATCAGCACTTCCAAGCTGCTCTGCAGGGGGACAGAACAGACTCTTGTCCTGACTCACTCCTGACTTTTTAATGCTCTTCATAATGGACAAAAAAGTACATCCTTTCCCAGACACCCTGTATTTAGGAGACTACAGAATTACTTCGGATGATACAGTAAAATCTCGTTCACGGCAGCATTTGTAAAAAATAAGAACCAGATTTTGGCTGAAACAAACTATCTGAAAGGAGAAACTGGTATTCTGCAGTTTAAACTCTTGGAAGGTCAAGGAATAGACTTGCCAACTTTATTCCAGTGGTGCTGGCTGAGCAGGCAGTAGCCCAAGTGACTTGTCTCTCTTTACAAGGGAAGAGGGACCATCCAAAGGGACCTTGGCAGGTTTGAGAGGTGGGTGCCCATCCATGATGAGCAAGATTACCCAGAGGCTATTGAGAATTCCAAAGAGGCTTCCCTGCTGCTCTCTAACCAGTTCTAGGTCTTGCCCCACACTTCTCAAGTGTGCTTGGAAGCAGAAGGCCCTCAAGATTTTCAGCAGGAGCCTCTGGCTTCACTCTGAATGGCAGTGTCCTACTCCCAACATCCTGAGGTAAGAGCCTAGAATTTTGGAGATGAAGCTCCAGTTCTGAAGATCAGGATCATGTCAAGCTACATGGTAAGGAAAGAGGGATGTTCAATGCCCAGAACATGGAACCAAACCCAGAGAGAAACTTGAGATTTCACTCAACATCTGCTGGCTTGCTTTGGACTTCCCACAGGAGCGTGCACAGGGGCACAAACAGGAGCCCAAAGCTCAGGAGAGCTTTTCTGGCTTTAGCTGTCAGAAAAATGACCTTTATATCATGGCATGCTTTTTTTTTTCCTTGGGACTCTTCCTTTTTCTGTCCAGAGGAAGTGAAAACATCTGAAAAGAGTCTGCTCCCTGCCTTTACCTGGCCTCTGCCAGCTGCTCAGAAAGGCCTCCTCGGTGCTGCTCTGTGGCTGCCAGTCGGCCCTCAAGGGCAGCCTTCTCCCGGCCCAGCAACTCCTTCTCTCTGCAGCCCTGGGCCAGTGCGTGCCCTCGGCCAGAGGATTCCCGGCGCAGCTGCTCCAGAGCCCGGCTCGGTGACTCTTGCTCCTGGGAAACGTGGAAATGGGACAAGGTACAACTCGAGCCCTTCCTCGGGAGCCCTGTGCAGAGCCAGCCAGTGCCACCTCACAGGCAGCCAGAGGACAAGGAGCTCCTGTGCTCTGGGCTCAAAGTTCCACAGCATCTGCCCTCTGCAGCTCTGATACCCTGGACTGCCAAAAGGGCACCATTCCCTTGGAAGTGCTGTGTCGGGCCCTGCTGGCTTGCCTGGGACCAGACAGCTCCTTCCCAACAAACATCCCTGCTCCAAATTCCGTGCTGTCACACAAAAATACTGCATCTTCCATAGCTGCCACTTGGCAAACAAAATTTCTATCAGGATCTATTCCAGTGGTGGATATTTTCAGGAAAGGTTGAGCAAAAGCAATTTTGCTCGCTGAAGCAAGTGCAAATACACAGGGTTTCTCTTTCTCAAGAAAACCCCACATCGAAGTGTCACCTCCTCCAGTGTACAAAGCAGCTCTCTGAACGAGGGGATGCTTGGCAGGGAAAGGGCTCTTGTGGTGAGCAGCCATTTAGTGTCTGATGGACGTCTGGCTGGTATAGCCAGAGCAGACTCTTTTTGTGCAGCAGTTCACACCAACAACACCATTTCCTTGTCTTACACAAAGCAGATGTCTAATGGCCCTGGCTGGTGTTCAAGCCTGAGGACTAAACCGTGGGTTTGAGCTCTTTTCTTTCGTACAAAACCTCTGCTATGTGTTTGCCAAACCTACCACATACTCCAGAACTGAGACTGTCTGACAGAGACCATCAGAAACAAACCCTTCTCTCACAGCTATCCTGTAACACCCAACCCAAACCTCCCCTGGGGCCGTTGCCTCTCATCCTGTCCCTATTCCCTGGGAGCAGAGCCCGACCCTCACCTGGCTCCACTGTCCTGTCAGGAGTTGTGGAGAGCAAGAAGGTCCCCCCAAGCCTCCTTTTCTCCAGGCTGAGACCCCTCACCACACTTGTGCTCCAGACCCTTTCCCAGCTCTATTCCCTGTTTTAGGGGCTCTGTGGCCACCTAAAGTAACAAATTGTTCCGAATCGTGTAACACTTTGCTGATGAACATGCGTGTGCCCTCTTGAGCCAGGTGTGCACAGCAGTGTCCCTGTCTTCTACTGCCAGGAACAGCATCTGGGCTGATCTTGCTGGCACAACTCCCTTTCCCACAAGTGTCTAAGAATAAGGTGTCCACACCCTCTCCAGAGCTGTGGTAACATTATCCTTCTCCTGCTCCAGCAGATTACTCTGAAGCTGGGAGTCCTCCAGTGTTTGTCTCTTGACTTCCAGCTTGCTCTGCAATAATGGGTATTGTCCCTCGAGTGCAGCCAAGTCCTTCACTCTATAAGGAAGGGAAACACAAGTTTTTAATGGAGAACCAGTCTCCTTTTCAAAACCCGCCACCATCCTGTCCTGCTGCTCCGCCTTTTCCGCCTGGGCTGACGCTTCCTTCAGCTGCTCAGTGTTCAGACGCAGACACAAGGCTCCTCGCTCCAGGCTTCCAAGGCATCGCTGCAGCTTTTCCCTGGCCTTCTCGAGGTTTGCACAGTCACTGCAGAGACAAGGCTCAGTCAGAAGAATGAAGAGGCCTGAAGAGTCACCAATCCCATTTTCAGCACCCCAGGATGGAGCTGGGGACAGGGGGCTAAGGAAGACCTCACTCTTTCCCTCCCAAGGAAGTCCTCCAGAGGCAAAGGGAAAAAAAGGCAGGCTTTTGCCTTCCTTCAGTGACAAGCAGTGGCTGGGAAGGGGCACCCAAAGAACAGAATTCAGATCAGCAGCATGGCAAGAGGAGGAGTCTTATTTTCCACTACTGCTGTTCATCCCCGAGACAGCCTTGGGAGTCACAGTAGAGCAGGAAAAGCCCTGACAGGATGATGCTCAGGTGCCACACTGAGGCCTATGCGTGGTAGGGCAGGTGAGCTCTTTGCCCAGAACACCTCTGAACTGCCAGAACTGGAAGCAGGTGGCCTCTGGAACACAGGAGGAGGAGGAGGAAACGCTCACCTTCTGAGGGTTTCTACTAAAGACTGCAGCTGCTGCTGGTCACTGCTGGACCTCTTGCATTTCTTCTCCAGTTGTTCAAGCCTATACTGCACCTCACTGCACTTCTCCTCGTGCTGTCTCTGCTGCTGCAGCAGGAAATTGTTCCATTCCTGCCTGGCAGAAAGCTCTTCTCTCAGGGCCTGCAGGACCGGGCAGGGAAAGAGCACAAGTGACCCATAAGGAGCAGGGAAGATGGCTCCAGAGAGCTGGGAGAAGCAGCAAGCACGGACAGCTCCCCTGAAGGCAAAAGCTGTGCCAAGGGGGTGGGCATCAAGGAGACAAAAGCAGTAGAAGACAGAGCTGGGGGACCAGCAAGGCAGTGCAGGACCACAAATGCCAAGGCGAGAAAGAAAGGGCCTCAACTGGCTGAGTGAATGGGAAGGTGTCAGCCTGAGCGAGGCCTCAGCAGCTGAGCTGTGGCCAGTGGGGAAGACAAGCAGAAGTTCTCACCCGAGCTGCCCCTCGTCTCCTTGCCAGTGCTTCCCAAACCAATCCAAAGGAATGCTGTGCATCAGTGGGTCTCGGGGTTGGGAGGACATTCCCAGAGTCTGCATGCTGGGAACTGTCAGTGCAGATAAGGGGACTGGCCATGCTGTCCCTGTTGTCTAAGGGCACCTGGAAGCCCACATCCAGCTGTTAGTCAGGTATTCTCTTCCTATTCCAAAGTACCCCTGAGACGTCTCTTCTGATCCCAACAAGAATGGGTGTCCATTCATGGAGAACTAGTTCCAAAATCCAGCTAAATGTACAAAATCCACTTCTACACGGAGCATGGCTGGCACTTAGTGCATTAATTCCCGGGCTTACAGTGAAATTAAATAGGGCCCTCTGGGGTCAGGTTATGCAGAGTCCCTGTCACAGCCCTTGTGGAGCCGACGGAGGAGAGAAGTCTCCTTTGGGGGAAAACAGGGCTACAGAAATGAGGCACAGAGACACGACCCCCCTTCAGAGCAGACAGGAGACCCATGGCACAGCAGCGTCTCCCTTCCAGGCTTCCTGCACTCGCCTTCCCTAAATCCCATTGCAAAATGGTCCCGAGCCAGCTCAGCACAGTTATATTCACCTCAGGGGCTCTCGGGGAGAGTCGCTGGTGAGGAAGTATTTGGGAAGTGAACCGCTGGCTCATTCCGAGCCCTCGAGCTTCCTGGGGGAGCACAGGTAAGAGCACACTCAGACTGCATGGCTGGCCCTGAGGGAGTCACCCTTAAATGCTTCCAAGCCAGGAGCCCCTGCTCCCTCCCAGGCTTGTCCCCAGAGCCAGCAGCAAAGCTGGCACAGCTGGCCAGCTCTGGAGCAGCCAACTGTTAATTCCTTGTTACACCCAAGGGGAACCTTTCCCTGTGGGACAGCCCGGGCCCAGCCAGCCCCGCACTGGGCTTGGCACAGGGAGAGCAGCAGCTTTCTCACCCGCCAGGTCTCCATCTGCCCCTTGGCATGAGCAGTGTGCAAATGCCAGTACCCAGGGGATGTTGCCAGTAGCAAGGTTAAATGTCAATGTCCACAGGCCATTGGCCTTTGCTGGTCCAAACCCCAATGTCCAGAGGCCGTTGGCCTTTGCAGGGTCCAAACTCTGATGTCCAAGGGTCTTTGGCCTTTGCTGGGTCCAAACTCTGATGTCCAAGGGTCTTTGGCCTTTGCAGGGTCAATAGCACAATATCAAAGTGCCATTGGCCTTTGCAAGGTCCAAACCCCAACGCCCAAGTGCTGTTGGCAGCTGCAGAGTCCAAATCCCAAACATTCCACGGGCTGTTGACAGTTGCCAGGGTCCAAACCCCAACATTCCAGGGGCTGTGGGAGGGCCCCTCCCCTGGCTCTGCCCCCATCCCAGCTCCCTGCTGGCCCTGGCCCTTGCTCTGCCACCCCCATGTCCCCACAGCCCTGCTGGGCAGCTGGGCGGGGGCCTGGCTCGTAACATGAGCTCAAAGTTGCGGGTCCAGACAGCATTAGTTTTAAGGATTGAAAGGAATGAGATAGATTTGTCTTTACAAACAAACTGGGGGTCTGCTGATAGGTAACAGCTAGAAACTGAGAGGTGAAAGAAACAGTGGGAGGAATTCCACTGACTGGTGAAAGCAGTGAGAGGGAACTCTCTTTACAAAGAAACTGCGGGTCTGCTGAGAGGTAAAGATAGATACTGAGAGGTGAAAGAAGCAATGGGAAGAACCATAAATTCCATAGAAAAAGAAAAAGGGGGGTATACATTAGAAGGGGTCTGTATTAGGCGATTCGGGAAGTCTGTACCTCTCAAGTACCTCAGCCAATAGGGAAAGAGAGAGAGAAATGCGGCCGGGAAATCAGGATAAAAAGGAGACTGTGTCCTCTAACAATTTGAGAGACCCCAGGGGAATGCCCCATGGCCTCTCCCTTTATTCAAATAAAGTAACANCCATGGCCTCTCCCTTTATTCAAACAAAGTAACAGGACTCCTCTCTCCTTTTTGGACATTAACCTCTGGTGTTTGTGGATTAATTTTCCTGACAAAATGGGGGCTCAGCTGGGATGTTTCCACCGTCCAGGGGCGGTGGGCAGCGAGCAGAGCTGAAGGTATCTCACCCATTTTCTGTGATCAGCTCCCCTTGGTGGCGGCCGGCACCGGGCGATCGATTGGGTTCCCAAGACTGTCCAGGAGACAGACGAGTGGTGGACCAGGGGGGTCCATGAAGAGTCCCCAGGGAAGGACCACTGAAAATCTCACTGGTGAGTACCATGGGATCTTTGGGGAGCAAACCTGGGAGGGCACCCATGGAGGGTAGCACTGGTAGAACAGGGCACCCATGGAGGGTTCCAAAGGTAAAGCTGGGAAGAGGCCCCAGCAAAAGGGATGGTGATCCCAAAATATCTCCGAGGAATCCCTTGGAAGAATGTGGAGTTAGTTTACACGTTCTCCCAGAAGTAATTAAAGACATGGATGCCTAAAGGGGGCAATAAAGGAAAGTCAAGAAAGGGTCTCGACAATCCATGCCCAGAGGCGGCAATAAGGGGAGTCAAGAAAGAGTCTTGACAACAGGAGATGGACNTGGTAGAACAGGGCACCCATGGAGGGTTCCAAAGGTAAAGCTGGGAAGAGGCCCCAGCAAAAGGGATGGGGATCCCAAAATATCTCCGAGGAATCCCTTGGAAGAATGTGGAGTTAGTTTACACGTTCTCCCAGAAGTAATTAAAGACATGGATGCCTAAAGGGGGCAATAAAGGAAAGTCAAGAAAGGGTCTCGACAATCCATGCCCAGAGGCGGCAATAAGGGGAGTCAAGAAAGAGTCTTGACAACAGGAGATGGACAAAGAGTGTTAATATGGTTGAGGTGAGGAGCAGCAGGACCGGGCACGGAGCTGTGGGACCAGGAGCTTGGGCTGGGGGCCTGTGGGGGCTGTGGGGCAGCCAGGGCTCAGCGCCGGGCAGTGCCTGACCCCGCCACCCCCGGGCAGGGGCAGCAGTGGCCGCCGGCCCCATGAGGCTGTGGGATGCCCCGGCCGGCTGTGGTGCTGCCGGCTGTGCCCGNAAGAAAGAGTCTTGACAACAGGAGATGGACAAAGAGTGTTAATATGGTTGAGGTGAGGAGCAGCAGGACTGGGCACGGAGCTGTGGGACCAGGAGCTTGGGCTGGGGGCCTGTGGGGGCTGTGGGGCAGCCAGGGCTCAGCGCCGGGCAGTGCCTGACCCCGCCACCCCCGGGCAGGGGCAGCAGTGGCCGCCGGCCCCATGAGGCTGTGGGATGCCCCGGCCGGCTGTGGTGCTGCCGGCTGTGCCCGCCCGGAGCGCCGGAGGGGAAGAGCCGCATTTGGACCCTGCGGCAGGACAGGGACCGGCTCTGGTGTGCGGTGTGTGGTGAGGAGAGTGAGCACAAGGAGGAGGAGGAAGGAATATCCGGGAAATGCAGATTGTACGTGGAAGGATTAGGATTTTCTTTTAAGGATTTTGTTTGGTTCACTGGAGAAACGAACAAGTTTGAGCTGTGGGAGAATGAGTACCCACTGGCAGCAGCAGGGGGGACTAGAGGAAGGGCAGAATAAGCCCCTGGATGAACTGGTTAGAAAGGTACAACAAGTGTAGGTAAGAAGGGATGAGGAAAAGGCANTGTGCGGTGTGTGGTGAGGAGAGTGAGCACAAGGAGGAGGAAGAAGGAATATCCGGGAAATGCAGATTGTACGTGGAAGGATTAGGATTTTCTTTTAAGGATTTTGTTTGGTTCACTGGAGAAACGAACAAGTTTGAGCTGTGGGAGAATGAGTACCCACTGGCAGCAGCAGGGGGGACTAGAGGAAGGGCAGAATAAGCCCCTGGATGAACTGGTTAGAAAGGTACAACAAGTGTAGGTAAGAAGGGATGAGGAAAAGGCAAAAGCAAAGGCAAAGGTGATGGCAGAGTTTTTATGGCCCCAGAGGGATAAACCACAGGGCCCAAGGGGTCCCTCAGGACAGAAGGGACAGGATCAGCCACAAGGAAGTGGCAGAGGTATTCCCTCCTCGGCAGGGGAGAGCCGACCCAAACAGCGGGTGGGAAGGAGTCAGTGTCCTGTCTGCAGGGCAGGGGGACACTGGAAGCGGGACTGGCTGCAGAGAGAGCTGGATCCTCAGGAGGAGGAAGTCCAGAGGATAGCTGAGATGGATTGTTAGGGGTGTCAGGGGCTCCTTTTACACCAGGGACCCACTACACTGGAGCCCCTTGCTAACTTTTAAGGTGGGTCCGGATCAAGAGGAGGCCTGTTTCCTGATAGACACAGGGGCCTCTTGATCCATTTTGAATTTCATCCCTGAAGGGGAAGAACTGTCAAAAAGATCTTTGATTATTCAAGGGGTCATGGAAATTGTGGTTTCTTTTGTAGGCTTAGAAGTTTGAACACATCTTTCTCTGAGGCAGTTGTGGAAATTGTGGTAAATGGATTTAGGGATTTAATTTCTTTGTCTATGTGGGGTTTTGTGTGGAGCCTAAAGCTCCTGTTTGGAGAGGACCCACACCCCTGGTTTTTTTGTGTGTTTTGTTGTGAAAAGCCAGAATTGGCAGGTTTCAGTCCTGAAGCCAATTCTGCAACTCCTGTCTTGTGAGGAACCCCCCCACCAGTCTGTGGTTTGTTGTGGAGAACTGGAATTGGCAGGTTCTAATCCTGAGGCCAGTTCTGCAGCTGCTGCCTTGTGGGAATGGTGTTGTCCCTGCACAGGCCCAGGTATTTATCATGCAACCTCCTCTGTAGGGGCTATAGGAAAACTTTAGGGGAAAATGTTTTGTTGTCCTTCCTTGGTTAATTTGTTAGTCACCTCTCTATCCCTGGGGTGGACTTGGTGTAAGAAAATTGGGATAGGGAGTAATTGGTTACTAAAAAGATGATTGGCTACTAAAAAGGTGATTGGTTATTAAAAAGGGCTTTAGGCAGTGGCATTGCTTGCTGCCAAACTCCATCGTGTCCAGAAGGAAAATCACTGGAACAAAAGGAGCAAACTGATAAAGCAAACTGCTCCAAGGAGAAAAGCAGAAGCCAACTAAAACCCTGGAAAAAAAAGCAGCTCAAATGCCTGATTCACAGACTGCAACTCTTGCCAAACTTTTAAAAGCAGTCTCACTCCCTCCGCTGAACAATCAACTGGAGGAAACCCCACTGAAAACCTGCAGGGAACAACAAAAGTGGTGCAACAAGCACTTCATGGAATAAAAGCTAAAATTCCACCTGAATAAGTTAATGCAATTAACAACTTGTTTCACTCAGACATATTTTTCCTGGGAAGTTTGTTTCTTTTCTCTTTTCTAGGAATGTCAAACCTCCCTGCATCGAAGATAAGGAAAACAGTTTGAGAGCAGGGAAACTGCAAGCAGCAAAATCACACCTAAATGCGAGAACCATTTCTTTATGTGGACTCTGTCACATTGTGCCAACCCCAACAAGTTTTTACTTCTTTTGAATAATCGATCTAGTGGGCCAAATTTTCACTTTTCTTTTATAGGAACCTACCAATACATGAGATAGAGCTGCATGAAAACCAATGAAATTTAAAATGTCACCATAATTGCTTGCATTGTCAGTTGGTTAATGTTTGTAATTTGTTTGTATTTTCATTGCAAGTGACTGGGTGGGAGAGCATATATTAGTTAAAGCAGTCTACATATTTTTGAGTTTGATTTTTGTTTAACTTGTCCTTTTACTGAAAAATGGTGTGGCTAAAGGCCTTACAGATATATAACTTGTTTCAACCAATTTTATCCTGAGAGTTGGTATAAGAATTGATACATATTTGAAATCATATAAATATGTACCAACCTTCCCAGTTCTGCCTCAGAAGGCTTCAAAATTATTATAATTTGGCTAAATTTTTCGGATTTACTAACTAGTGAACTAAAAAATCTTAACAAAACGCAAGCAAATGCTGCATGAGAAATGACTGAATCCCCCTTCCTAAACCAGGAGGGATAACCATAGACTGCAAATAAGACATGAATAAAATACAGAAAAGCCTTCTACCAGCTCTCAAACTCATGCGCTGTTGAATCTCATGCCTTATGTCTTAAGAGGGTATTTTAACTTTGCCTCACTTCTCCTACTGATGCCAATCAGTGTAGTGACTACAGCACACTCTGCAATCCACATTCTCAGTTGTGGGTGCAGAATGTGAGGAAGGCAATTTAGTCACTAAAATTCAAAAGAAAAAGCTACTTGGGATAAAAAACCTAAGTTTAAAAGGGAATTAACTTCATTTGTAATCCCACCAATAATAAAGCCACAGCTTGTGGTTTGTGTCAAGCTTAAATTACAACAGTGCTATAATCTGTCTTCTGGAAAACGGCATGGCCCTGATGTAAGGATATGCTTGCATGAGAACATTTCATATGAAAATGTTTTGTGTGTTAATTTTGTATCATAAAAACTGTATAAAGAAGCTACAACCAAAGAAGGCTCCCTGAAGATACCTGACTGAGACTTCACACTGTAAATTAAACCACTAAGATTGGATAAAGGGAAAACCCATTCTTTAATCATCTCAGGCCTAGGGACAAAAAAACCCCAAAAAACCGAAAAAGCAAACAAACCAAAAAAACCACCCCACACCAAACAAGACTGAAGATGAGTGCATCCACAAGAAAGCCAAATGCAGCAGGGATTCTTCCCTGGCTGAGTTTGGGGTGGGGGAGACCACAGCCCACAGAAGGCAGGTTTACACAGCCTCCTACCCGAAACGAAGCGGGGTGGAAATGAGTGCTGTATATTTAAAACAATATGTGGCCAGGATACTGTCTCTTGTGAAATCTCTTTGACAGGAAGCTCAGCTGGCACAGACCCTGCNGAAAACCCATTCTTTAATCATCTCAGGCCTAGGGACAAAAAAACCCCAAAAAACCGAAAAAGCAAACAAACCAAAAAAACCACCCCACACCAAACAAGACTGAAGATGAGTGCATCCACAAGAAAGCCAAATGCAGCAGGGATTCTTCCCTGGCTGAGTTTGGGGTGGGGGAGACCACAGCCCACAGAAGGCAGGTTTACACAGCCTCCTACCCGAAACGAAGCGGGGTGGAAATGAGTGATGTATATTTAAAACAATA
>VXAZ01006414.1:0-376823 GCA_013399875.1 Gymnorhina tibicen
ATCCCAATTACCTTTATGTTCACCCCACATTTCAACTGGCTGTATTTTTTCAAAGCTTTTCCAATTGTTCCAACTTGTGGTTTTCTGCCTGTCTTTGTGTTTTTTATTGTATAAAAATTGCCACTTTCAGGAACAGCTGTTTCATCTACCTGAAAGTAAAAACTGACAGGATGGTGCCATGGCTCTTGTTGGGGTCAGTGCTTTCAGCCTTGGCTATCGGCATCACCAGCTATGACGTTGCTGATAAAAAGCTCAGTAACAGCTACAATTACACCAGACAAGGAAATTTTTTGAAACTGAGTAACAAAACTGATGAGCTTTTTTTCCATATGTACTTTATCTACGGCTTTGGATTTGTCACTTCTTTCACAGCAGTCATTATTTCTGCACTTCTCCTTCTCTTTTCTCTCTGGAGACACAAATGCAAAATGCAGACAAACTCCATGAACAACCTCAGCATGGATGCCCACATCAGAGCCATGAAATCTATTCTCTCCTTCTTCATAATGTACAGCATTAACTTTATATTTTTGATCTTGTCACTGATTTCTTCAACAAACAAAGAAAAGTATGTGGTTTTTCTTAGTTTACTATTTCTGTATGCCTTTCCAGGTTTTCATTCCCTTATTCTGATTTTCAGCAGTCCCAAGCTGAAAAATACACTGATAAGGATTCTGTCCTGTCTCAAGTGCAAGGTTTGCATGAAATAGGAACAGTAATAAAAGCTGGAGCCCATGCAAACTCTTGATATTTTATTATAAGACACAAGTCAATTTATCTCTAAGGCAACTCTCCAGACAGTGTAGATAATACAGATGTTCTTTCTTTACCACTGAAATTAAGAATAAATCGTTCAAGTTCTTTGAATTAAATTAGTATGACTTAGAGTATTGTTAGCATTTCATTAGGTCATTCTTTGAGTTCAGCTGTTGTCAGTAACAAATTCCTTTAGACTTGGTACGTGGGCTGGACTCAAAGGGACAATAACAATTGTGCAAACCTTCCTCAAATGCTTTGGCATTTGTTGATTGAAACAAATCAACTAAGCACCAGGTTTATTTGTATTTGGATGTACATTTCTTTCTGCTGTGTCTCTGTTCTTTGCAATATTATCACTTGTAACACTGGGTAGGGTGGGCGCACCTTGAAGGACTGCAGCCTATGGAGACCCCACACTGGAGGTGGATGTTCCTGGAGGACTGCAGCCCATGGATGGGATCCACACTTGAGCAGGGAAGAGAGCATGGAGGAAGAAGTGGAGGAGACAACTTGTAATGGACTGTCTGCAGCCCCCATTCCCCATTCCCCTGCGCCACTGTGGGAGAGGAGGTGGAGAAGCTGGGAATGAAGGAGTGAATTTTGGCTTGTGAAGAAGGAGGGAAGGGGTTCTAGTTTTGTGCTTGTTCATCATCACCCTACTCTGTTATCAATAGCCAATAAATGAAATTCATTTTCCCGTATTTGAGTCTGTTTTCTCTGTGACAGTAACTGGTGAGTGATTTCCCTGTCCTTATCTCAACCCATGAGCTTTTCCACCTTCTTTGCTGCCCCTGCACTGTTGTGCAGTGAGAGTAAAGGAGCAGCTGGTTGGGTGGCCTAGCACCTACCCAAGGTCAACCAACCACAGCAGATTTGCTGAACATGAAATAATTCCACTATGAACAGAACAGAACCTGATTTGTTCATTTCTGTCACCAGCTCAGGCACACTGGGATGTTTGACCCCATGCCAGGTGCCAAAGGTGCGTTTTCCATGCATCTCAGAAGGGTTTGTTTGGCCTCCTATTCTCCCAGAAGGAGAACATCTGCCAGGGGTGGAGCCCAAACCTCAGAGGCCTCCTGAAGCTCTGCAGAATTCCGAGGTACCAAAATGCTCTCCAGGGCATCACCTCACATGTAGCATCAGGCCTGCTGGACATAGGTTCTTTCTATAAGAATCTGTGCGCAGCATCCCTTCTGCATTTTGGGAACAACCTCTAATGCACCTCTACCAGCAGAAGGCTTCTCAGATCTTCTTTTTCCCCAATAAAGCCAAGCTGTCCATCTTGTAGGGCAACCATGCAAAGACTCCAGAGTCTCTCTACACTTTCTCTCTCAGAAGTTGACCCAGAGGATGAGTTTCTACTCTGGAAACACAAGTGGCCCCAGGATGCTAATTTGAAAAGATGAACTGAAGGTGAAAAAGCTTGGTTTGTGAGCCTTTTCTTTTAAGGGTTGCGTTTCCATGGGCATCCCCTTCCCTCTTTCTCTGTATTCCAACAAAAAAAGAAGGGCAAGAATTAATAAGCAAGTGCAAGTGGTTTTGAATTAGATGGGGCTTTGAACAACCTAGGATAGTGGAAGTTGATGCTGCCCATGGCATGGACTTGGAATGAGATGCTCTTTAAGGTGCTTCATCCAGTTCAAACCATTCAGTGGTTCTATAATTAGGCTTTCACTCTTTTCTGGCCCTTCCTGTCAAGTCCTGGAGTATGTGTGACAATGGCATGGAGGTGGGAGCTAAAGCACAAGATCTTCTGGAGACAGCATTGCTCTGAGCAGAGACATAAAAGGGGCTGGGGGCACTGCTAAAAACAAGGCAGTGCTCCAACACTCTTGGAAGTCACAGAGACATGAAAGAAGTGAGGAGCACATGTTCCCTTTTGCTGGGCCAGGNGTCCTGTGGCAGTTCCTGCTCTCCACCTGTACAGCACAGTCCAGCACAGACACAGCTCCATTCACAGGGGCCCATCTACAGGGTCAGGGGTTGTGTCTCGGTCTGGTCAGAACCCTGCTGTCACCAACACTTGAGAAAACACCACGGTGTGCCCGGCATGGTGCAGCCCCAACCTCCCCTCACAGGGACCCCCTGGGCCCCAGCACTGCCTGGATCCCGACATGAACATTCCAAGTGTAAATCTTGCCCAAGAGAAGGAAAACCCTTTCTTCCTCCTGCGGAGCTCTGATGTTGTAGGCACTCAGGATTCAGGAAGCTCTGACAGAAACACCATCCAGTATCAGGAAAAACCCTTTTTTTCTGTAATACAGTAACTCTGTCCCATCAGTGCAATGGTGTTCCAGCTGAGAGCAGGGAGCAAAGCCAGCAGTTCCACATAGATGAGCTGCTGCACCATGTCAGCTTCAGGTATCATTTAGGATTCCCCATCTCAAAAAAGGGGAAAGAAACAGATGATGGAGAGAGAAGAGGCTTGGCCTTAATCAAGCTCTGATGGAAACAATTCAGTCTGTGTGCAGTGTGACTCAGATCCCAATACAGCTGTGTATCCATCCAGATGCATAAACACCAGGGTTTGGTGCCATCTGAGTTACACGAGGGAATCTGAAATATGCATGTGGGGTGTTAGATACAATCTTATCCTTCTTGAGATGCTGGAGGGGATTGATAGGAAGCAGGAGCAGACACATGTGTTTCAAGCACCTGATCCATATGCTCCAGATTTGAAGGCCCAGCATTGGAGATCCTGATTTTATACCATTATTTTTTTAAGGTGCCAGATTCCTCACACAGGGCTGACCCCAAACCCCAGCCACAGTATGGTCCTGCTGGAGTAACATTTTCATTTCAGGCCCCTGTACAAGCACAGTCCCAGCACAGAGACTTCATATTCAGACCGGTTGTAATAGAAACAATTTCCATTCTCCTCACAAACACTTGGAGAGAAGAAAGAAAGAAGTAAACAAAAACCAACAGTCCTAAACCATGTTATCTGTTCAATCACCGAAACCAGAGAGAAGTCACATCAAAGCATAAAGCAGAGAACAGGCACTATCAGAAAAAGAAAATTTTCTAAAGGAAGTCCTCTGACTGCTATCAATATTACAAATTAGCAAAAGAAGTAATATTTTTGAATGAGTGTATCCGAAACTAACTTGTTCATCATAGGTGACCAAGGGACACAAGAATCCAGGTCCTGAAGCCTGACACTGATCAAACATGGATCAGTTACAACACAACACTCTCCACTGCAGGAAAACATCTCCGCTGTTTGTGTCACCCAACACAGCCCCCCTGAACCAACATTCAAATAGTCCAGGGTGACACCAGCCCCGCGTAAGGGGATACCCAGCACATTTACATCCCTGCACCTGCCCTGCTCCCCACAGCAGCGGCACCAAAATCCCCCCACCACCAGCAGCAGCAGCAGCAGCAGCAGCTCTATAAAGCTCCTCTTGCCATCCCTGACACTCCACCAACAGCAGCCACTGCCCTGCCTCAGGCACTGCTGCCACAGCCCCCTTGGCCAGCACAGCTCTGCTCCCCAGCTCGCAGCATGGAAGCTTGTCACTCTCCACAGCAATCCAATGTCACTTCATTCGGTGCCACAGCTTTGGCCATCATCACCCTGGAGGCCTTTGCTGGCATGTGGATAAACGCTTTCCTTGTTTGTGTGCTTTGCATTGCCTGAATCAAAAAGAAAACCCTGAACTCTAATGAGAAGATCTTGCTGCTGCTGGCATGCTCCAGATTCTGGCATTTGTGCATCTCTTGGGCATATTCCTTTCTTTCAATAATTTATCCCAATTATTTTTATGTTCAACCCACACGTAAATTTCTTTTATCTATTCAGAACTTTTTTGATTGCTCCAATTTTTGGGTTTCTGCCTGTCTTTGTGTTTTTTACTGTATAAAAATTGCCAATTTCAGGAACAGCTGCTTTGTCTATCTGAAAGTAAAAATTGACAGGATTGTGCCCTTGCTCTTGTTGGGGTCAGTGCTTTTACCATTGGCTATCAGCAGCTCTCTCTACAACATCATTGATGAATCTATTCTCTCCTTCTTTATAATATACAGCATTAACTTTGTATTTTTGACCTTGACCCTGATTCCTGCAACATGGCAGGAAAATCCCATGATGTTTCTTGTTTACATATTTCTGTATGGTTTTCCAGGTGTTCATTCCCTTATTCTAATTTTCAGCAATCCCAAGCTGAAAAATACACTGATAAGGATTCTATCCAATGTCAAGTGCAAGGTTTGCATGAGGTAGGAGCTCCAGTAAAAGCTGGAGCCCTTGCAAAATGTTGATCTTTCGCTATGAAAAATAGATAATGTAATCTCTAATGCAACTCTCTAGGCAGTGTAGATTATACAGTTGTTCTCAACATCGAAGTTAAGGAAACTTCATTCAAATTCTTTAAACCAAATTGAAATCAGTTAAATGAATTGTTACTATGGTTTCACGTAGACAGTTCTTGGAGATAAATTATTGTCAATAACAAATTCATTTAGACTTGGTACATGGGCTGGACTCAAAGGGACAATAACAATTGTGCAAACCTTCCTCAAATGCTTCGGCATTTGCTAATTGAAAAATGACTGAACTCAGCACCAGGTTTATTTGTATTTGGATGTACATTTCTTTCTGCTGTGTCTCTGTTCTTTGCAATATTATCACTTGTAACACTGGGTAGGGTGGGCGCACCTTGAAGGACTGCAGCCTATGGAGACCCCACACTGGAGGTGGATGTTCCTGGAGGACTGCAGCCCATGGATGGGATCCACACTTGAGCAGGGAAGAGAGCGAGGAGGAAGGAGCAGAGGAGAAAATATTTATGGACTGACTGCAGCCCCCATTTCCCGTCCCCTTGCCCTGCTGTGGGGGAGGAGGTGGAGAAGCTGGGAATGAAAGAGTGAATTTTGGGTTGTGATGAAGAAGGGTGGGAGGGAAAGGGCTCTAGTTTTGTGCTTGTTCCTCACCATCCTACTCTATATTCAAGCAGCAGTAAATTAAATTAATTTTCAAAACTTCGAGTCTGTTTTGTCCATGACAGTAACTGGCAAGTGGTCTCCCTGCCCTTATCTCAACCCATGAGCTTTTCCATCTTCTGTTTTCCCTCTTGTCCCATTGCACAGCAGGAGTGAAGAAGACGCTGGGTGAGGGGGTCTGGCAGGTGTCCAAGTTTAACAATCTTCAGCAGGTCATGTAAATATTAAATAATTCCAACATCAATAGAACATAATCCAACTGTTCATTTCTTTCACCAGCTCTGGCTCAGAGGGACAGTTTACTGCATACTCAGTGACAGGTGCATTTTTCATATTATCACCTTCAAAAAGATTCATTCCTGTTCATGAAATGAGAGAAACAACCTTTTAAATCACAGTAACATCTTAATCACTACAATCTTTCTTTTTCCCCACATCACACTATCTCCAGAGGTGGTGGTAGGTACAAAGTCTCAGTGAATCTCTCCCCTTCTCCAATGATGCTGGAGGGGATGACTTTAAACTAAAAGCAGACCCTGTGTTTTAAAGACCGGATCCACACATTCCATGCATTGAAAACCCAGCATTTGAAACTCTGATGTTATACTATTTTGTTTTAAAGGGGCCAGATTCCCCATGCAGAGCTGAGCCCAAACTCCAGCGATGGTGTGGTCCTGCACAGTCCCAGCACAGACAGTTCAAATTCACAGCTGTTGTAGTAGAAATAACTTCTATCCTACTCACAAAGATATGGAGAGAAAAGGAAAGAAGCAAGCAAGCAAACAAGGAAATAAAAAATGAACAACCCCACACTGTGTTTTCTATTCAGTCAGCAAAAGAGGAGGAAACTCACATCAAAGCATAAAGCAGAGAACAGGCACTATCAGAAAATCAAAAATTCCCTCAAGGCAATGGTCTGCCCTTCATCAGTGTAAAAAAATAACAAAAGAAATGACATTTTTAAATGAATGCAATCAAAAACTAAATTGGACATTGTAGGTGACCAAGGGACACAAGAATCCAGGTCCTGAAGCCTGACACTGATCAAACAGGGATCAGACACAAAAGCACAACACTCCCCACTGCAGGAAAACATCTCCGCTGTTTGTGTCACCCAACACAGCCCCCCTGAACCAACATTCAAATAGTCCAGGGTGACACCAGCCCCGCGTAAGGGGATACCCAGCACATTTACATCCCTGCACCTGCCCTGCTCCCCACAGCAGCGGCACCAAAATCCCCCCACCACCANGCTGCTGGGATGCTGCAGGTTTTGCTCTTTGTGCATCTCTTGGGTATATTCCTTCCTTTCAATAATTTATCCCAATTACCTTTATGTTCACACCATACTTCAACTGGCTGTATTTTTTCAGACCTTTTTCAATCATTGCAACTTGTGGTTTTCTGCCTGTCTTTGTGCTTTTTATTGCATAAAAATTGCCAATTTCAGGAACAGCTGCTTCATCTACCTGAAAGTAAAAACTGACAGGATGGTGCCATGGCTCTTGTTGGGGTCAGGGATTTTAGCTTTGGCTGTCAGCATCATTGCCTACGACATCGCTGATAAACAGCACTGCAACAACCGCAATTCCACTGGACGAGGAAACTTTTGGAAAGCAAACATAAAAATGGATAAACATTTTTTCCCTTCTTTTTTTCTAACCGGCTTTGGATATGCTGCTTCATTCATGGCAGTCATCTTTTCTGCTGTTTTCCTTCTCTTTTCTCTCTGGACACACAAACGAAAGATGCAGACAAACTCCATGAAGAACCTCGGCATGGATGCCCACATCAGAGCCATGAAATCTATTCTCTCCTTCTTAGTAATGTACAGCATCAATTTTGTATGTTTGGTCTTAAGCATGGTTTATGTCACAAAGAAGGGAAGTCATATGACATTTCTCATTGTAGCATTGCAGTACACTTTTTCAGGTGTTCACTCCCTTATTCTGATTTTCAGCAATCCCAAGCTGGAAAAGGCACTGCTAAAGATTCTTCTCTTAGAAAGAAATGTGAAGTGCAAGATTTGCATGAGGTAGGAACTGTAATAAAAACTGGAGCCCATGCAAAATATTGATATTTCATTATAGAAAACAAATAGTTTATTTTGTAATGCAGTGTAGATGATCAAATGTTCTCATCACTGAGATTAAGAATATATCATTCAAATACTATGAACTAAATTAATGTGACTTAAGTAAGATATGTTCAATTATAATTTCATTTAGGTAAGTCTTTGAGTTAAATTATTATCAATAACAAATTTATTTATAGCTGGTACAGGGGCCAGCAGTAAAAGGGCAATAACAATACTACAAACGTGCCATGAATGCTCTGGCATTTTCTGATTGAAACAACTGAAATTAACTACAGGTTTTATCTCTATTTTGGTTTACCTTTCTTTCTGCTGTGGCTCTGTGCTGTGTGATATATTATGGGCTGTATCACTGTCTGGCAGTGGCTGACAGCTCTGTGTGAACACGCTGATCCCTGTCAGTCACCAGAGGTGGTCACTGATGCACAGACAGCGAGGCAGGAATGGCCCCGGGGTGCTCAGGGGGTGCAGAGCCCCCTTCCCACGCCAGCCCTGCGTGTCCTCTCTGCCCCACTGCCTGCAAGGACGGGATTCCCTGCTCTGTGTGACTGCTCTCCTGGCCTGCCTTGACCTGGTGATGAGATTGGCTTCTCCCGGTGGACTCTGGCTCAGTAAAACCCCCGGGCTTTGGTCTGGATCGGGGAACAGCTTGAGAAGAGAGTGGAGGAGAGAAGTCATTATGAACAGACTGCACCCCCCTGTGCTGCTTTGGGGGAGGAGGTGGAGGAGCTGGGAATGAAGGATTGAAGTTGAGCCTGGGATGAAAGGGGGGGTGGAGGGAGCAGGTTCTAGTTTGTGTTTGTTTCTCATTATCCAACTATATTTTCAATAGGCAAATAAATTAAATTCATCTTCCGCATGTAAAATATGTTTTGTCCATGATGGTGAGTGGTGAGTGATCTCCCTTCCTTTATCTCAAGCCATCAGCTTTTCCATCCTATTTTCCTCCCCCTGTTTACAGGTGACAGTGAAGGAGCAGCTGAGTAGGGGTCTGGTGACTCCCTAAGGTAACCCAGCACAGCAGGTGAAACATGAAATAGTTCCAGCATGAACAGAGCAGAACCTGCTCTGAATTGATCATTTCTGTCACCAGCTCAGGTCCACAAGCAGATCTTAAGCCTCTCTTATGGACACATCTCCCCAGTGAAAGGCTTTAAAAGGACAGGAACAACCACACCTCCCTTCTTCCCCTGCTGCTGCTCATGCACTTTGTCCTTTAATGTGACAATCCCAACCACTTTCACACGAAAGCCCTGGAAATCCTTCTTATTCCCTACATCTCATGCAACATCACCCCTCACAACCTCACATACCACAGGACTCAGCAGGGAAAACCAGCACCTTGCAGATGGTACCGCACAAAACACCACAGCCTCAGCAAACCAAGCTGGGGTCCCTCCTTCCATCTCCATGAAACCCCTGAGAAGGTGACACCCAGCACAGCATTCCTGCCCTGTGCACCAGCCCCACTCAGCTGGCACTGGAGGGGACAGGGTGTCCATCAGCACAGCCACCCTGCACAGCCCATGCAGGATGTGCCCAGCCTGGAGAACCTGACACACGAGAGATGTCAGAAGTCAGTGGGAATGGCTGCCCAGTGCTGGCAAGCTATGGAAAACTGCTCTGGGTCACATTCAAAATTTTATGACTGAGAAGTGAAAGTGTTGAAAATGCTTTTTCCATGGAAAGTGTTGATGAGCAGAAGCCCAGCTCAGGACCAGTTGCACAGCATTCCTATTTGCAGAGATGTAAAAATGGCTGGGGGCAATGCTAAAAAAACGCAGTACTCCAATACCCTTGGCAGTCACAGCTGTCTGAAAGCAGCAAGGAGGGAGTACATTTTCCCTTTTGCTGGGCCAGGAATGGAAGATTCAGGCTGTTGGACCCTTGTGTCCAGTCAAAGCTCAAAATTAACATCTCAACTTCATCCAGAAGAAGCAACTACATCCCACTTCCAAGAAAAGACAGAAGCATCACCAGAGGCTGCAGGTCCATGTAGAGCCTCCTGGTTGACTCAGTGCCAGAAGTAAAGAAGCAAAGGCCACAGACACCAGCAGAACAAGCAGAACCACAGTCCAAATTGCTTTTGTGAATCAGGTAGGATCAAGACTATTTCCCTCCCTTACAATATGGGTAACTGCTGCCATCTCAGTAACTTTAACCATTGCAGTAATTTAGAGTATTGGTATATTTAAATGTATTTTGCAATTGTTCTTTTTTTTAATTTGACATCTGATACATAGAAACACAGAGAAAGACAAAAGCACTTCTAGCTGTTAAGGACATTGTTTACAGTATATCTCTAAGGATACATCCTTGTAGCCCTGTGCGTCTCCCATCCACCCATATGAGGTCTGCTAGTGCCTTTGCTCTGCACTGCAAGTGCTCAGAGGCACCAAACAGGCAGGGCACACTACTTCTTCCCTTTTTTTCCCCCATTTTTCTTTTGAATAGAGGCCGTGCACTTCTCCCAAAAACATGGTGGGTTTCTCTGAAGCTCTTCTTTCTTGAGTTCCCAGTCTTCATCTCTCTGGTCTAGGGGGATTTTTCTCGCTGCAGCCTTCCTGCGGTAGTTCCTGCTCTCCACCTCTGCTCTGGGAGAGAAACCAAGAGTGAGCACAGCACAGACACAGCTCCATTCACAGGGGCCCATCTACAGGGTCAGGGGTTGTGTCTCGGTCTGGTCAGAACCCTGCTGTCACTAACACTTGAGAAAACACCACGGTGTGCCCGGCATGGTGCAGCCCCAACCTCCCCTCACAGGGACCCCCTGGGCCCCAGCACTGCCTGGATCCCGACATGGACATTCCAAGTGTAAATCTTGCCCAAGAGAAGGAAAACCCTTTCTTCCTCCTGCGGAGCTCTGATGTTGTAGGCACTCAGGATTCAGGAAGCTCTGACAGAAACACCATCCAGTATCAGGAAAAACGCTTTTTTTCTGTAATAGAGCATCTCTGTCACATGAGTGCAATGCTCTCCTAGCCGAGAGCACGTTCCATATTGATGGACCTCATCATGTGGGCTTTCTATATCATAGAATCACAGAATGGTTTGGGTTGGGAGGGATCTTAGAGATTATCTCATTCCATACTTCCCTGCCGTGGACAGGGACACCTTCCCCTAGCCCAGGTTGCTCAAAGCTCCACCCAGCTTGGACTTGAACACTTCCAGGAATGATGCAGCCACAGCTTCTCTGGGCAACCTGTGCCAGGGCCTCACCACCCTCACAGTCAAGAATTTATTCCCAGTATATCTAATCCTACCTACCTAGGCCATTACCCCTTATCCATGCCCTTGTCCAAAGTCCCTCTCCAGCTCTCTTGTTGGCTCTCTTCAGGTACTGAAAGGCGCTGTAAGGTCTCCACAGAGCCTATGTTTGACAGCGGTGGTTGATGCCCTACGGCTGCTGGTGTTTAGGAGGCATTTGGAAAATGCCCTTCATAAGATGCTTTAACTTCTGGTCAGCCCTGAAGTGGTCAGGCCGTAGGACTAGCAGCAGGTCCCTTCCAGCTGAACTACCCTATTGTCTGCTATTAAGTATCTGCTACCAAGGGCAATATACCTCTTTTTACAGACTTTAAAATATAAACATACATACATACATATATATATATATATACATGAATATATATATGCCCTGGTCTTAGATAGCAGGACCCTTTGGTACAGTTTCAATAGCAGGCACTTTGCAGTGAGGGTGGCAGCAGACACGAGCTTAGGGTCTCTGTGCCTTCTTGGCAGCTCTCATAGCATCCAGAGGAAAGCCCTTCTCATTCAAACCAAATCTGATGCAAAATATGCATTTGCTATTCAGAAGCAGCTGTTTTGAAAGCAGCTGTTTCCTAACTTTTGCATGTTCATGCAAACCTCAGTGAGTGGTACCGATACTTGGCAGTGGAATATTCCTAATATTTGCATGTTAACAATATTTCCATGTTGATACATGTAATATTTCCATGTGGATGCAGTCCTCAGCATAGGTCAGTGGCTCAGCCCAGGCAGGCAGGCAGTTCATGCAGCTGGCAACACCTGGGGACTGACAAACAGCGTGCAAGGGTCATGGTGGTGCTAGAGGGGACTGAATTTGGATTCAGGAAAGATTTGGATGCTCGTAGCCCTGTGTAGATATGCACATCAGACCTGCATTTGGTGCAGACCCTCAGACTGTTATTTTAAAAATTGCCTTTTCTCTCTTTTTGTATGACAGGCAAATATCCAAAACTGACAGGGATGCTGTGTAACAAAATGTTCCTCATACTTATATCCCACAGATGCTGTGAGTGGAGGGCAGAGCTGCTCTGTGCTGTGCAGCGTTTTGTGCAAGCATACTCCTAACTCTCTGTCTGCAGCAAACACAGTACTGCCCTGCTCCCTTTGTACTGCCTGACCTTGGACATCACCTCTGGGACCTTCTGCACATCTGAAGGAGCAGAAGGTAATAGAAATTACACTACAAATGACAGCCATTCCTCCTAGTTGACTCCAAGTTTGCTGATGTGAGGCAGTGAGACCAGTGTGTGAGGGTGAAGGCATCCACTGTGGTCATAAATTATAGTGGCTGGGCTTAAAAAGTGTTCCTAGGTCTCAGTGATAAACTCTTGGCTGCCCACAGGCTGGGTTATGGCTGTGAGGTGATCATACAGGCTTTGTGTGTCTTATAAAATGTTCTAGGCTGGGCATTAGAAGCATCTTCCTAGTCATTAGAACTCCCAGCCACGCTGAGCCATGCAGCTGCGGGGTGTGTCAGGCCAGCATGTGGTCCTGGAAGACAAGTCTTCCACCTTAAATCAGTCATTCACCTCAGAAAGCTCTTCATCAGCTCACCTGAGTCACCCTAGGCTGTTGCTAAGGTGTCTCAGACCAGGATGTCAATCATCCTGTTAACCAACCTGTCAATCATTCTCCCAGGCACCTCCGCCTGCCACGGGCACTGCCCTTCAGCATCATCCAGGCAATTCCCCTACCCCTGCTGTCAGCTCGCTCCCATGGCTCTGGAGCACAACCAAGGGCACAGCAAATGCTACAGACTTGGCAGGAATTACTGGTGAGATTAGTGCAAAAAGGACAGCATTGAATAGGCAAGTAATTGCTATAAATTATTCATCCAGGGGCAGAAGCCTGCAGACTTTTACCCTCTAGGTTAGACAATATTTACCTGTTCTGGTTTAGAAACTAAGCATGCCAAGAGCTGAGAACAATATAAAGAGAATCTCCACTGGAAGACAGTGCCCCATTCTCAAAGGTCTGGCAAACCTGAGCTTTACTACCTAGACAGTGTCTAAGTAGTAAAAAAAATCTAATTTGCAAGCTTTATTATCAGCTGCTGGTTGCCTAAATGCCTTTAAACTGAAGGTCTGAAGGTAAGAAGAGCTGATACTGCTGTGTGGAAGGAAAGTGGTGAATAGTGAAGGTTTGCAGCATGTCAGCTCCAAAAACAGCAAGGCTTTAGTTTTAAGGTAATCTGGATGCCCCATTCCAGCAGTGTTGAGATCCATCAGGTTGGATGGGGCTTTGAGCAACCTGGTCTAGTGGAACGGGTCCCTGTCCATGGTAGGGGGTTGGAATGAGATGAGCTTTAATGTCCCTCCCAACCATTCTGATTCTGTTATTCTGTGTTGGGTGGGCAGGTAAAATGCAAAGCTATCAGCATCTTCCATAATAGCCAGAGCTTGGAAACCAGAACTTGTGGCTCCCCAAAAACAATTTTTGGGCTCTGTACAGGGGGATTTTGCACAGTTTGTGTGTCTTTTCCTATGGAAGGACACTGATGCTGTGTGAAGATAAAAGGTGGGCATGGGGCATTTCAGCAGGAAGCAATAAGCTGAAGAACTACAGCAAAAGGACAGCAGTACCTACAGAAAGGTTTATGTGGATTAATGAAAAGTGGCATTTGTAAGGCATTGGTGTCCTCAGACATTTGGCCAGTCACCATGCCTGATTTTGAATTTAGCATGTTGTGTGTTGCACTGGCAAGCCAGAGACTTTGAGTTGGATAAATGTCTGTAAAAAACAAAAAAAGGGATGTACATGGTGTTGACACATGGTACCAAAGCAGTCTTGAGAATGGTGGCAGTGATAAAAGAGATGCCAGTGAAGGATGATGGTGGGACTGTAAATTCATAGAAAAACCCAGGGAGAAAACACTTTGGGGAGCTCTCAGCATCCCAGGGTTTGGCATGGGCAGGTTTCATGGGCAGTGTATTTAAATAAAGTGGTGTTGGGACTATGGTTTGCACTGAACAAGCTGGTTGGCCTCTGGTGATTTGCCCCACTGCTTTAGAGAGATGCAGGATGGGACACAGCTCAAACCTCTTCAGTAAAGCATCCTGATCCAGGGAAACACCTTTGCAAGGATTAAAATACTGAAGGGCCGAGCCAATGGCTGAAAAACAGGAATGGTAATTGGGAACCATTAAAAAGTATATTTCTTACGGCATGTGATGCCACAGTGGTAACCGTAAGCAATTAAGACAACAAGAGTTCTCCCAAAATTTGGAAATAATATGTGGCCATCCTATTAACTTAAGTAGTCTAATTTTCAATAATTACATAAAAAATAGGGTGGCTTTTTTCTTTACTGTAAGAAAAGCCAAATGACACACACACACACACACATATATATATATATACATATACACACATACAACTGCTGAGGGCCGTTCCTAAACAACTCAACCCGTGTATTTGCCATTCCCCGCTGTAAGGGGTTAACACTTGTCAGCTGTTGCTTTCGTTTCTGTTGCTTAATAACGTCTCTGCAACATCCTTACAAGAACAGTGATGTCACAAAGTGGTAACGATTTTGAAAACATACCAAGGCAAACCGCAGGAGGCAGGGGAATAAAAGAATGTCTTCTCATGGCTTCCCTGTGACAGGCCCGTGTTTGCTCATCGACTACAGCTTGTGTGTCAGGGCTTTAGCAGGCTTTGGGTGGGAAGATAAGCATCACACTGTGTTTTTTCTGGTCCTCTGTGGAGCAGTGAGGTTAACTTTCACTGCAGCCGCAGCGGGACCTGCCACCACTACTCACTTTTCCAAGAACTTGGAGCATTCCCGGTGTCCGTAGATCTCAGCGAGCCTCCGGGGAGTGTCTCCGAAGAGGTCGGCGGCGTCCATGGCAGCGTGCAGGGAGTGAAGGGCGCGGAGCACCCGCAGCTTCCCCGCCTCGGCAGCGAAGTGAGCCGCGGTCCAGCCCACGTCGCTCCGCAGGCAGTGCCGGGCACCGTGATCCACCAGGAGCCTGAGCAAGTCTGAGCGCCCTTGCAACGGGCAGCAAAACCAGGAGAGAAGATGCTTTAGAATTTACACCTTCAGGATGCAGAAGGCGGTCACACACAGCTGGTCGTAATTCCCCCAGTCATGGATTTCACCCACCTGACTATTTGTTTTATCATATAAATGATACTGAATAGGAAATGCTGGTTATTTTCTCACAAACTAGACTGTTTCCGGAAGAAATTTACAACAAAAACAACAATCAGATCAAAAAACTTTCTAATTTCTGAACAGCACATCTCAATCAGTCACTGACCAATTGCTTCATTTTGGTTTTTACTTCAATTGCAAAATAAAGTTTAAACATTGAGAACAGGAAAACCTGTGAACAAAAGGTTTGTTGGATAGTAGATAGAGACATTGTTTTTATTCACCTTCACATTTTTCTAACCTGTGGAACTGTTTGAATAAGCAAAAAAAATTCTTTCTACCCCACTTCACACTGTCTTGACTGTGCTGGATCATTCCCAGTCATGTCTAGGCCATGTCTGTCTCTCATCATCAATTCGTTAAAGTAACTCAGTTCCCTTTGCTGATGTCTAAAACTTAATAATCCACCAGGACAAAGGGAAAACACGGTCTTAAGTGTAAAACAGCAAGTTACCCACTTGATTTCTGAGCGAAGACAGATGCCATTATATGAGATCTCAACAAACAGGTCCAGTTTCCCACTTTACATTGTGTACAATTATACATTATATATTGTTGCATCATCTCTTTTTTGGGCTGCAAATGGATATTTGACTTTATCAGACACTTCTGAAGGTGAAGGACCAAATGGGAGCTGCAAACAGCTCTGGTCCTGCATTGTTCATTCAAGCAGGAGGGATAAAGGGAGAGCAATGTAAAACACAGTTATTATTTTGTTCTATTGGGTTTGATAAATACCTGGTATAAGTACAGCAGGTTTGACTTTCTGCTCTTTCCCACAGGAGTACATGAGAAACAACCTCATGGAGTCACCTCTTAGAAAAGTAATGGGGGGGAAAAGCAGCCATTCCCTAAGTACACATCACGTAAATTGAAAATTGTCATGTGATGGAAGAAAAAAGCTAAAAATCACTTCAGTAGCAGTCCCATAAATTATTTTGTTGGCAAAGTTCCCATTTAAATGGATATTTAACCTTTTTTTGCTCATTAGGAACAAAATTATCAGATACAAGCTGTGATTTTGCCAGCATAGATACAGTTACAGTCAGCATCACTTTTTATGACACCCATTCACAGAGGTAACAGAGCTGGGGGTGCCCTTACCTTTGGCAGCAGCCCAGTGCAGGGGGGTCCTGTCATGCCAGTCAACATCCTTCTGGTTTGGGTCGCAGCGCCCTGCCTTCAAAATCTTTTTCACCAGGTCATAGTCCCCCACAGCCACGGCTTCGTGGAGCTCTGTCATGCTGCACTCTTCAGGAAGACACCTGGTAACAGAGGGATGGTCGTTTAGTGGGTGTTTACTGATGTATCAGCTCCTCTCAGCAACCTTAATAGGTCAAGCAGCACCTGGATTAAAAATGAGACAGGCACTGTGAGAAACCAGGATTTGTCCAAAAATAAGGAAAAATGAATAACAGAAGGCAAAAAAAAAAGAAGTTATAATTTATCTTAAAACTGGTGGTCACAGACTGATGGTTACTTTTGGTCTGTAGACACAGAAATCTGCAGCAAAGTGCAGTTGTTTATATAAAGGACTCATAGCTAAAGCCACATTGAACGTTTGCCACGGGTTTGTTGTGCTCACTAACCATGGGAACCGCTCCTCCCTTGCCAGAGCTGCAGGTCTCTTACTAGCAGCATTTCATTGCAATGACAGAAATGTCTCTGCAAGTATCCTCTGATGTTCTTTGGTGAAAATAATAAAAAGGGATAATAATAATTAAGCTTATAAAGAAAAAAGAGATTAAAGGGCAAGGAGGAATGGTCTTAAAAAGATTCACAGCTTGTTTCACACCTGGGTGGTTGGACAGTGCAGATAAGATCCAAAAGAAAGACCCATACTCGTCTTCTACTGAGTTTGAGTCCTGCACACCTGGGAAAATCTGAATATATTAAAAAGAAAAGTAAATTTTGGAGCTCCTAGTGGGCCACAGAAGTAACACGGGATTTGGTCTCTGATACTTTAACCACCCATGTACTGCTTCCTCCTCCTCATTGTCTCTCACTAATCTTGAAGAACCTGTTCCTTTAGATTAAAAAGAGATCTTCTGATTTGTTCTCCAACACCTTTCAACAGCATCAAATCTATCCTGAACACATCAAACTTTAATGCATCCAACCCATCACTGAAATGAGCGCTGAACAAAAGTACAGGGAAAAAAAATCTTGGACCTTTTCATACAACTTTCTCATTCTTTTCCAGCTTCAGCTCGTACCCACACACATACACCCAAAGGGAGGGAAGCTGCTGATCCCGAGGCAGGAGCTCAGCAGCTCTCCAATGGGACAGTCTACAGGGGCAACTTCATAAGCAATTTAGGCCAAGCCAAATTTTACCTGCCCTCCTCCCCTGCTGCTTCCCTTTGCTAGCCTTGAAGCTCATAGGGCCATTGCACTGCTGTTGATCTCTCACAAAATTAATCTTTTATTATTGGTGCTGGTGTTCAGGTGAATTCCCTGAATTCAGCATTACTGAGGGGGCAAACACTAGGGCTGTGCAAAGAGGGATGAGTGCAGACCTGCCCCACAAGTAGGGACCTGTGCTAAATTCACCTTCAGCCACTCCAGAAGTTGTACCCAAATGTGGGATCCGCTTCCCCAGAGAGTGCGAAACCTCCTTCTCCTGAGAACAGAGGAAAAGATTTGTGTTTTTAGAGTGCAACTTTGAGCCACAGCGCCGTCCCCCCTGCTCGCCCGGCCACTGGCATTGCAGCTCCTCCATGGGGTGTTGCAACCCATCCGGGGGAATTTTCTCATGGGGTTCCTGCTGCTTGACCCAGCCCAGCCGGGAGATCCGCAGTTCACACACAACGAGCCCACACATGACCCTGTCCCTGCCATACCGGGGCACGGCCCGGCACCTCGGCGGCCGCGGGCTCCGCTGGGACGCGCAGGGTTTGTCGCGCATGGCTCCACGCCAAAAACTTGTTCTCCAGGCCCAGGGAAGGTTTCTCCCAGAAAGATTGTCTCAGCTGAAAACTAAGGCAAAGTTTGGTCCCTCCCCTCCGGGGAGAGCGCGGCAGTCGCTGTGCCTGCGGCAGAAGCGGCCTCCTGCGGGCGCTCGCCCGGCTCCGGAGGGCTGTGGGTGGCGAGAGCGGACATTCTGCTCCTCTGGACAGCGGGACGCGGGCAGGGGGCAGCCAGGACACCGCACAACAGGTACGCGAAGCCCTGCAAAGGGCAAAAAAAGGGGTCTGGGGAGGAGCAGTGGTGACGTGAGGGGGATTTTAAGGAGCTGAGTAATTTCTGCGCAGCCCCTCATGCAGCTTCACTTCTCTCACTCCCTGTCCCCAACCCTCGATGGATCGCGTTCCTCCGCTTCCTTCCTTCTTTCCAGCCCTTATCCGGCCCCAAATGCCTGTGCGTCCCTGCGGAAGGGTGGGATTCACTCCGGATAAGTTTAGAAGGGTAACGGGGACATGTCCCTTTGTCTCTCCCTGTGTGGACAGCATTCAGGGAAATATAACCCACCTCCTGACACGGCTGTGTCCAGCGTGGGGATGGGAAGCAGCAGTCCCAGGCTACAGCAGGGAAAACTCCTAACTAGATGGAAGGGGAAAAAATAATTCACAGCGAGGGTGATTAAACTCTGCTCCAGGTGAGCATTGAGACATGTCGACCTGAGGCAGCCCCATGTGTGCCCTGCTTTGAGGACTAAGTGACTTCCCGCGACCCTTCCCCACCTACATTCTGCTGGGAGGCTGAGAGGGACAAAGAGCTGGAGGTTTGAGTGCTCTGCCAGCACGGCATTCCCCTCCTCCAAACCCAGCATCCCGATACCTGCATGGGACCCTGCACCCCAGCTGCTGGGGAGAGAAGGTGGTTTTCGGATGTGGCTCCCCTGGTGTGTTTTAAGCCCGAGCTCAGGTACAAGGGACAAGTCGAGGACTGCCGTGTCAGCCACACGGACCTGCCGGGACAGCCTGGCTGTACTTTACTCTGTGACACAACCATCCCAGCCTCTCCAGGAACAGCAGGTGGTGCCTCCTCGGGGTAGGGATCGGGGGTGGTGGTGCTGCCTGGGCGTGCACTCACCCACCCCACTGACGTGTTCACAGCAGTCCAGAAACTGTGTTGAGTTACTGCTGGGGACATATGGGATCAAGCTGTGGTGATTTACTGCTGGGGACACACAGGATTCAGAACGGGCAGCTCCAGGAGTAACGGGAGATGCTCAGATCTCCATCTGTCTGTCATTAATGGCCTCCCCTTTTGCTGCCTGTCGGGAGTGAAACACTTTCTCTCTTCAAAATCAGCTGATATGAGGGGGGAAGAGACTGTTGTGCTTGTAGAGAAGTGAGAGGGGATGGTTCCCAGCAGACAGGTTTCCCACCACAAAGTCCTGCTGCAAGCCCAAACCAGCAAGCAATGGGTCAGAAAAGATGCTTCACTGCCTAAAATCCTGTATTTAAAAGCAGGGACAAGAGCTGGGGCTCTCAGGTAAACGTTGTCATAACTCTTAAGATAATAATCCCCCAGACCCAGTGAATATTGAAATGTTTTGGCATCTGGGGTAGGGACTAAGGTGATCCCATGCCCTGGTGATGAGAAATAACTCTTTGGTTCAATCTCCAGGGTCAGATCTGCCAGGGGACGTGTTTAAAACATTACTCAGAGCTCAAAAAGGGGACAGGGACATTTCCATCTGCTACGGGGTTTCTTACTGGGGAGTGCTGCAGAGATGAGCATGGGGAAGTGCCTTCAGCAAGGCTGGGAGGCCCTGGCCTAGCCCAGGATGTAGAACCATCGCCCAAAAACTTGGGAATTGCCCAGCTCCACCTTTGCTTGTCTCAGTCTCCATTTCCCATCCTGAGAAGGGGGATGTACCATCCTTCCCCAGCCCCTGTGCTCACGGTGATGTGCTGTCAGTGATTTACTGAGGTCAGCACTAAGCCACACCAAAATGTCGGATGGAAGCAGCCTTTAAAACATGCAGCATTCTTGTTTACTGGGAAAAAAAATGGAGCTCAGATCAGTGAAAAGCCACACATTTGCATTTCAGTGACAGCCTCAGCCTTTTACACAGTGCAGCACAAAAGGCGTCAGTGTGAAGGACTCTTTCCTTCAGCTCCCCCACATTCCTCAGCTTCAGCTTCCCCACTTTGGCACCCGTCAAATAAAGGAAAAGCCAAGGTCAGGAGAACAAAACAAAAAGAGAAAAAAAAAAGGGGAAGAGAAAAAAAGAAAAGAGAAAAAACCCCTAAAACCATACTCTGGTAAAACCTCCTTTCCTGCTGCCTACCATCCAAGTGAGAGCTCCTGCCTGGAAACTGCTCTGTGCTTGCCAATGGCTTTTGCACTTCTCAAACCCCCCTGCAGCCCCTCCCTCCCTTGTTGGAGAAGCTGGTACCCCTGCACCCCCAGCTGCTGGGACAAGCACTTGTGGAGGTGGCAGTGACCCAAGTTTTGTCAAGCATGGAGAAAGTTTGCCCTGTCACCAGCACCACCATCCTCTGTCCTGCACCAGCAACTTCCCACAAGATTCATGGAGATGTTGGGCCACCTGAGGAACATCAAGCCCACTTCCGAAAGTACAGGGAAGAAGCACAGTGACACCCAGGACCCCATCTGGCCACTCTCATGTGCATAAACTCTCCTGCTGCAAGTCCCTGAAGCACTGGAGGCGACAGTTTCAAGGACCTGGCCCAAAAAAGGGCAATGTTGGATCATATCTTAATACCAGTTCACAAGGCCTGTGGAAGCTGTGCCAATTTATACTGACGTTGGATTAGCCTTGGAATTTAACAAAAGCCTCCGTGTTTATCCAAGTGTTGGGAAAGGCTGTCGGAGCTGCTTCCTGTGCCCTGTCAATCCCCAGCTCTGGAACTGCTGCAGGAACCACCCAGCAGCGGCCACAGCACATCAGCTCTGGAAAACAAACTCAAACCGAGGAAATAAAAGGCAAAACCACCATGGAACATGAGGAAGCCATCAACTCCCTGGCTGTAATCACCAGCAGGAACGTGGGTGTGCTGCTGGGACTTCCATTTTATCTGGTTATCGCACTTGAAGCGGACCCAGCTCTGGTGAGGGGGGTGCAAGGACTCTGCCTGCTAAAAACTGAGGAGCAGGACACTCATCTCAGGTCTGAGCTACTGTACAACCAGCACAGCTGTGAAATTCCAGACTTAAAACACAAACAGATATATAGACACACAGCTTGATTTCTTAGAGAACATAAGAATTTGTTTTCTAGTATCACAGGAGGAGAACAGGGGTGAAGGATGCTGTTATCCCACATTTTTCTAGGGAAATCAATTCCCACTGCTTAACTTAACAGCCTACAAGGAGGGGCATTTCTCTTCTGCTGCAGATGCTGAAGGTGCTGAATGATGAGAAGTTGGTTTAATCCAAAAAGAATGGGCCTATGATGTAAACTACAGAACGTGACAGGCTGGAGTATTTCCTTTTCTGCAGTTCCTTCAAGGGCTGGACACACTGGGCAGAGCAGCAGTTCAGCATCTCAGTAGTAAAATGCCCTGCAGAGTCACTGTGCTGTTATTTAAATTCCCCCAAAAGAGTAAAGCACAGCAAAAGCACTACTTTTATCTGCACCTGAATCACGCACCTTCTAAATTTCCCAAGAAATAATGGCATTGTTTTAGAGGTAAGCTGGGGAGGTGTTTAAAAGTCAGGCTTCAGGTATGAAACTTTTTTCAATTTGCATTTCTTACCATAAGCAAGGTGTACACCTTGAGAAAAAGGCTGTTAAGGTGATGATTACTGATTCAAGTACAAAGAGCAGAAGTAGGCAAAGGGTTTATCCACCTGTTTAGTGTCCTTTTCTTAATACCTATTCTTGCTTTAATAATTAATGTTCTGCTTAATACAGCTGGCTTATGAGATGGGTAGAAATGTAAACATATTGTTTGCTTTTTAAAAAACAGCCATAATACCTGTTGACAGATTGTGGTCACGCAGTAAATCCAAAACATACCTCACCCAAACACCTTTCCTGTTCAAAAAAGGCACACTAAAGCATCCAAATCCAGAGCTTTGACAGCAGTTGCATGCCAGCCCTTTGGATCTGGGATGGACAGTCACAGCTCTGCTCCTAAACCTGCTGCCAAATCCTTCATAGCCCTGGGTAAGAGAAAGAGAGCATTCCTAGCATAAGCATTTTTGAACTCAGTTATAGCCTTCTAGCTATTAAAATAAAACCAGACTTACATAAGTTCCATAAAAACTTTAATTTAAAAAAAGTTCTGAAAGGTGGCAAACAGAGCTTACTGGAACATTTAAAAATCAGAAAAAACCCAGAGAAACTGTATCATAAAATAGTCCACACATTTCTTCACCAACTAAAAAAACCCAACAGTTTTATTTTTGTTTTGCTGCTTTTTTAATCAAAAAGGAACAAAGCTCCCAACAGCCCCTGGCTAATGTGCTAAATGCAAAAGTTTCCCCAAATCTGCAGTTATGATTAGATCAGCTTTTGCTACAACACCTCCCCAGTTCGATCCAGTTCCATAAATGATGCCTAATTGTCAGCTGGAACGCCACAAACCAAAGACACGGAACTCAAAGCATCAAACTTCCTTTTATGACTTCACATGAAAATAAAGTTGGCTTTTTTTTTTCTTTTTAATTCCATTTTTGGCTAAAACTTTTAATAGTTCCAGAAATGCAGTATCTGGCCTCCTTGTTTACTGCTGACCCCCAAAAATCCCTGCATTACCCCCTTGTTCCTCGATATCAAGGGAAGACCCTTCCAGAAGCAACTCTGATTCCTGTGCATCCAACAGCTGAAGGAGGAACCAGGACAACGTCTTGGAAAAAGAGCAGCGAAGCTGCCAAACTCAGTCTTAAAACAGCCACTTGGCTTGACTTAAAACCCCTTCCAGCAGCTGCTATTAAGCTGCCAAACACTTAAACCTGACCAAAATCCTCTGCTGCGACTGGGCAGAGACTTTTCCAAGGACTTTTGCTTTTTGGGAAGCGCTTCAAGGATGACGGAGCAGAGCACGCCAGGGATGACAACGGAGCTGGGAATTCTGGGAGCGCCGATGGAGCTGGGCACATAGGGGATGATGGTGGAGCTCAGCTGCTGGGCTGACAGTGAAGCTGGGAATGCCAGGGATGATGTGCTGGGCACACCGAGGATTATGATGGAGCTGGGCCACTGGATGTATTCTCGAAGTGGTGGATGTGTAAGGAAAGCTCCTCTGCACGGATGAACGGGACCATTAGCTGCGAAAGGGAGCCAGGAGCAGGTCAGTACGACACTGGAAATGCACGGTTTCCTTCTGGCCGCCTTTGCAGGTGTGTGAATATCCGACGGTGGCACCGCCGTGGTTTTGTTGGGGTGTGTGTCCTGGGGCAGAGCGGCGCGGCAGCACGGCAGCCCTATGCGGCCAGGTCGAAGTCGTCGCGCTCCTGGTTGTAGTCGAGCACCTTCTGCCGCAGGCGCGAGGCGTCCACCCAGGTGATGAAATCCTCGACGGCGCGGGGCACGAGGAGCGCGGGGTCTGTCACCACCTCGGGCCCCACGCGGACGTGCCCCTGCTCCACGAAGGTGACGGCGTGGCGCAGGTTCTGCGCCATGCGCAGCTTCACCAGCAGGCAGGGCAGGCGCCGGCGGCAGAAGGCGGCAGCCGAGAGGCTCTCGCAGACGGCCAGCGACTGCCGGCTGTTCACCAGCCCCAGCCCGTGCAGCTTCTCCAGCAGCGCGGCGGCGCAGCGGGCGCGGAAGGCGGCGCTGGCCGGGCCCAGGTCGCGCAGCCGCCGGGCCAGGGCGCGCACAGAGCGGGCCAGCGCCTTGTACTGCACGTAGTCCTCCCGCCGGCCCAGCCGGTACCGCCGCAGCGCCCGCACCTCCGCCAGGTTCCCGCCCGACGCCTCCCAGTTCACCAGGTCCAGCCGCCGCAACAGCTTCTGCTCGTGGTACTTCAGTTTCCGCACCATCTTCGCGAGATCGGGATCCGCCGCGCCGCCGCCTGCGCTGGAGCTTTCCGGGGCGGAGCGGCCGCCTGCGCCGCGGCTTTTCCGGGGAGGAGCCGTGACATCGCTCCGGAGTCCCGCCTCGGGGGTGCTTCCCCGGCAGGCCCGCCCCGGGGGAGCCCGGCTGGGCGGCGGAGTACCGGGATAAGGATGGTCCCGTGTCTCCTTCCCCAAGGAGAAGGCGGCAGATAGAGCCCAGCCCGGGATGCGGCTGCTTCCCTCCGCGCTCTGCGCATCGCCGGGGCCAGCCCGGCGCGGAGGGGTCACCCCAGGCACGGCCACACCGCCCCGACACCCGCTCCGGCACGGGCAGCCCGACCTTGTCTCGCCAGGGGCCGAACCCGGGATTCGTCATTCCTCCTGGAAGAATGGCTGCGGTGTTGTGTTTCTCCGTGACATCCCGCTCCCCCTGAGGCACAGGCCGGTTTTCCTTGAAGAGCAGCAGAATCCTCCCTCTGTGCGGTTCCTAGCACCGCAGATCTCCCGAGGGCCGCCGCAGCCTCGCCAGCCAAAGGTTTCGTCCCACTTTGCTGTAAGTGCACGGTGCTGTCTGCTCCTTGGGATTCAGGATACAACAAGGAAACTCCCCAGTAGAACAGGTCAGGTTGACAATTCGGGATTTCTTTGTTTCTCACGAGCAGATTTCTGTATTGGCTCAATCTTGATTTTCCTAATTCTGGATCCTCAGGACGCTGGGTTTGTTTCAGTGTGGGTGATCTGGTCACAGAGGCCATGGTGGCATCTTGATTTGCTTTGTGTTTATCCCCAGGTTTGTCGGTGAAGGCACCAATGGAAATGTGGAGCACCAGCAGCACTGAGCAGTTTTACAGGATTCCTGAAGGAAAGGGACCACACTCGGTTGGATGTACAGACCTGATGACAGAAAATGCAGTTGAGGTAAAGATCTCAACTCTTTCTCCTTTGGATTTAAGCCACAATGTTAGTGAAACAACTGGCTGCAGTTTTGCATATAAATCAAGCAGAACGTCTTGTCTGTGTGCTCCACGCTGACACTCACAGCTGAGCTTTCTATCCTCTCCATCTTGGTGTAGGATGTGTACTGGGCATTTACCAGATGGATGTAACCTGCAAGCCTTCCCCATGGCCAGTTCATCCCTCTTCCTAATATCCCTGCCTTTCTCCTACACAAGATACTGCAGAGAAACTGTCCTCCTGGGACCCAGAAGGTTCTTCCCACCCACCCCACTGCTCCCTCTGGGCTTCTGAGGAGATTTCACACACAGTCACTGTGACTGTAGCTGTTCTCATCACAGAGATCCCAACAGGATTTGGCAGGGTTGGGAGATGAGGGTGTGCAGGGTTGGGAGATGAGGGTGTGCAGGGTTGGGAGATGAGCCTATGCAGTGTTTCAGCTGCAGGGTAAAAGATGAGATGTCTTCTTGAGATTCTATCTCTCTGAAGAAGAACAGGATGCCAATTCTACAAGAGGTTAGCACAGTGAGAAGCCACAATAAGACAGGGACAGTAAACAGACAAGTAATGAGCTTGCTTGTGAGTTTCCATTTCAAATCCTCTTGCCTTGGAGAGAATACACCTGCATTTACACTGTGGTTTTACTCCTCAGACTAGCCAGGTATAGTGGAACTTGTGATCAGTTTGTAATGCTTCATATGTTTTCCTTTATGGAGCTTACACTGTATCAGCACAGAGGAGTGATGATTTTCTCTTTGCAGTCAGCCCGTGTGGGTTGTTTTACATAAGTATTATGAACAATTGCAGTTCTCTCAGGAATAGATAATGAACCTCTTCCCCTTTCTGGTAAACAGTTAGTCATTGGGGAGGTTCACTGGGACTATTCTGAGATCAATTAATATCACTACCAATGTAGAGGAAAGTTCTTCCATAATGGTCTCTGTGTCAAAGGTTGGTTTAAGTTTGTTAAGTAAATAGAAACAAGCTTCATTAAACAAACTTCTGGTAAACTAATAAATTAGTGTTCAAGAAATCAGGCTTTATTTCAAAGCTCATGTTTATTTTGGCCCTAATCATAACTTGCTAAACCAAAAGTACAGTTGGAGCAAAACAATAAATTTGAATATGGTGTTGCAAATTCCCTTGCAAACCAGGAAGTAAGAATGCAAATTGCAGACAGTTCATCTGCTGGGAAGTCCGCTTTGGGGTGTGCCTTGGTTCATTGCTGCTGTCTGTGAAGGAAGAAGACTGACAAGGGGGTATGCAGGGTCCCTGTGAGTGTGGAAAGCTTGGGTGCTTTCCTGGGATACCGGGAGTGCAGACATTTAGAGATTTGAACTGGTGGTAAGAAACAGAGGCAGATGAAACACAGGCTAACAAAGTTGTGTTTAGAAAGATGGACCATGAGAGACTTGTGAATATCTTGATGAGGAGGAAGAGCAATATATTGTTCTCCCTTGCTGTGCAGCTGCCCAGGAGCTTTGCTGACAGCCTCTGCTCAGTTTAGGAAGGAACACTTACAGCCACATTAGAGCCTTCTCTTCTCCAGGCTGAACAGCCCCCAGCTCTCTCAGCCTGTCATCCTAGGAAAGGTGCTCCAGCTCTCAGGTCATCTTCAAGTCACCCTTTTAACAGTCAGCCCTCTAAACCGTAACAAAATGCATCATCGAACCATTCCCAGTGAAGAAGACGGAAGAAAAGATCCAGCAAGATAGTGGATGGAGCAAATAGGTAGTGAGTGTTTGTAAGAATTAACTTAATTAAATGAAGCATTTCTAATAAGCCCTAGGCTAACCTAGAGAAGATGATGTGTATGTCCACCTGTGATGATGTGTATCTCATGCTGCTTTAAATTCATTGTAGGCACAGGAAGTTTGTGGCATAGGATTAGCATCAAAGCCTGTATATGATAATAATTTTCTTTTGAGATTCTCATAATTCTCTTGAGCTGCATTCTTGCATCTGAAACCCTTTCTATAAATGTTTTTATGTTCCATTTTCTCTGCCACATAAAAATAAATACCAATATTCTTTTTTTCTTTTAATTTTTCTTAACCCCAGGGAAGCTTCTTGCGCCTGTATTATCCAGCATGTGATGCCACAGATATCGAAGAGGCACGATGGATTCCAGACAAAGAATACTATCAGGGACTCTCTGACTTCCTTAATATGTACCGAGTTGTAGGAGAAAGGCTTTTCCATTATTATGTTGGTAAGACTGGTTCTGGTTTTATTCCTTGCCTGTTGCTGCCTCAGTGCTCCATGAGCAGGGTGTTATTGCTGCAGGGCTGAAAGAGAGGTTTTAGCAAAGAAGTGTGTTTTTGAGGGGTGGGTTTGTGTAATGAGGCTCAGTGCTGAGTGTGACCCAGTTCTCAGGCAGTCCCTGACTGCTGTAGGTAGGAGTGTCTGGGCAGTTTACTCTAGGTAAGCTGCACCTCTGTGTTGGGATTTAAATCCCACAGGGAACCATGCAAAAATATAAAAGTCAGAGAGATCCTGAGGTCTGAATACCAGCAAGACCTGGATGCCTGATTATTAAAGTTTGAGAGATATGTACATCTTGTGCCACGCTGTAGATGAGAGGAGGAGAAGGCAAGTGTCTTCTGCCAGTAGAAAGTGTTTTCAGAATCAGATCCATATTTGCCTTCTATTTTAAAGATGAGACTTTGTACCTTATCTTTAGGTGGTTGCTTTGATATCAGTGATCATCACGTTCGTGGGATCTCTCCCCCAGGAATAAACACTTTCTCTCATTTCAATAATAATGACACACACTTCTGTTTTTATCTAGGTTCAGTGACCTGTCCTGCAAAGTCAAATGCTGCTTTTAAGCCAGGAGAAAAATACCCACTTCTTGTTTTTTCCCATGGACTTGGAGCTTTTCGGTAATTTTGCAGTTTGTTGACAGACTGGTTTTGTTGTCTATGGAGACAGCAGTCTTCAAGGGTGCTTCTGAACAGATATTCAGTAGGGGGGTGAGATTCTTGTGGAGCTGAAACAGATTTGAAGAACAGGCTGCTGTGTGTCATTATGCCTCCACTGAAACAAGAGCAGGGTTGGTGTATGGTTGGTCGCAGAATAATAGAACAGCGTGGGCTGGAAGGGGCCCTCAAGATCATCTCTGCTGTGCGCAGGGACACCTTCCACTAGACCAGGTTGTTCTGAGCTCCATTTGTGTTTTCCCTTTGTATGACAGAGGTGAAGGTATTTACCAACCTATAAGCACATCGTGAAGATTAGCTGGGTGATTTTTGGACAGCTCTTTGGAGATGCAAAGTGCTGTGTGTGCTACTTATTAAAAATCAGTAGCATTTTCCCTTCTGAATAGACAGTAAAACAGTACCAAGGTTTTGTGAACAGGCTTTGGTGCCTGGCATACAAACTCCTGCTCTGCTGGGTAGCAAATTTCAAATGGAAGAAATATTGAATGACTAGTGCATACCTAGTGTGGTCAGCATTTAAAGAGCAGTGGAACTGAAAGAATGACATCTCACCAGAGTGTGGTTTTTATTGCAGGACAATCTATTCTGCTATTTGCATAGAGATGGCTTCTCAGGGCTTTATAGTGGCTGCTGTGGAGCACAGGTGAGTGTGCTGCACATTTTGGAGTTCTGATGGAAAGAAACTTTCTGACATTGAACTGAATGGTATTTATTCTAAAGAAGAACTTCCTGGATTTTTTAAAAAAAGAAGAACTAACATCTCTTTTTCAGCCCTGCCCACACTACCCATAGCTCAACTCTTCTCTAAATAAAGGGAATTTTGTTTAGATAAGACCTAGAATGAAAAGTCTTGGGGTAGATATCATTTGTCATTCTTCAGATATGCTATTTGTCTCTCTCTTATTATTAGAATATAAAATAGGTGAAGAATATAGAGGAGGTGGGAGTTTTGGTGGGGTTATCACATTATTTAGAAAGTCTGTGCACACTGGGTTGCAATTGCAGCAGCACTGATTGATAGTTGGATCTCTTCAGACGAGTGAAATCTAAAACTTGTGCTGACTTCATCTCAAACCAAATGGAATGCATACCCAGAAATAACCTCCTCTTGATATTTCAGAGATGAATCCGCTTCAGCCACGTATTACTGTAAAAGAAGGTCCGTTTCTGAGTCACAGGAAGAGTCTACACCTACCATGGAGAAGGAGTGGATCTACTACAGGAAACTGAAAACTGGAGAGGAGGAGCGTTGCTTGCGCCATAAGCAGGTGCCTGGGCTGGCTCTGTGCTCTGGGAAGTGTGGCATGAGTGCTGTGTTTAGGACTAGCAGACTCTCCCTTTGGCCAGGGGAGCAGTCTTCTGCCATGGCTCAGGGATATATAAAAGTGGATTGGGTCCTGTGTCCCTGAAGGTGGAACAGCCAACAATAGCTTTCTTCAGAGCATAAACTGCTCCCTCAACAAAGTTTTTTCTTGAAGTTGCGCTCTTGAGCTGAATCATCTGTTTCTCCTCTGGTTCCACTGAACTTTCTGTTTCTTCTCTGTGTCTTCATACTTTTACTGCCCAGCCCAGCCTAAAAGTGACACAGAGTTGAGCTCAAGTGTTTGCGTGGCCTTAGGCTTGCTTTAGCTTTTGTTTACTGTTCCACAGAAAGATGAATCATGGCTGCTCTGAGTGGGATGTTTGCTTTATAGTCTTTACCACACTTGAAGGTGTTTTTTAGCAATGTAAACAGTGCAGACTTCCAGTTTATAATAAGCAGTATCCATGCTAGATGTAATGTGGCCATAATGACAAGCTCCTCCAAGCATAGACTTGACCTTTAAAATATGGGAGTCTTTTTTCCAGCTAATGAAAACTCAGTCAGGAAGGTGCTTCTCTTTATCTCCCTGGGCCATACAGACAACAGTACAAGAGTCATTTCCTGTGTGTGTACAATGTCCTACTTGTGAGTGTCAATGTCTGAGCTTGGAAATAACCTCCAGAAGCCGTTGTCTGCAAATTTCAGAAGTAGAGAAGTCAGGAGATTGGGATTTATTTGAAGTTCAGTGATGCACAGACATCTTGCTGGCTGCCTACACGCTGTGGTTCCCAAGATCACTACTGTTCCTTGGTTATTGAAGCTTTTCTTTTACTGACATATCAGTCAAAAACTGTTCTTATATGGAACAATGAAAACCTTTATTTGCAACAGCTTCACTACAGTTTTCAAGGATGAGTATGTATAAAATATGGGAGGGGATTCTTCACTGTTTCTTAATTTAGGTTTATCCAGAGTAAAGACAGTTTCAAGGCTATTGTCTGATGGGGCAAGTGATGGAATGACATTTGCTCATCCAAGTGAGGCTGAGAGGCATCAGCGAGTCAGCCTTCCTTGGAGTTGTGTAACTTAAGCCTTTGCACATCCCAATAACCCCTTTTCTTAAGCAGTGACAGGACAAAGGAATTAAAGGCCTTTGGTGCATGTTACAGGGATAAATTCCTCTGTGTGCAGAGTCTTGCTCTATGCTACAGCTTCAGCTCTTTACACCTCCAAAAACCAGTTTTGTTGTCAGTCAGATGGCTCCATTCTGCAGTTCAGATTAATTGGTACAGTATCAGACACTTAGGAGGGAAAAAAATCAGAGTAAGTCCTGTGTCCAAGGGGCTGTCAAGCCTGGCAGTTGTCTGATGATTCCTTCCACTGCTCTGCCCCAACCTCTCTTTCTCCCCAGGTACAGCAAAGAGCACAGGAATGTACCAAAGCTCTCAATCTCATACTTAAAATCAATTCAGGAGAGGAAGTAATGAATGTACTACATTCAGACTTCGACTGGAACAGCCTCAAGGTGAGTAAAAGGTTGCAGCTGCATTTTGTTAAACACCTAATAATGCTTCTGGTTTCCCCCTTCCATTTCTAAACTGGTTCCTGTAAAGTATTCTGGAGATCACATTGTAGATGTATGAACATATTCTGAGGTCATCCCAAGCTGATAGTAATGGAGCTGAAATGGTGCTCTACCTACTTCAGTAGGATCTATTGCCTAAAAAATTATTCCCTTTAAAAAAGTAAGTTTGGGAAAGAAAGTCTCTTACAGCACCTGGATTTTTTTGACAGGATTCTGTTGATACTAGCAGAATAGCTGTGATGGGACACTCTTTTGGTGGTGCTACAGTTATTGAAAGTCTCAGCAAAGACGTAAGATTCAGGTAAGTATGCAAAACAAGGCCAGAGACATTTGGCACTTGAGAGGTCTGGAGCAGGGCACTTTACGTAGGATCCCCCTACTAATTAGCTCCTGAAGAAAAGTTTTGTTTGGCATGTCCTGCTTTCTCCAGTTGTGCTTCTTCCAAGAGTGGGGATGTGGTAGAACGCAATAGCTGCATCTTATTACGTGGGACCCTGCAGTCCAGCTGCACTGGCAATGGAGACCAACAAATGCAAGAAAGGACTAATTCTCTTCCCCCAGAGTAGAGATAATTCTGAAATAAAATTATTCATTTACCTGTTCAGTATCAGAGTTTCTCTTTCCCATGTCTCGTGCAACTCAAAGCATGCTCAGAACTTCCAAGCTTCCTGCTTCTGTGCCAATATCCACATGTTTCTGGCAGGTGTGGCATTGCCCTCGACGTATGGATGCTTCCCATAGGTGATGACATTTACCAAAACAGCGTCCAGCAACCGCTGCTTTTTATCAACTCTGAAAAATTCCAGTGGGCTGAGAACATCTTAAAGATTAAGAAGCTCATCTCCAATGACACAAACAAGAAAATGATCACTATCAAGTAAGTGCCCAGGATCCGTCATTCCTGTGGTTGAAGCTCTTGCTGGAGCTGTGCAGTTACATGTAACTGCAGAAGACAGACAGTCCTGAGAGCACAGGTCTGAGGAGGTGGAGCTGTGGGAGCTGGCGGTGTTTATCCTGGAGAAAAGGAGGCTCGGGGGGACCTTCTTGCTCTGTCCAACTCCCTGACAGGAGGGTGGATCCAGGTGGGGGTCAGGCTCTGCTCCCAGGGAACAAGAAAAAATGGCTTCAAGTCTCACCCAGGGCAGTTCATATTGGATATTAGGAAATATTTTTTCATTGAAACAGTTGTCAGGCATTGGACCAGGCTGCCCAGGGAAGTGGGGGAGTCACCATCCCTGGAGGTGTTTAAAAGACACGTAGATGTGGCACTGAGGGACATGGTTTAGAGGTGGAATGGCAGTGCTGGGTTAATGGTGGGATTTAATAATCTTAAAGGTCTTTTCCAGCTTAAATGATCCTATGACTGTCTCTCCTCATGGCCCAGGTTTTCACTGCATGTTTAAATTAGCCATACATCCCCCACAATGGGGACAGAGATCTCTCAAAGCAGGCAGGAACCCCAGGTTTAAGACACTCCAAGGTGTGCATTGCTGCCCTGGGGCATAAGCTTTGTGCTGAGCCTTGTGCATCGCCTGCATTTGAACACTTGAAACAGCCTTCTGGGGACAGTTCTGCAGCCAGGGGAGGGATGGCTCTATGCTGCACTGCAGAGCAGGGAGACAACCTGCTTTTGATACTTTGCCAAGCCAACTCTTTATTGCTGTTGCAGTTACAGTGACTTGTAGCAAGCATGTACAAACCTTCCTCCTTTCTGTGGTTAGGGCAGAATTTCCTGCTGATCTTGCATGCTTGTGAGATTAACCTGTTTTATCACCTCCTAAAGACAGCACAAAGACATGTGACTGAAGTCTGTGCATCTTTTAATCAGACAGTTTAATGTATTCTTATAAGCTTGCTGATAATTTTTCTCTTTGCAGGGGGTCAGTACATCAGAGCTTTCCTGACTTCACCTTTGTGAGCGGAGGAATTATTGCAAGATTTTTCAAATTGAAAGGAGAGATAGATCCAAATGAAGCTATTGATATCAGCAATCATGCTTCATTAGCCTTCCTACAGAAACATCTGAGTAAGTATCTGTTTACAGCAAAGTATGAAGTTAACTAATATTTAATTCTTGTGAAGCTTTTTCTATAACCATTCAGTTTAAAACAAGATCAAAATAAGTGTGTCAGTGGAAAAAAAATACTTTTTCTAGAGGTTTGTCAGTTACTTTTGTACTCTTAGCAACTCAAGAGGAAAATCACTGACATTTTGTTCTGGTACAGGAAATCTGGAGTATCATTTTTTCCTCCTTAAAACATTTTTCCTCCCCTACTTTGCCAAGTTGATTTCATTATTCAGTGTAGTTTTACAAAAAGCTGGTTACTTAACTTATGGCCACTTGGGTTTTCTTTCCCTCATCTTATAGGTCTTAAGAAAGATTTTGATCGGTGGGATCCTCTTGTGGATGGCATAGGACCCAATGTTATTCCTGGAACCAATATTGACACATCTCCAACTGAACCTGAGTAAGGAATACAAAGAAGTACTGAAAGTGCCAAGGACAGCAGGACACTAATCATTGGCCAGATGTTGCTCAGACAGGTGGTGGCATTAAACACCTACAAAGCTGGTGGGGTCTGGACAAAAAAAAAGACAAGGCATTAAGTTACATAATCATAAAAACAGAGGTTTTCAAATGAGTTAGTGGGATGCTCTGAAATACTGCAACAGCGTAACTTCTGCTTTGTAGGCAGCTTGGGGGAAATCACTTGATAATAATTTAAATGCTCTTTCTGGTTTCGACTTGAGTCAAGTTTTGCAGAGAGACAGATTGAGCTCCAAGGAATTCAGCTACAGGTTGGCTTACCAAGCTTTGTCAGTTCGCATCCAGCAAGCCTTTATTGCAGTGTAAGGATAAAAAAAACAAAACCAAAAAACCCCAAACCACCACTTTTCTATTTAGATACTAAGTATGTCAGCTGTGCTCTGACAACAGTTGGGAGCTGGGGCAAGTTTTTGCTCCTTCTAGTCAGAGATGACTGTGGAGGGTGGTCTTTAAAACTATCTCTTATTAAATTAAGTCACAGTAAAAGCTACAGGAAAGAGTTCAGCTCACAGCAGACAAAGTCCAGACACAGTACTCCTCACAGGAGCTTAATCCACTTAAATGTAAGATGTGTTTAGTGCCATAGCTAGAGAATGATGTTTATATCCCAGAAGTTTCTGAATGGGTCCCTCGTGTTGTAGCAACTGTAATTGCCCTTGGGCAAAGCTCCAGCAGCTCCTTCCTTGTCAATGTCTGTGTTAACACTACCACACAGTCAGACTGCAGGGGAAATTACAGATGTGCCACCTATACAGCTGCCTTTACATGGTCCTTGTTAGCACTGCTTCATCTCCTGAGGTCTCTCCTGGTAGTAAATGCTCTCCAGGCACTCATCTTTGTCCAGGTACTAGGACAATGGTCCCTAGGTGACACAAGAAGCAGTTGGCTCCCACTGACAGATACAGACAGCAATGGTAGTACCTGGATGAAGATTGTCAGCAGCCACCTGGATAGCCTTGTTTAAGGCTCTCAGTTTTCGATCAGAACTGCCTGAAGCTGCCCCATGGAAGGACATCTTCTAAATTCTGTTCATTTCATAATCAGGTTACAAACAAAACCACCGAAGCAAAACAGAAATCAAGAAACTAACAGTGTAATTAATTATTATACATAATCTGTGATCTTAAAATGAGATTGCAATAACACCTAAGACATGTCTTTCAGAATTTAATTAAATTCTCCTCAGCCTACTGCCATGTATTGTCTCTATTAAGGAAATAAACATGTTTGTCTTACTGAGTCAGCACTAACACTTGATATCTACTGTGAGATTCACTATCAGCCAGCTTGGGTTCCTAAGTCCTTGAAAAATCCACAGCTTCTGAAGAGGAGGAAGTAGCTATGCTATACAGGAACATGGAATACCACTATAAATACAGATATAAAATAGAACCCCCTTTTCAACACCTGGGAAGGAGAATAAAAGGCAAGATCTCCTTAAAACAGCTGCAGGTCATGTCCTTAGCATGTTGCACACGTGTGGCAGCAAAGCCATTCCACTGGGTCTTCTTCGTATTTTTATGAAAAGCTTCATCTTCGATTAGTGCAATTGCAGCAAGTTCAATTAATTAAGTGCAATTAATGTTTCAAAGCATTCACCATAGCTCATAGTGCTCTAGAGAGCTGGTTAGGGTCAAAACACAGCCAGTGACTGCAGAACAGCCCTCAGACAGCATTTGAGCTTCTGCACAGGAACAGACACAAGTCATTAAAACACATTAACAAAGCAGTATATGCCAGCCAAAGCTTTATTCCAGCTCCTTCCAGTGCTTTGGAACATCACCAAATGCAAGACTTCAACCCAAAACAACTATGTTCCCCTATGGAGAAAAAAAATTCCCCCCACCCGTAACACTCCCAAAATACCCTCAACTTTTTTTTTTTTTGAGAAAAAAACACTTAACAATGCAACTTTTCCAAAAGCAAACATCAGAAAGCAGTGCTGTACAACACAGTAGCATATACAGAAACTCACAAGAAACCTTTGTTTTAAGAACCACCCACCAAGAACTCCATACAAGTCAGTGCACCCCAGTCAGTAAAAAATGCCAGTCAAGAGGCAAATTCTTATTTAGGAAAGTACAGCTCTAAGAAACAAGCTAACAGTAACAGTCTGGCAACAACAGCTGTAAGAAACCAAGCTGACAGTAACAGTCTACCAACACTATTCCTTTACAGAGAAGTTCAGTAGTGACAGGCATTTGGTCAATTAGGTAGAAAAAATAAACCACTCCGTGCTTTGCTTGTATTTTTGTTCCCACAAACACATTTCATGGGAACATTTCACACACAGGCAATTGTTCAGTTTCACGTGGTCAACATGTCACTTTGGTTCAGTAGTGCTGGAGGACATGAGGATCTTCAGCTAAATTGCTACTGCAGCCAGTTTGCTTTTCTATAAGGCATAAACACAGATTAGACCCATCAAGATGTTTCTATAAATGTGTATAAAGGCATTAACATCAAAAGTCAGCTCTACAGGGCTTCAGGCTTAAATACCATTGACATATTGGAGCATATTAAAAGACTACTCTTATTATACAAAGATAAAACAGCTGAAACAGCAGAAGTGCCCAAGAAGATGAAGCAGCAGTGCTCCCAGATTTGTTATGAGTTCAAGTCACTCCATCCCTCAGTGGGCTTGGCATAATTTTTTGCACCCTGTGTAGCTCCTACTCAAACTGCCTTTCCAGGCAGTGGCAGTGTGTGCAGCAGGATCCAGCTCTGTGACACATGGGTGCATGACCCTGACTCACGTTTCCTGTGCTTGTGCTGAGGGTGCATACACTAATTCCATGCAAAGTGTTCAAAACCACAAAAAAATCCACAAAATCAAAAATAATCCTACATTTTAGTGATGGAATTGAGGGAGAATTTGTAGATTCACTATTTTAACATTTTATCAAATTCTTTTAACTACCCTTTTTCTTGCTCAACAGGCAACCTGATTTCTGTTGCTTCATTATTTGTTACCTGAAAACCAGTACAGTTATACTGAAATACAATTACCAATTAATCCCTGAAAGCACAAATGCTATCTCCAACTCAGTTCAGTCTTCATCAGATAAGCACAGAAACAAATTGCCCAGATAGGTTTAGGAGTCTTCATTCTTGGACAGATTCCAGAACTGGCAATAAGGTCCTGAGCAACCTGATGTAGTTGGCCCTGTTTTTACCACCAGGAAAGGCCCCTTTCAACCAGAACTCCTCTACAATTCCATAATTATAAAAATAGCACATAATCAGAAAGAACCTTTACTATTTATTTGGTACACTGAATAGGTGTTCACCAGTAACACTTCAAAATTTTAAAGTAACAATAAGGATGTACATGTACTATTCCCAGACTATCCCTACAACAACTAAAATGGTGTTATGGGTTTAGATTTATAGGTTATGGGGCTGGGGCACTCAAATCCTAAACTAAATGCTTAGTAGAGTCTGCCTAGCAGTTGCTCAACTTGCCTCAGAAACACAACCAAGAACAAACAGCACGCTGACAGCAATGCTCAAAACCCTGCCAAAATCTATAATTTGGGTGAACCACCTCAGCTTTCCCAAGAGGCTCAATCCATTAGATGAATAAATAAATACTAAATTAGTTTCCAATGCACACCAAGTAGCAGTTTTCACTGCATGTAGTCACCCTTAAACTGACAGTACATAAACTAATGCTACCAAGAATATCCCAACCACAGTATCAACTACATAAGCTCAAATTAGAGTTTCAACAGTATTTTCTAAAATAAAGCATTTCCTAGAGAATTAGAAAGCATTCAAACACTGAGTACACAACCCATTTGGGGGGCTTAAAGTAGACTTACCTTGAAGTAAGGACTCCTCTGGTAAGGACTGCAAGTTTTCTGTTGCAGGGGTTAATGCCTACACAAAAAGGGATCCTGTTAGGAAGCTGGCACTATTGCCAGAACTTCCACTGAGGTGTTTCCTTTAATACTAGACTAACTTCTTACATCAGCACTACTGGACTCCTATTTACCATTGTTTCCCCCCCTTAAAACTCACTACATTAGTCTTCTACCCACTTTTCACTTTGATGCAAAGGCTGCATGTGAAGAATGAGCTGGAAATTCATGCTGTTATCATCACCAGCAGCATGGCTGACGACCTGAGTTTTGGGTTCCAGACATGAGTTTTTCATCCACTGGTAGGTGCTTCATGAAGAATACTGGTGAAAACCTTACTATTCTTTCCTAATTACTCCATAATAGAAATATTTTTCATGATTTAGCAGTTAGTTAGCACCCTTTCTAAAAACCAGTACTGCCCAGTCCAGTATCACACTGCCATACCTCAGAGGATCTGCGAGCCCGGTCAGGAATTCCATTCCAGACGTTCTCAGGATGCACAATCTCCTCATTGCCACTGCAGAGGTTCAAGACCTGTACAGACAGAGCCAAAGTGGATCTATCACAGCACTCAACAAGTAAGACATAGCAGTAGGAAAACACCGTTGAGGACTCCCTGCTTTTGAGAAAGTTTTGGGAAGTCTGGATCTTGCAAAAAGTAGTTACTGAGGCTGCTCAGGGCTCTTCTGGGCTCCTAGAAAAAGGCTGCAAAACATCTACTAGATCAGAACCAGAAGGAAGCTGATGAATAGGGATATCATTACATTATAATCCCTGACACTGGCACTCATCTGAACACAGCTGACTTAAGTTTTAGACACCCAAGGGATTTACCAGCAAAAGAGCTGGCTTCCACAATCTCAGACATTCAATCTTCCAAAAGGTTGCTTTTATATAACAATCTTTCGGATTTGCAACCTTTAATTATAACTTAGAGGTCATTTTATGTAAGTACAATGTCTCTGCATGTGTGTACATCGATACACACTCCCCCTGGACTGAAGGAAGACGTCTCATTCATCCCCCAGCTTAAACAGCAGTAGAACAAGGCAGCTCACTGATTATCCTCTACTGTTAAAGTCAACTCCCGCCAACCACTAATGCGATACACATTTCGCTGAAGCAGGAATAGTTGTGGATTTATTACTTGCATTACAGTTTGAGTTTCTTCCCAAGTTTCTACTGCTCTAAGACTAGCTTCTCAAAACACCAGTAAAATCACGTCAAGTTTCATGAGCATTTAATGGTAACACAGCTCCAAAGCAGAACATTAACTTGCAGGCCAGACAGAACCACACACATGTGTGTGTCTCAGACTGGATCCAGATCCTTCAATAACCCCAGTCAATAAAAGAGAATAAGATGTGAAGGGAACATGAAGCGCTGACATGTATCATCCAGCTCAATTTGAGACACTGCTGTTTCTCTGTAGTCTATAAATTCAGAATCAGCCTCTGCAATACTTAATTCTATAACAGAGGCCTTTAAAATAGTCACAGTTTAGAGAGAGATCAAGGAAGGACCAGATCTTAAGAATGCAGAAAGAGTATTCAAACCACACTTACCTTGGTACCCTTCTCAGATACCTCCAAAATGCGAGCGTCACACCATTTGAGAGAGGTCCACACCACACATTTGGAACCAACAGCAAAGCCCTTCAGATTACAAGGATAGTCATGGTGTGCTACAAGAAATAATGACTTATCAATGAAGGAGGAAGAAGAAAAAAAAAAAAACAAACTCATATAACCCCACAAAAATCAATCCTCAAAAAAACCTGACATGCCTTAAAACACTGCTCCCCCACCCCTTCCAAACTACTTGATATTTTAAAGTTTAAAAAACTGTCATCCCAAACAGTCCTGCAAATGCGCTTTATATTCAGAAATGGATTCCCACTCAAAATCATTAATCTTCCCAAGTAAGACTCATTGCAGTTAGACTGTCACATTACCCGTGAGATACTGCACTTGGTCTCCTGTCCTTAACCCATCAAAGCATTAACACTAATACATTAACTTATTAGGGAACAAAAGTTAGGTTTTCTACATGAAAGCTATTCTCATGTTTGAATGTGCACAACATTTTGATTACTTAACTCTTTAAAAATCAGATATTTTACCTGCACTGCAGTCAGCCAAGTTCTCATTTTGCTTTTTGTCTTCCCCAGGCTTACAGCCTAAAGACTGAGCACACACATTTCCACTCTCTTTAAATGAGTCAGTCAAATCTTGTTCCATCCATTCTTCCACACAGCCATCTTTCTTCTTCTGCCACCCCTTATATTTCTCAACTTTGCAGTCACATGACTTCACAGTGAAAACAGGCCTCTGATTCGCTGAGTCTTTTGAAAGAAATGAAAATTGGCTTCCACTATTTGCAGAACTCTGCAGCACAGCATGTTTCAGCCCTAAGTCCTCCTCCCTGTCTTCCTGAGGCGGCTGAACATCAGGCAGCACCAGTTCCAGAAAGGGCTCAAATTTGGCTCCTAGCATTAATTGCTTGTCATGCATCTTCTGGTGCAGTTCTTTCTCAGGTCTACCACCAGATGATGACAGCCTTAGGGAAGGAGGGTCTGCTTCCATCCAATCATCTGATACAGCTTCCGACTCATGAATTCCAGACATATTTGCTTGCAGTTTCTTGGTCTTCTCTCCGGAAAAAGGCTGATCATCAGATGCAATCAGCTCTACTGACTTCTCTCTGTCACTAACTGAAGGCACCAGGTTTTCTTTCTCATTAAGTAACGGTAAAATTTCAAGACAGTTCAGAGCTGTCAACTGCCCTGTCTCCTCCCTCACAACTGGCAGCTCCAGCAATTCCTGTTCCAACACCGTCTCTCTAGCTTCACTGCCTGATGCTGCCTGCATTTCAAGTGACTTTGCTTCCAGTGCTTCCTTTGTTCCTTCACCAAAGGAGGACTTTTCCAAAAGTCCCTCTAGCTCCTGCAAGAGCTCATTTAGATCAGGACATGGTAAGCGCATTTCTAATGGATCCAGTTCTAATGTCCCTGTTCCATTGCTTGCAGATGGCTGTGCCTGGAGCACTGGCAATCTCTGCAGCTCTTGTTCTTTTCCTAGGAAAAGGCTGGCTGCTGGAGCACTGCCTGTCAGTTTTGCTTTCAGCTCAGCCTCCCCTCCAAACATTATTTCAGGCAAGTCTTGTTCCGCAGCTTTCATTCCATTCGCCACAACATGAGGGCTGCAGCTTCTCATTGGTTCTAGTAACATACTGTTATCACCGTCCTCTTCAGACAGAGGTATCTCTTTATCAAAACTGTTCTCATACTCTCCTATTTCGTATCCACCATCAACCTTCCCACTGGCAGCTCCCACTGACACATTTGCTTCTGCAGTCTCTAAGCACTCAGAAGTTACACCCAGAAAAGGATCAGAACAAAAGAAAGCTCTTTCACTTTCTTCCTGAGCTAATCCACAAACAGCAGTAGTTTCTTTGTGGAGACAAAAACCCAAATTGCTGCTTGAACTTCTGTTTTCCTTTAGGGGGTTGCAAAGGTTTGAGAAAGCACTGTCACCAGTTTCTTTATTAGCCTTCCAAAAAGGCTTCATGTCTTCATTAATACTATTGCCAGAAGCTTCCAGCTTGACAACACACAGAGGGACTACAGAATCTTTATTTTCCCTAATTTCTACTACTTCAGCTCCTAATACAACGTTTTCAGTCATATCATAAAACTTCTTATTTGCTTCACTAAGCCAGGAGCCCTCTGAGGGACTGAAACCTGACAGACAGCAAGCAAATGCTTGCCCAGGTACTCTGAGCAGTTCACATGGCATCTGTCGGATCATCTCCAGGCTGATGGCTTCCTCGCTTCCATAATCCACGTGTCTAACAACTACACTGTCATCTTTCACACTGCTGATCTGAGCTCTGTAGAACCACCCATCTTGACTGTATTTTGCTAGACAAGTATCACCACTTTTAATACAAGACTTGCCATCATTCAGAGGGCTTAGCCCAAGCTTTTCAGCTTCCTCTATTTTTTTCTCGATGTAGCTCACGTCTTTGGTATCAGCACGGTGACACCAGAAGAATCCTGGACTATTTACCACTGTGACGTAAATTTTTAAAGTCTGACCTGCCTCTGGAAATTTCCAGATAAATGATTTACTATCACTTACACAGGAAATCTCATTTTGTACCTGAGGAGGCAAAGGCTTACGGACAGTTATCATGTCACTGTTCTCTCTTTTATTAATTTTTTTTCTTAAGAAAAGTCTTTCTCTACTTGCAAGATCTTTATCAGCTAAATCCACTGTTATTATACCTTGATGGTCACTGAGAATAACTTCCCATTTATCGTCAACCTTCTTTACAAATTCACATGACAGCAGGATTTCACTTGTTCTCTTGGTGAAGTAAAACACTGCTTTCTCTGTCCAGTCTGCATTTTTTTTGCATTTAAGTCCACCTAGGAAGCAGTGAATGCTCATTGCTGGAATAGATGACAAGTCCTTAGGGAGCCTGCGTGCTTGATCAACACTAATCACTGAAGTATCACCATAATCAATATAATGTACCCTGATTGAATTGTCAGAAGTCTTCTCTTTTACTACAGCTCGATACCACAGGCTGTCTTCTGAATACACAGCACCGATTAAATCTCCTGCTTGGAAAAGTTGTCCACAAGGGTCCTTCACTGATTTCCCATTGTTTAAACTTTCCAAAATGTTGTTAAGCTGAACCTCGTCACTCCCTAGTTGAACATAAAAATCCTGCGGATCATTGACGTAAGACACATATACTAAGGTTTTAAGAGCTGGCACTATCTTCTGTGGTGGTAGATCAGATGCATTTTTAAGCATTATACACCTGCCTTCAGCATCAGATTTAGTATCTGACAGTGTATCCACCTGGGAAAAGAGCAGAGACTCCTCCCCTGCTTTATTCAACAAAATAGCATCCTTACTGCTAAGCATCTCATCAGGTTCTAGTAATCCAGCTGCCACATCTCCCTTCACAGAATGCTGGAAAAGGTTTACAACTTCTTCTTTGAAGTGTCTTCTGCTCTCTTGTTCTTGCTGGGCTTCAGGCTGACATTTTCTTTCAAGAGGCCTACTTGCATTTAAAGGGGACTCTGCAGTCTCATCCCTCTCATTCACATCTGTATTTCTAGAGCACGAAGTCTCATTGTGTACATGACTACACAGTCCTGTACTGTTTAGGCTTAGCTCCTTCAGTTTTGTATTAATTTGAGTATTTCCATCAAACAACTCAACCAGCAGTGTATTATCAGAGTCCTTTGCTACCACTGTTGCTTTTAATCTCCTTTCTAGGACAGCTTCCTTAAACCATGTGGCAGCTTCTTTGGAAACAGATGATACATCAGACACAGAACACTTTATGGCCTGCATTGGCACAAGCAAGATATCAAAAGCATCACTGGGTAAAATAAGCAGATCATCTGTCTCTATTGTCTCTGTGTTCCCAAAATCCACAAAGAAGACTTTAGCCTTAGGTTGTCTTTCCATAATTACTCCCCTATACCACTGACTGTCAGAGTACCTTGCCAGACACAAGGTCCCAGACTTCCCCAAGGTTTCTGTGCTGGTCACTCTCCCACTCAGGCAACTGATGTTATCAGCCAGCTGTGCCAAGGTATCTGCACACCTTTCAAGCTGGCAGTAAAACGTCCGTGGATTCTCAACATGCGTAATATAAACATCTTCCTCACTCCCAATTTTGATACCATGACTAGAATAATAGAAAGAGTGAAGCTGGACCAAAGATTCTAGGTGCTTTTGAGGAAATAAAGATCTGGCTACACCTCTCTCAGTGAGAAACTGGCAAGCACTCTGAAAAGGTGTGATTAAATCTACAATGTTAAACAGGTCCCTATTTATTGAAGCCAAGGCAAATATTGTACACTTCAGATCAAGGTCAGATGATGAATCAACAACAAACTGCCGAAAAGTCTGAATTGCTTCTTCATCCCAGGCAAAAGGATTCTGACCATTGGGTTGGATTAAGTTGTAAAGGCTGCACCTGAATGCCTGAGCCTCTAACCTAAGGAAGCGTTCACTAATTGCACGGAGCCTCGTTAGACACACCTGCTCTCTGTTGCCATAGTCAACATAAATGACTTCTACTTTTTCTGCACAAACTCCTTCACTAACTATTAAAGCCCTGTACCATTTTTTATCCTCTGAGTACTGGGCTAAACACACAAGATTTGGCCAAACATGTGGCTGGGATGAATTCTTGCAATGCTCCTGAATTTCATCCATCAGTACCTCAAGGTCATGGAAATTTCTACTTAACTGACACCAAAAGCAACTAGGATTTTCAACATATGACAAAATAACATTAACTGTACTTCCCACTTCTAAGTGGCCTCCACAAGAGGAGCCTGGCTTAATTTCCACATAGTTCTGTCTCAAAGAAGTGTGCAGATTTTCCTTAACCTCATAGTCTTGAGAGCGAAGAGATTCACTACTTTTAGAATTGTGAATGGCTGCAATAGGGCTCTCTCTGACCATCACACCCCTGTGAGAATCAAGCACTCTATTGCTGCTCTTTAGATCACATTCTTCTCTGAGCCTCTTCTCTGCATTTATTTGGGTTTCCTCTGCAGCACATACTAGGGAAGAGGCCTGTGTCACAGACTTACCCGATTTCTGGGAAGTCTTGGGTATTTCATACCCCTGGTATTTAGCATTACCCCCCTGGGCCATGAGTTTACTTACTCTTCTCTCTCCTAACTGGGTCTGATCAAAAATTTCAACCATGTATTTGTCACCCTGCACACTCAAAAACCAAACCTTTAGTTCCTTGTTCAGTACCATCTCCCTGAATGCAGACACAGAGGCTTCACTCCAACTCCCTCTCAGAGGGGAGACACCTGCCAAACAACACTTCAGTGCTAAAGCAGGCAGTTCCCTGAACCGAGGGAGCAGTTCCTTCACAGCACACAGACCCACAGTTTCTGTACTGCCTCTGTCCACCAGGTGTATTTCCACCCTAGCGTCCAGTACCCTGGTGACCACCGCTCGATAAAAGCCACCCTCGTTCCCACTGGCACAACAAAGGGATCCAGGCTGTGGATCCCACCCAGCACCACGCAGCTTTGTGGAATGGGAATAAAAATTCCACATGCACTGCCTCAGCTGCCTGAAGAGCTGGTAATGCTCATGGAGCTGCAGCCAGAACTCGGATGGGTCTCGGAGGTGGGAGACCTGTGCGGTGTAGAATGTCCAGGTCTTCAGACGCACGCCAGCTACAGCAGCAGCGGCCAAATCTCCGCGTGTTAGAAAAGGAGGTGCTTCTGGCGGCAGTTCCAATTCCTCAACTAAGGACTCCTCTACTTCCAGCTGCTCATGAGCCTCAGTTTGGCTCACATGACTGCTGACCAGGCAGCAAGCCTGAGACCCAAAAAGATGGTTCAAATCGACGCCGTCTTCCCCATAGAGGGTCACATAATAGAGATGCTCAAAGGAGTTAAAGCCTTTGATGTGAGCACTCACTCCTCTGCCGAGCAACAATGCTTTCAGCAAATTGACCTGCAATGGGGACCAGCCACGGCCCCCATCCGAAACACCCTGAAGAGCACACGCGTAAGTGACCACAGGCATGCGAAAACACTCGGCAGGCAAATGGCGCAGGTTAGCTCTGGTCACAGTCTCCTTCCTGCCAAAGTCCACAAAGATCACGAGAGCTGCATGCTGGTCCTGCTCCTCAGCAATGAGCTCCAGCAGAATGGCACGGTACCACTGGCCATCCATCCCACGGGCAGCGCAGGGCGAGCCCACTTTGGGCAATAAATCCTGCTCCCACCGGTCATAAGCATGGCACATGGTATCAGAAAGGCAACAGATCTCCTCAGAGAGGCACTGCAACTGGCAGTAGATGTGGTGTGGGTCAGAGACATGGGTCACTAGGACAGGCTCTGTCACACCCAACTGAAGCTGAGGGTAGTAGTAATCCAAAGCAGGTGACAGAGGCCGGTACGAGAGCAGCACGTGGACAAGCTGCGAAACTGCAAAAATTCCAAGGGAACACACTGGAGACTGCTGACAGAGCTGCTTCTTTAATTGGCCAAAAGGCAGGCAGCGCCTGAGTACCTGGCAGAACCAGCTGGGAGAGACACGTTTGGCCAGGCCCAGCTGCCGCATCTGGGCCACGAGCTGGGGCAGCTCGAGCACGATGAGCTGTGGCGTTATCACCTCCTGCACCACACCAGACACCTCCTTGCCGTGCAGGAAGCTGAGGAACTCCATCGCCTCCATGGTCCACTTGGACACTGGTGAATCCCCACATGCTGTCCCCTCGTGACCGTGGGAGGGCATGACATCAGCCACGATACAGCCCAGCACCTCTGGGGGCAGCTGGAATAGGTCTGAGCAGCCCCGTGCCAGGTAATATGCGGATGTGGCCACCACGTACCCCTCGTCCAGCAGGAAGACACGGTACCCCTGGGCACTGCAACTCACCACACAGCAGCGGTACCAGATGCCCAACACCTCCACCAGTGCCAGCTCTCCTGAGCACAGCCTGGTCCCTCCGGCCCCCGGCCCGCTGGGCTCTGGGCGGGCCGCCAGGCGCGGCCCGGCCGCCACCTGGATCTCGCGGTGGAGGAGGGCATAGTCGGCCTTGCGTTCGCCCAGCAGCCCCCACAGCCGCAGGATGGGCACCTCGGGGTAGAGCCCCACGGCGCTGACCCGTAGGGTGACAGTATCGCCGCGGCCGAAGGACCCCAGCCCGGCACTCATGGCGGAAGGCGCTTCGTCCCGCTTTCCCCTCCCGCACGAGGCGAATGAACGCCCCTCGGCCTCATATAAGGCACGCGCCGCCCACGTGACCCACAGGGAGCCGTTAGCGGCTGCCCCAGCGGCCGAGTCTATTTTGATCCTCTCGGGGGGGGGGTGGAGAGCGGGGCGAAGGGAAGGGGGAAAAGAAGGGGTGAAGCGGGCTGATGCATGGGGCCGCCCCTGGTACACCGAGACTTCGCATAAGCTCCACGAGGAAGAGGGTTACGGAATTATGGCCGGGGCGCAGCAGGGCTCAGGGCAGAGCCCGGGGGAGCTGCCCTCGCCCACGGTGGAGCGCTCCACACCGGCTGAGTGGCGGCGGGGCGGTGGGGACGCGGTGAGGGGGGGAGAAAGCGCAGAGCCCGCTTAGTTCCTATTGGTCAGAGCAGCGCCGGGGGCGGGACATGCGTATGGAGCTTGGCGGCTATTGGCCAGCGGCGGCGTGAGGGCGGTGGCCGCGGTGTGAGGGCGGACGTGGTTGTGGCGGTGTGAGGGCTGAGAGGTCGCACCGGACACCCGCCAGGAATCGTTAATAATTCACACTCAGAGAGATTTATTAAGAGTTAAAGAAGTCTTTCACTACAAGACTTTTACAAGGCATTTTTAAAATTTTTATTTTGAGCTCTCCCTTAAAGGTCTGTATTGGGTCCAGTGTTATTTAGTATCTTCATCATTTGCCTAGGTGGAGTGCACCCTCGTCAAGTTTGGAAGTGACACCAAGCTGAGCGATGCTGTTGAATCAAATCCTCTGAAATAGCTGGGATAAGTAAGACCATCTAACACTGTCTTTTTAGTGTTAGCAAGTAAGGCATTACTTTATTCTTGGCCAGGAGGTGTGTGCCGTGTGCATGTGTGTGTCTGACAAAATTCCAGCCTCTACACAGATGTAGATACAGAACTTTTACATTTATTTATGTATGTATTTTTAGCAAACAAATTAATATTCACTTGTTCTAAATTACAGAATTCTCTTTCATTAATTAGCGTTCTGTCCTCTATTGGTTATCTATTTCTCGCTTCTCATGCAAATTAGTCTATATTTTTCAGTCCTTTTATTGTCTTTTTCCCAGGTAGGGACTTTCCAGCACACATATTGAGTCTTTGTTAGTCTCTTTTTTGTCTGCTGTTTTCTGCAAAATGTCCTTGTGGTCCATAAATTGTGCACTCCTTGTATTGAGTTTCAACAATGGACCTCTCTTCCAGGCTTTGTTTATTGAAGCATATCAAGGTTATTTTATCAAAACTTAGAGTTTCAATGATTTTCCCAAGCTGTGTGCCTATAAAAGTAGCTTACAGCAATTTTGATAAATGCTGGCTGAAAGTGGTTTATATACACACTGCTTAAAATTAATATCCTGGTTATGATGAACAGAGAGATTGAGCAACTGTCCTGTGTGGAAAGGCTGAGAGAAGTGGGATTGTTCAGCCTGGAGAAGAGAAGCTTTAGGGTGACATAACTGTAGCCTTCCAGTACCTGAAGAGAGCTGACAAGAAGGATGGAGAGGGACTTTTCACAAGGGCCTGGAGTGACAGGACAAGGGGGAATGACTTCAAACTGAAAGAGAGCAGGTTTAGATTGGATATTGGGAAGAAATTCTTTACTGTGGGGGTAGTGAGACACTGGCACAGGCTGCCCAGAGAAGCTGTGGATTCCCCATTCCTGGAAGTGTCCAAGGCCAGGCTGGACGAGGCTTGGAGCAACCTGGGATAGTGGAAGGTGTCCCTGCCCATAGCAGGGGGTTGGAACTAAATGATCTTTGAGGTCCCTTCCAACCCAAACTGTTCTATGATTCTATGATAGAAGTACTTACTCTATCTCAATAAAAAGATAAAGCTGTGTGTCCATCACCAGGGTTATCAGGGTAACGGGATGGCAAGTGGGATTGCTTGGGATGTAACTGAAGCAGCAATTTTGCTGGTGTGTCATTGCTGGTGCTGGAGTGCAAGATGGAAAGGACTTGGATTAGTTTCTCAGGATGTCAGCTAGAAAAACACCAGGATTTCTGAACAAAACCTTTGGACTGATGCACAGGAGGTTCCACCTGAATATGAGGAAGAACTTTCCCATGCAGTGACCAAGCATTGGAACAGACTGTCCAGAGAGGGTGTGGAGTCTCCCTCACTGGAAATATTCCAGAACTGTCTGGGTGCAATCCTGTCCCATGTGCTCTGGGATGACCCTGCTTGAGCAGGGGGGTGGGACACCAGGTGACCCGCTGTGGTCCCTTCCAAGCTGCCCCATTCTGTGATTCTGTGACTCCCTCATAATGGTGAGAGGAATGTTTTCCAAGCTGTGTGCACCCCCAAATGCACACAGCCACAGCTGAACTACAATACAATCAGAAAGTACAACTGCAAGCCAAGAAGACACCCAAACTGTGTTTCATGAGAAATTGGCACATTGGAGACACTGGTTGCAAAGACTAGAACAAATCCTGGGTATTTATTCAGAGAGCTAAGTCTTCTACGTAATTCCATTACTAGATATTACTAAATCAAAGCCAGCTTTGTTTTATCTACTCATGGCTGTTTTTAATATTGCAGTTTTGCCTCTTGATTGCCAAAGATGAACCTAGTGACAAACAGCACTAGCCTCCTTCTCTATGAAGTCTAGAAGTCTTTAGGTTTAAAAATAAATAAATTACTCCTGTTCAAACATTTTGCATCATTGAAGAGAACATTATATTCCACCGAGACTGAAAGTGGGCAGAGTGTGTGTTCCATGGAAGAGTGGTACCTTAATGACCCAGTCTGCTACATCAGCACCAAGACTGTCCCAGGACAAGTAGTTCAGCTTGGTCCTGTGGAGTATCCTGAGTCCTTCAAGTGGGGCAGACCAAACTAGGCTTTTGATTTCCTGGGAACAGGACTGCATTTCAACCATGATCTTACTCAAATAGTTGAGTGGAGAGGTCAGGCAGTCTCTGGGGAGAGGGAGGAACACAAACCCTTCCACTTTCTGTGCAAAGCAAATTTGGAATCAGGTAAACTGCTTTTATCTTTTTCAATACCTAGCACTACAGGCTTGGTTTGCTGAGACATCAAACTAATGAGGTAGTTCCTTATCTATGTGCAAATGCAATTAATAGTAACAATTCCCAAATAATTTTATAGATGCTTAGCCACAGAACGTGTTCAGTGTATTGATCAACCTGCTCTTGTCTTTAACAATAAGAACCATCTCAATTATCAAACAAGCAGACAGTATTATGTTCTATTTGCTTGGTAGACTTTTTTTTTATTCCTGTTTGCTGGTTCAGAAAGCTGATGCTGGCTGCTAGTTGAAGTATTACTGTGACAATTTTATTCTGTGGATAATATAAATTTCATGTAGCAGTCTGACAATCAAATAGTATCCTGAAGTCATGGCTGCTTCTAACCAGTAAGGACTGGATTTGGAGCAACAAGCTATACATGTGATCCTACTACCTTATGGAATGAGAATTCAGCTTTTTGAGTCTTCTCTCTTTTATGAATATTGAAGGTTTTAAAAAGAACTAACTCCACACATCCTTCTGATTTGTTCATATGTAAGCCAGAATACCAGTGACCAAGGAGCCTGAGAAAACAAACACTGAAGTTAGAGGGTTAAAACAGAAGTAACTCAATGAATAAGCTCATTAGATTAAACTGTCTCCTCTTAAAAATCATGCTAAGTTCAGTCTCATCCTACTCTGGTTCCCAGGGAGGTTCCCAAGCCTGTCTGTTCAGAGAGGCTGTAAACTCCCCATTCCTGGAAGTGTTCAATGCCAGGTTGGACGGGGCTCTGAGCAAGTGGAAGGTGTCCCTGCCCATGGCAGAGGGTTTGGAACAAGATGATCTTTAAGGTCCCTTCCAAGCAAAACTATTCTATGATTCTATGATTATGTCTTTTGTACAAAAATTGTAATATTACACAGGGTTAGGGCTGCATCCTCACTCCACATTTTAATGCTAATTGTTCTTGTAAAGAGTTAAAAAGCACATACCATTCGCATCCAGGTTGGTATAAAGCCTTTGTACAGAGACATAAAACCTTCACCCTGAACAGTTTGAATCAAGCAGTCCATGGAAGATTTATAGAGCAGACCTCTAGCAATGTGCAAGGAGAACAAATAGCGTTAGGATTACAAATAAATAATTTTTTAAAATTCCATCCCCTGCATAAAGATAATTTGTAGTTTATATTTTTCTAAGCAAATGCTCTTTTGTAAACTCCCTGGAGTCTAATTCAGAACTGTAATCTACTGATTATGCTCAGGTGGCCATCACAACAACACCACCCAGACATTTACTAAATCAGTACAATCATCACCAGAAAGATGAAGAGCAAATTATCAACTTAACACTTCACTCCCAGTGAAATCAGTGAGACCCATGGTTTCAATCTGCTGCTGAAAAGTCGGTCTCCGAAGTGTCCGTACCTTCCCTGCTTATCTCTCGGCTGGTTCATTATCCGGGTTTTGACCACGTCGGCTGGAGTTCCCAGAACAGCCGCTACCAGCCCGGAGCAGGCGCTGCCAACAGCAAGAGATACTTTAGGAAGAAACCAAGATGTATCATGACAACTTAAGCAACATGATTCCAGTTCTTATAATACAGATATATTGCAGCAGTTATCATAAGATCATGACATAAATCATAAGGTCATAACATAAACTTGGGCAGCATGCTAGTAGTGCTCTTGCTCACACATCCTCCCAGTGCCAGCTGCCCTCACCTCTGTGTGCAGTTCTGAGTCAGGGATGAAGGACCTACAATAGGCAATTCATAATATTGTTTATATAAAGTAGATTTCTTCATCATTTAAGGGAGTAAAAGAGGTTGTTCTGCAGCAGTTGTATCACTGTGCTCCCACAGATTAGAGCAAAGGTGTTTAAATGCACCAACAAGGCACTTCTAGTGAGGGCAGTTTTGTAGCAATGGTTGCATCCTTTCTCTTGTGTCTTCTATAAAGTGATGTTCTCTCAGGAAAAAAAGTAATTCTAAAGTTACATTTCATCAGCAGTATCAAAATCAAAGAATGGGGTCTTCTGCTGGCACAGAGAGGCAGATGAAGATAGCAAGGCTGGAAATGCTCCACAGTGGAAAAGGGGTAATTGGAGAATACAGCACCTGCTAACACTGTGAGTCACACTATTATCCACAAGTGTCGTGTTCAGAAGCAAAAAGTGTTTCACTGAGTCATAAGTGGTCAGATCTGTAAAGAGGATAATGAGAAAAAACAACACTGTCAGGAGTAAATGGTGTCTGTGCTGTTCATGACACAGGATGTTCATTTCCATTGCGGCTCCTGCCTTTGGCATGGCTGGAACTCTGCCCCCAGTTTCTAATGAGGGCTGTGGCACCTGAGTCCTGTATTTAGACATGTGAGTGCATTCTCCTTTCTGCTCCTATCTGCTCTGATTTACCTTACAGATGATAGCAGTATCTGGGTGACCCTCACCAGCCCTGCTGCTGGCTCAGCTTCCTGGCTTGGCCTCAGACCTGCCTCATCACCACACACTTCCCTGAGGATTTGGATCTTGGTGAAGCCTGGCTGCCTTTGCTGGCTCCCTTGCTCACCTCACTTGGGCATTGGGTTGTGGCTGGTAAGGTCCCTGCTTTGCTGGCCGTGACCCCTTCAGCTCCCGGCCCACTTTTCCTTAAGCTCACGTAAAAACTGTTACTTTTAAGCCATTTGATTTCCACAGGACCAAAACACAGGTGCACAAGGCAGAGGTCACCTGCAGGATGCTCCAAACAGGGCCCCAATGTAGGTAATCAAGACACTAAGACCAAGGGAGCAGCTGAACTCCTTTTTCTTAAAGCTTTTGGTGGGGCCTTAAGTGCTGCAGACCAAATTATTTCATTTACCTCCCATGTTCACCAATGCAGCTCTTTGGACATTTGGCACCCATCCAGCCCAAAGTCCCCTTACTCCTCCTTCAGACAGGATCTTGAGAAATGCGTGGTGCACACCCCGAAACCTGAAATCAAGATGCAACTTGTAGGTAGAGTGAAATCTTTGCATATTCCAGCACTTTGCTGCACTAGGTCCTCACGTAAGATTAGGAATTTATACCTGCAAGGATCTGGCCTTCTGGATTCATTTTTGGATCCATCTTTGACTTTCATGCCACAATATTTTACCAGAGATACTGGCTGCCTTGCAAAGCAGTGATCTGGTCCCTAACAGCAGACAACCCTTTGATCCTACACTGGGTTGCAATACTAAATGTACGTGACACCAAATGATGGCAGCAGTTTGGGGTGCAAAGAGCAGGTGTCCTGGTATTTGCGGAAGGGTCTCAAGCCCTGCTGTATGCCAGCCTTCCCTGTGCCAGTTCATCCTGCATGAGCCATTTCCCTCATCCTTTCTTCCATCTTCCCATCTTCAGAAAGCATCCTTCCTTCCCCACAATATGGTGCTGGCATGGATGTGCTGCAGCATGGAGGATGGATTTGTGGTCCCTGGGACCAATAAATTAGAATAAAGAAGATGAGTATAAATGGAGTAAGGAGGAAGTATTGAATCCCCCCTCCCTCTTCACTGCCCAGCACCATTGGGTGCTCTCCCTGTAAAAGGGCACAGAGCAGCTGGGGAGAAGGGATGGCAGAAAACAGAGAACCACACCGTGGGCCAAAGAGTGATCAGTAAGGGGAAAAAAACACCAGCTCTGAGAGGAACCAACCGTAACGGTTTTCCTTCCAACCTCCTTTTTCCCTCCATCTGCATCTGCACCTTCACCAGATCAGTTGGGCTGGCGAAAAACTGTCCGATGGCACCCGCAGACATGCCTCCAACCACAGCTTTCCTGCCAAATGGAGAAAAATTGTGCTCCAGAATACACTGAAAATCTTCACAAGTCACACTGCTTGAGGTGAAGAGTTTAGAAGCACAACTCCGGTGGAACAAGTGTAAATGGTTATTCCATATATTAACAGCCAAAGTGAAGGTAATAATTGTGATGGCTGCAGGTTGTTAAAGTAGTCAGTAATATTTCTGTTAATTTTAATAAAGGGTTAAAACTTACCTGGGGAAAAAATATCAAGGTTCCATTATGCTCCTCGCTTAACGTTTAAAGGCAGGATGGCAAAGTACACAAGTAAGGGATGATGCTCCATGCATTATAACTGAATGCCCATCTGAAATTCCAAACTGCTTGCTGATATATAAAACTTTCTTTATCTCCGACTGCTACTATATGAGCTGTGTTGATTTTATGGATCTATTTATTTTCATACAATCAGACAATTTCAGTATTATCTGTACTTCTCCCTCCCTGTAGCACAATGCATGACAAGTATTTTGTATGAGATTTTATCAATCCTATTCTAAAACCAGATATATTTTGGACCTAAGATTTGGCTGTAGGACTCCTATAGTAAGGACAAATCCCAAGCAAGCAATAAAAATATGCATGAATATGCAGCATTACCAGAGAGGAAAGCTTTCACCCTCCACCCTGCCAAGCACGGAGTCACGGAGCTGTTCATAAGTAACCATCCGAACACCAGTGTATACTGTGGAAAACAAAAGCAGGAGACAGTGCTTGGGTCTGCCATTTCTGGAGGTCACACTGTGAGAGAGAGATCAAGACGTTGGTTTATGACACTGCAGAGCTCACCTGGGTCACTGCTCTCATGTTTGTGATCAGAATGGGGAAGGTGAGGGGGTTGCCTGGTGTCAGTGGGAGAGCCAAAGCATTGTAGCATCAGAAAATATCTCTGGCTGAGCTACAGGTCTGCCAGGAGGCAGCACAGCTTTGCCTGCACTCTAAGGAGATGGGACTGCATTGCTTCCTTCTGGGCTGATGCCAAGCACAAAACCCCCCCAAGTGCTTTTGAGGTTTATTGCTGTCACTGTATTTCCAAGTAAAGCACAGAAAGCTGTTACTTGTGGCCAAACCTCTAATGCATTTCCTCTAGCACTTGAATTCTTCCCTCGTGCTCGCAACCTCATCTTTTTTCCTAATCTGTCCCCACTTCCCTCACATATAAGACATTTATTGTTCTGAGGACTCTTGAGTGTCTGTTTGTGCTTCCTGGACAAGACCTTCCTGCAAAGATGACAGAGAACTTATATTTTGTTTTCCCTGAAGCCAGAATAAGGCCATGAAGGACTGGTAAAGGGAAGAAAGAGACGGTATTGATCTGGAATCTCTCATGTTTCAAAGTGGGATTGCAGGCTCACAGATGTGTTTGAAGTACAAGAAAATACAGCAAGCTCACTTCAAACGACCGTTGGCCACAGAAGGCAGGACCCGAGCCTGTCCCATCGCGAGCAGATAATCACCTATGTGGCGGTAGACGGCCGGCGTGGCTCCTTGCCAGAGCTTCCGCACCCCCTCCTCCTGTGCGATTCCAGCCGCCGTGCGCAGCATTCCGCGGTACGGGACCGCCTGCCCGGCCGCAGCGCCATCGCGGAGCACAGCAGCTTCACCTTGGATCTGCAGCCGGGTTTTTGTGAGATCCAGGGGAAATGTCACTGAGGGGAAAGGGCCGGGAACACACGTGAATACGAGTGCGGCTGCGGGGAGACCTCCTGTGCCTGGAACACCTGCACCAAAACGCCCTGCTAGGGCCCAAGGGGCTGTGCAGCCACCAGCAGGGAGCAGAGCCTGTACCCAACAGGGTGCTGGAGATCCCTGGAGAAGAGGAGAATTCACATCCATATCTGTTAAAAGTGGCTCTGGGCACAAGTAGCTAAATTACATTCCTGTCAAACTCCCGGTCTATCTCTCGTATTTAGTTTTGCAGATTTCTTATGCAATATGTGTACCTTCAGAGGGACTCAGGATTAAAAATCCTGTTCCAGTTACTCCCCCTGAATACAGACCAGTCATATCTCGCAATCAATCATGTGGTCCTTCCAATTCTGGCCAGCACAGTGGCAGCACGTGTTATGGTCAGGAACAACCCCACAGGGATCATCATAATGCAGACACACATTCAGGCTCACCTACAAACTTACTTGCATATCTGTCCTACAAACCACCCTAAAGCATGCTGCTTTTCTTATGCAGGCACTCAAATCATGTCAACTCGATTTCAGTGAGTTATTTTCTCACTGAAATAACTGGTGGCCAGTGAAGGAGATCCAAGTTGATCTCAGCTTCCCAGGGCTGCTCCTGAAACAGTATGGATACATACTGTGCCCCTCAATCCAGTTCCAGGCCAGGAGTGCCTGGTGATGGACTTTCCCAGCCTGTGCCCAGGAGCAGGGTTTGTCTTTGTTTTGATACCTCTGTGACACACCAGGGTCCTTCCAGAGCAGGACTCAGGTGCCAGGGGAAGGTAGTGACTCTGCTCAAAGCCTCAGCAAGTTTATAGTCTATTTGTGCATTGTTTGGTATTCGTGTTTAAAGATTAGCAAAGATTGAGAAGTTACAAATCGTTAGAGCAATGTAACTGATTTGCCTGTAAAAGCTTGTAGAAATTATAAAGAACATGCTGAAAAATATTCAAAATAAGTTACTTGGTCACAAAGTAGTGCTATATAGGTGCCAGATGGCTTCTATTCTATGTTTCACTGAGCAGTTTTCCAACTCCATTTTTAAAGCCATCTCCACTGTGATCAGAAACCTAAGAGTCATTTTTTCTTTGATTAACCTTCATTAACTATGAAATTTCTGAAGGAATCAGGCCTTGCTAGTAACTTAGGCAACAGATCTGCCTGCCTCTAGTCTTTTTCTGGAAACCCAGCCAGTGCAAAGCTTAAATTAGTCACAACCACATTGAGTTAATGACTGCAGCCCTTCGGTCTCCGAGGCCAAGAATTCATCCTGAAAAACCCTCCCTCCAGCCACGGTCAGGTGGCATAAAACACTTGCAATGCTTAGATTACGGAAAAGCCACGACCAGCAAGCACAATGAAATGCAGATTTGCTGGAGTGGAATACTGAGGAATGAGGCATCTGGGGACTGATATTCCCCCGCCCCCCGTAAGTAAATCTGACCCCCTTCCCTCTCGGAAAACCACGGTGAGTTGTACCTAGTTCTGCCACAGCCGCTGCACAGGCTGACAGAGCGAATTTGCTGGCTCGGGGCCATCTCTCTGGAAGAGGTAAGCTCCTCTCTTCTTCTGCAGGTGACATCTAGCATCTCACGTGAACCGAGGCTAACCAGCCACCCTGCCCGGGTCTGTCTGCAGCAAGAGCGGGTCCTAGCGCAGATCAGCTCTGGGTGGTTTAGGAGACAAGCTGCTGAAGGTCATGTTTCTACAGCGCCAGCACCTGGAACTGCAGTACCCCGAGTGGCTCTGCAGAGCTGGAAGGTCCTTCTGCAGCGACACAAGAGACTCCTGCGCAACAGGCTCCTGGGAAATGTAGTCTGTCACCACGGCTGCTCTGTGCCCGGAAACCGGCAGTGCAGGTACGGACACACGCACGGTTTTGTCCATTATCTACATTAAAAAGAGTATAATGACAGCTCAAGATTACGCGTGGGGTCTTTTTGCTTTGCGGGGTGCTGTCATTGGCAGCACTGCCTGGGGAGCCCCAAACTCTGTTCCCGTGTCAAGCAGCTGTATCCGGAAGGGATGAATTGATCCCAATCTGGTTTAGTAAGAGCTGCATAACCAACAGCTACGTGCCGAGCTGGGGCTGCGCATTAGGCACGGAGCAGTGCAGTTTGAACAAGGATCCCAGCAAGCCTGGGACGGCAGAAGCTGATCACTGCTTAGAGCCCTTAAGTGAAAATTTTAAAGCTTTTCCTGGCTGAATGCTGAAGCCCTGTTGTGTGCCAGTCCTAATTTCTCTTAAATTATTGTAGATATATTTAGGTTCTCATCATAAAAAGAAAAAGGTAAGGTATGCGCTGTTCAAGAGAAGCTTTTCATTTATCATTAAGGCTCAGCTGAATCCCTAAGTTAATCATTAGCCATTAGTCAGTAATCCTCATGCTGATTTGAGGATTTTTTAGGTCACAGAAACTTATTCCAGTACAGCTCCCCACATCCCTGTCTGACTTCCTAAAGCTTTGGTGTCAAAATAATTCAAAACAAAATTAAATTTTGTTTTTTATTAAACAAAAATAATTCAGACAAATTAAGGCAGCATTGCAGGTGAAATACTCAGTTGAAGCTGGATGAATCTATCTCATTGGTCACCAGTAACTGGTATTAAATTGGATCCTTCTTGAGGTTAAAATTAATTAGAACTCATGCAGTGATAAACTCCTGACAAAGCCCTGGTTAAAAATGGGGAGAGGGTATATTGCAATTTAATGCAAATGTGCCTGGCTGCACAGAAGGTGTGAGTGGTTCAGAGTCTGTTTCTGGACAGTTCATGCAATCTGCTGTGGTACTTTGTGCCTCCCTCCGCAGCTGTTCTGTGGGCTTGGGTCAGCTTGTGCCACACTGTATCAGCCTGTGTATCATCGACCTCGTAATGTGGGGTAGAGAGGACCTCTAGAGTTCGCCTGTAGTAATCCTACAGTCCTCTGTCACAGCGGGGAAAGCTTCAGTTACATCAGGTTGCCCAAGGTCCTTGTGTGGTCCCCTGAAAGCCTCCCAGGATGGGGATTTCACAACTATCCTTTAGCTGTTCACCTCTGGGTACAGTCTCATTCTGTTTTCTCTATGACTGTGCTTTAGGGAGTAGAAAACAACAACTAGATCCCTCCTTAAAATAAACCCCATAGAACTGCAGCAGCCTATGAAAGGAGCAGCTCTACATGGTCATTTTTAGCCTGAAGAAATAGGTTGTTTTTAAAACAGATGATTGGGGGATGGCAGTGAAGAGAAATTTTCTCTTTCCACAGGATCTTTGAAATGAGCCTGACTAGAGATGGATGCTTGCATGGACAGCTCTGTGATGTGTGGAGAAGGGCCAGTACTCATGGAAATCCATCAAACACCTGGAGTTCCTATATCCCCAAATCCTGAGACAGACAGCACCAGCAGAGAGGACCCTTCCTATTCATTTATTTCAGTTCTTGGTGAGATGGAATTTTTTGGTTTCTGTCTAAAGCCAGTTTGACCAAAGCATGCATATGCAGGGAGGGAGTGTGGACGTCAGATGGGGTGGAAGCACAGCAGCAGGGTCTGAGAGAGCTGTGTGCTGCTGGAGAAAGGCAGCCAGACTGCCCAGTGCCCTCACCTGTGCTTCTGTGTTAGTTCACTTGGAAAGACCATTAATCATTAACCACTGCCCAAGACTAGGACCCAGCGTAAGGAAAGCTTGGCAGTGACTGTTCCACCATTGTAGTGGTTGTGTCCCCCTCACAACAATGCCTTGCATCTCGTGTCCTGCACCAAATCATGCCCTAAAAGCACAAGCTGAACAAAACCAACCGAAAAATATGCCAAAACAAACACAAAAGCCTTTAATGAATGTCTTCACACAGGCTTGAGGGCTTGTCTTACTGGTATATGTAGATCACTTTAAACTCACTACTCAGTGAGTTAATGAAAATATACCATGCATATAATGAAAATATACTCCAATATTACAGGGCCTTTAGCTCTCTTATCACTTTACCCCTCTATAGGAAGAGAAATAATTTAATGGATAAAATAAAACCAAGAAATAAACAATAAAGAGCTGGAATAGCTAAACAGAAGTGTAGTGATATGACAGTTAACAGTGATTTATCTGTTTGTTCCAGACAGTTTGCAAAATGGAGATCAGCATCCTATTTGTCACAGTTGATGTATGTGGGCTTGTTCTTCTGTACCTACGACCAACATGTAACATCCCAAGGTATTTCAGCATGACTATTTAATGAAGGACATACACCTGTTTTTCACAGCTCTTAACCTCCTACTATCAGGTGTATTTCTGCTGTGCTACTTTTACTGTACTGCCTGTCTGCACAGGTACAAAGGTTCCTGTTGGTGTACCTATTCCTGTACAGGAAGGGGGTTAAACTGTATTTGTATCTGTATTTGTTTATGCCCGGTGCCTCTTGCTCTTTCACTGGGCACCCCATCCTCTTCATACCCTCCCTTCAGGTATGCAAGAGGAGAAGATCCTCCTGAGTCTTCTCCAGACTGAGCTGTCCCAGGTGCCTCAGCCTCTCCTCAAATGACAGATGCTCCAGCCCCTTTTTGGCACTTCACTCTTAGCAGAGAATCACCTCCCTCCATCTGCTGGCAGCACTTTCCCTAATGCAGGCCAGGGTGCTCTTGAGTGCAGAGGTAAAATCTCTGACTCGTGTTCAACATGGTGTCCACCAGGACCCCACATCTACAAAGTTCCTGTCCACCCAGGTGCCCCCTCAGCCTGTACTGGTGCATGGTGTTGTTCCTACCCAGGGGCAGAGCTGGACCAGGTGATCCTTGAAGTCCCTTCCAAGCTGTTATTCTATGATTTTCAGGTAAGTCCCTGTCTGCCCATTTTCCAGCCTGTTGAGGTCCCCATGAGTGGCAGCACGCTCATCTGGTCTGTCAGCCACTCCTCCTGGTTTTGTGTTCTCTTCAAACCTGCTGAGGGTGTGCGGGGGTAGGCTCTGACAGCACTTCCTAGGGGTTTTTTATCCTTAATGTATTCCGTAAGTAATTTTGGTGTGCCACTTTCACACATGCAAAGAAACGAATCTGACCTCTCTGAAACCTTGTCTTCTGACGTGGCACTGATATAATAGCGGTGACCAGCAGGTTTTGAATTGTCAGTTCAACCTCAGAAGTGTTTCTCTGCTCCTCAGACACTGGACACACATCTGGCCTTTAATGAGGTATCTCAGACAGGTGAGAGACCTTTCTTAAAGTTTCTGCTTCAGGTGATGCCTGCAGAAGTTTCTTGCCATCTGACTTGCTGAAAGCTAAATGTCTGCAAATCACAGGCTCTCTGCTTTGTAATCTCAATATTGAAAAAAACCCTTTTTTTTTTTAAACTGAAGAAAACTCTGCACTGCTTTGCCAGTGTCCCTGGCACTGTCCCTGGCTGCCCGGGTGGCCTTCCAGCAGCTGGTGCAAAGTCCGAGGATTTGGCCACAGCAACATCTAAGTTTTGCAAGCGGCAGAGTTGGTCCTCATCCCAGAAGTGAGCAGAATTGGCTCTGCCTTTTCCAGAACAAGGGCTTGTGCCCTGTGCTACTCAGTGCTTTTGACGTTTTGTCCCCGTGGCAGTGCTCGGCTTGCAAGGCCGATCAGAGAGGCCGTTGTTGATGAACTCGGAGCCCGGCCAGCGCGGCCATGCCGAGGCTGCGGCAGGCGGAGCAGCTGCTGGGGCTGGGACAAGCGGCGAAGAGGCAAAATGGATCTCGCTCTGCTCTTGGCAGCACTCCTGGGACTCCTCATTGTCAAGGCTCTTTTGTTTCAGCTGAGAAACCCGAGCTCCCCTCCTTGCATCAGGAGCTGGATCCCTTGGTTTGGAGCTGCGTTTCAGTTCGGGAAAGCTCCTCTGGAGTTTATAGAGCAAGCCAGAAACAAGGTAACGCGTGTGCTGGCGTGCCTGCTCGTGGGTGCCTGCTCAGGGTGGCTGCCTGCAAGGGGAAAGGCAACCTTCTGCGTTCAGATTTGCCCTTTCCTGTCACGTTTTACAACGTCAGGAGCATTTAAGTGGTGAAGAATCGGCTTAGTACCACCAGCATTGCTGAGCTGTGGATCTGATCCAGGCACGATCTCTGTGCTGTGATCCTCCTGCTTGGACCTCTGCCGTTTTGCCTTTGCAGTCTGGCTGTGTGCTAATCTTGGTTTCAGATAATGTGGAAAGGTCTGTGCCAAGTGCTGAGACCAGGAAACTACTTATTTGCGTGCCTAAAGTTAGGTGAGATTTTTGAGTACCAGCTGGTGTACCTCAGCATTCAAGAAAGACACAAACATGCTTGGCAAAGTTTTCCATCGTAAAAGAACTTAAACAAACATGAGATTCGAGATTTACCCCCTGGACTTAAATTTCTTTTTCTGTGTCTGTTGGATAGAAAAAGATCGAATTATTAATTTAGGTAAGATGCCTTATTTCTAGACAGCTAATAATAACTGACATAAACCCCAGTTTCCCACTGTCATTCAGGGATTATATCACCTGCTACTACAATGTAGTCAGCCTTGAGTGTTCCATACTGAAGGATCACACAGCCCACTACTTGCAAAAACTATCTAAAAATGAAACCACTCTAACATCTTGAAATTTGAAAAAAACTCTACATCAATATATACTGGATGTTTAAAGTTTGCTTTCTCATTTTGAAGTGCTAGATTCCATATTTGCATTTCTTTTTGTATTGTTACAAACTCACGGTGTTAGAGGATTAAATCTGATCTTTGAGAACAACAAGAGCTGTCAGTCTTGCATTAAAGCACATTGGGTGCATCATGGTGTAAGCTCATAGGTATGATCTGGAGTTTCTTGGCTTCTCTCTGCTTGACAGGCCAGTTTTAATTAGAGTTTATATTACTATGTCTTTCCTACCTCTTTCATCTGTGCATACCATCATCACTTATTTGTTCATTCATCTTAGGGCAGAAATGTAGGACTGGAAGAAAATTAATTTCTGCCAATTCTTCTACTATTTCAGAAACCGTGCTATATAATCCTTTAAATAAACTGGCCAAGCCTCAAAAAATCCAATCATAATATTTCTTTGACTTTTCTGATATTAGGCTGTTAGGGAACCTCCTTGTTCTATTGCAAACACACCCTGATGGCAGCCAGATTAAAGCAGCCTGACAAACTGTCCTTTGCAGTGCAGTCCGTTTTGGGGACAGCTGTTTCACCATGCCTTTAGTTGCCTTTTTTCCTCAAGAAACTTTTAACAAAATCCATTGCATGAAATTTTAAACCAAACCTGGCAGAAGAGTCCTTTTTTGGCATTCATTCACAGGTGGAATGAGCAAAGCATTTACATACTTGTACTGGGGTACAAATGCTCATTCAGTGGCTCTGGGTTAATTAATTTTGGTGTTCATTTGCCTGGAGACCCTTTAGACTCCAGGCTGATGCTGTGGCAGCTGCTGACACATCTGCACACACCAGAAACTCCTGAAGGACTTTATAAATTTCTGGTTTTGTTTGGACAGAAGCTAGAACAAGAAACATTTTCAATGGGAGAAAGCTCAAAGGAGGAAGAGAAGGCTTTCTTACATCTCTCGCCTTACTGTGTGTTTGTCGGTAGGACCTTTCCTTTGACTTTTAGTCCAGCAGCTCAGCATCCTTGTGACTTGTGACCTCTCCCTATGGTCCCCCTGGACCAAGAGGCATGTCTCCATCCATCCCTCCCAGGTTGGCTGGCTGCCTGCAGCACCATCACCTGACAGTCTCCCTTGTCCCTGAGGAGGGCCACTTGTTTGTTTGCCCCTTCCTCTCCTTAAACCCCCCTCAGGCTCTGAAAGTCTCCCTCCCTTACCACCTCCCACACTGGCACGCTGAGCTGAGGCCAGGAAAAATAAGCCTTTTCCTGCCTGCTCCCTTTTAAAAGAGTAGGCACTGCTGCAGAGTACAGCCAAACAAAATACGTGCTGCTGCCAAAGGGGTCATTAACAGGTGCTACAGGGCTTGCAAAATACATCTGCAATAATTCCAGGCTCCTTAATACTGCCAGAACAGGGTTAAGTGTCCTTACTATGAGCAAGCTGCCCTCGTAAAAGGTGTTGCAGAAACAGGCTTTAGGCAGTGTGAAACCTCTTAATCTCTGTAGGGTCATTACTTTCAGGGGAGACTCTTGCAATTAGAAAATTCCTCTCCCAGATTAATCCTTCAGACTGTCAAAGTGACACTCATCTCTTTCTTCTTTTCTTAATTACTTTCTTTCTTAATTCCTTTTGTGTCTATCCTTCACTGCTTTTTCTCTCAAGTTCTGGAGTAGCCCAGTAAAGTTCCACTACTTCCAGCCTGCCCTTTGCCTGGAGTTTGCTGCTTCTATTTTCCTCCTACAGAAGAACATGTGGGCTGGAAGAATTGTCTCCTTTCCCCCTTGTGTCGTCACTGGGACTAAGAAAAGAAAGTTCCCTGCTCTAATAAAATATTTAATCTCTGGTCTAATAAAAGATACCACCTCTTCCTCCTAAAGCTGCCTGGTGGAAGAAGTTTTGCAGGCAGTCTGGGATGGCAGGGGGAATAACCAGAGCCACCATGAAACATAAAATACAGGGAGCACTGCTTAATGAGGGGTTCAAAGGATGTGGCTCCCCACTTTGCCTGGCAAACATGGTAAGGGTTAGTAAAGAATTTCAAATTCTTCTCATCAGTTTGCTAATTAAGCAAACAGAAGTTCACTTAAACCCACAAGATTGTTCTGCGCTGTTGTAGGGATCTGTGGGATCCATGCATCCCTCTCAGAGAGAGAGCTGATTTGGGACAAGGGGCCGTGTCCCAGGACTCTTGGTCTTAACTGTCTGTGTGCGGCTGGGTGAGGGATGGCTCACTGGATTACACTGCAAGGGACATGTGGAGGAGAGCAGGCTGGAGAAGGCTTCTGGTGGAGCATTTCCATACTCCGTGTCCACAGCCAAGTCACTAAAGGTCTGTGACCGGTCCCAGGCATAGAAGACCAAAATGCTGCAGTCCGTGAGCTAGAGAGGGGACATGACATTCACCCTGTGTGTGTGTCTGCAGTCAAGGGAGAGGAAACCCACCCAGTGCTCCCAGCTCTCAGCGGGACTCTTGGTGCAACTGCAGCTGTCTCAGCTGAGAGGGTTGTGTCCCTGGGGAAAATGGCTGTTTCCCTGATTTCCTTTGGGATTTTGGAGAACATCCTTCTGAAGTTTTTATTTCTCTGGAGTGTTATTTTCCTTAGGCTCGAATCTGCCTCTCACCATGGCACTGAAGTGTTTCCCAATCTTTGGGAAAAAATTAGCTTTCATGAGTGAAAGCAGTAAATCCTAAGAGGATTTTTGTTTTACTTTCTGTATCTCTGTATGTTGTGAGGTCTTCTTAAAAGCTGTTTCAGAGCAGTAACTTGGGATGCAGTGCTGGCAGCAGAGCCTGCACTCTGTTGGTACCTGCCCATAACACAAGTACAGAACTGCCCCACAGCTCATTCCAGGAGCTGATTTTATTGCAGTGTAACATCAATATAATTACACATTTTGACAGATGAACAGTCTGGTTATTCAGGTGTCTGTCTGGGACAGCAGCCATTAGGAGAGGCTCAGTAACAGGGTGTAAGGGGCACACCTAGGTGAGAGTATGCAGCCTCCTGCTTTTTCTTTCCAGCTCCTAGTTTAGGGATTTGCTAGGCTGGAATTTGCATCTGGATGATGTGACCTAATATCTTTTGTTACCCCGTGTATAATTTTGGCTTCACAGCAACCCACAGAAGTCAATCTATAATTTAATCATGACCCATATGAATAAAGTATTCTGTCTGGTTTAATACCATCTAACACCTAATCTCAAGCCCATTAGCTTTTTCATTATGAGAAACTGAGAATAATGATTATCTTTTCATCTTTTCCTGGGATCTAAGTCCACTTAATCTCCTTTTATTGAAATATTCATGCACATTGTGCATCTCTGACTTTGACTAGCTCAGAATATACTGCTGAGATAGAATGGGCAGAAACACAAATTAAATTGAAGATGCAGGCTTGCATGGGTTTAGAATGAACAGGATGGGTTTAGAAGTTTGTTGTCCTTTTTCCTCTCCTTTCCTAGCAAGATAAGAGCTCCAGATTAATTATCATAGAATGGTTTGGGTTGGAAGGAACTTGAAAGATCATCTCATTCCAACCCCTGTGCCATGACAGGGACACCTTCCACTAGACCAGGTTGCTCAGAGCCCCATCCAACCTGGTCTTGAACAATTCCGGGGATGGGGCATGCACAACTTCTCTGGGCAACCTGTGCCTCACCACTCTCACAGCGGAGAATTTCTCCCTAATATCTAATGCAAACCTACTTGCATTCAGTTTAAAGCCATTTATTAGCACTTGCATAATAGATCTTGGAGTAATTTCACAGTATCATTATTCTGAGCCGCCTTCTGTGATATTTCTAGGTTTTCGTATTGTTTAGACTCTCAAATTACTCCAGATCATGAGTGAAGTTTTAGTTCTTCCAAGGAATGAATTAGGAACACTTCTAATGCTACACAACCTTATGTCTCCCTAAAAGCTGTACTGGGCTCTTTCTCAGTACATCCTATTTATTCACTACTAACCCCAATCTTTAATAACACTTACTATAATTTTTTGAGTACTAAAATGACTCTTTGAGGCTTCGCAGGTCCTTCTGGCACCATGCTTGCCTGTCCATCCTCCTGTTGCTGAGGGTGATTTAACAGATCACAGTAGGGAGTTCTGCAACTTTTTATTTTAATTCCTCGAGAGTTCTGAATTGAAATATTTATCACTGTTTTACCTAGAACTTGTTTAAGTCTATTCTGCTCAATTTTTCCTTCAAAACAAGATTTCAGTCCATCGCTCTCAGTGAAAGGCTCCAGGGTGGGACTTGTCTTACACGGATGTAATCCCTAACTCAGATTCCTCCCCACACGGTTTCCTTACACCTTGAGTATTTATCAGGCTCAGCAGCACACTGGGAGACTTCCTGTGTCTGGCATATTTGGAAAAGTCTTTATTATTGGGGGTAGCAAATTGCCTTTATTAGTTTGGTTCTCAAACCTTTTTCAGTAGTTAATTTTGCATTGTATTTATCAAATGTCATATTTATTTGGACACAAAATTCTGCTCTCTGAAAGATTTGTCTTTGAATATCTGCCATCACTGTGTTGCTCAATGAAGCTGACTTGTTCTGAGGAGGCCATCTATGGAGCTTCCTTATTTCACTTTTGTTTAGTATTGGTCTAATTTTAATGATTCTAAATTGATTGCAGGAAGTTGGATGAGATTCAAACCCAGATTGTTTATGTGGGTGCTTGCAGGTTACCAAGATGGTCACTGGACAGATAGTCAGTGCTGTCACTGGAGTCCCTGGGCAGTTCAGCTCCCTCCAAAAACAGGTGTGCAGGAGCTGGTCCGGTGAAATGGTTTTTAGGATCCCTTGACTGCACAGACTTGATTTCTATTGTCTATTATGGGAGTTCAGACATCTTGCTCACATGTAATCACCTAAAATAAAGTGTTCCAATCTTTAATTGAGTGCGACCTTAATTGAATAATTGTTATTGCAGGTTGCTATTAATTCAAATTTAATTTTATTTTAAAAGTAGTTTAAGTACATTTTAATGTTAATTTAAAATTTTAAAGAAACTGATTTAAAAACAAGCACGGTACAAATTCACTGATTTTTATCCAGTCTGATGATGAGGACATGGACATCAAAAAGCAATCTTAGAAATTTAACTGTTATAGAGTCACAGAATCACAGGTTGGTTTGTCTTGGAAAGGACCTTAAAGCTCATCTTGTTCCACCTCCTGCCATGGAGACAGGGACAAATTCCACTGGACAGGTGCTCAAAGCCTCATCCAGCCTGTCCTTGAACACTTGTTATTAAAACAGTATTTTATTTATTATCACCCAGAGAGTTTGAACAGTCATTCTTTCTTTAATAATTTGCAGTTGAAGGACATAATCAAAATTCAGCTGATGCCAAGAGGAATCTTTTCCTTGGCTTCAAAGAGCTTTTGATGAAGCAGGATTTACACTACAGACACAGACAACAAAAAAAAATGGTTAAAGTCAATGGCATAAACAATGTGAGCAAGGTAAAATGATCTTTTTATGCCTAAATCTAACAGACAGTAGATACTGCACATTTGTTTTCTGGTTTAGAGTATTTACAAATATCAGGGATCATCTTAATAATGTAGGAACTCAGAATTGAATGCTTATTGCTGAAAGTTTCAAGAGTTTCTAGGATATTAGATTAAAGGAAGATGAAAGAACGATTTATGTCATCAAAAACCTTCCCTGAATGTCAGTCAATCTGTTCTGCTCAAAGCTTGTCAGCTATTTTGATATTAATCTTTCAACATCTATACAAGAAAGTAATCACTGGTATTAGGAGAAAGGACAGGAAAGGAAAGGGAACCTGAAATACTAAAAATATACAAGAGGGTGGAGTTTTTGCTAAAACAATGTAGACTGAAATAGGTAGGATTATGGATTTTTACAGTATTGGTACTTTGCTGTGGCAGCTAAGGGATGCAGTAGATAATCCATCCCTTGGGTTCTCTAAATCCACATAGGTTGTATTGTTTGAACTGCAATGTAATTCAAATACAAAGTGTTACTCTAAAGAGAAGGAATCTCTTCTACTGTGCAAGAGGTCAGGCAGGCACATACCACATTCCCTTCTGGTCCATAAGTCTGCAAATTTTGGTCTGATTTGCGTTCATCTTTTTGCAGTTCTGAGGCAAGGTGTGCAGAGAGCAGGAATGACCAGGTCCTCCCTCCTGACCTCTCAGCAGCACTGAAGTCGTGCTGGGGCTCCTGCAAAATGTGTTAACAGTGCACTGACAGGAAATCTTTGTTTGTTCCAGCATGGACCTGTGTTCACAATATTCGCTCTGGGAAAACGGTTCACTTTTGTGACTGAGGAAGAAGGAACTGAAGCATTTTTTAAATCTGAAGACTTAAATTTTGAACAGGCAGTACAACAAGCTGTCAAGAATGCAGGTAACTGAGACCTGTCTCTTTTTTAAAGGAAACCAAATCTAGTTACCCAGGAAGATTAAATCCCAACCAAAAGCCCGTTGGCTTCTTGATTATGTTAAATGTTTATTTTAATCATGACCATGTTATGAAATGAAGGTGAAATTCAACTTCTCCATAAGGATCTAGCTCTGCAAGCCAGCCAAGGGGTTTGGATTCAGTCTCAAGGAATCAGAAGTTTCTGATCCAGGGACTGTTACTATTTTTACCATCAAGGAACCCAAGTTTGAGATCGTTTTCTGTGGCTGGACACCTCACCTGTGTGTACCTCGTTTAGAACAATAGTAGGTAGTCCTATCACTTCATTGGAAAATCAGCTTGCACCAGTAATTAGTTGTTACCCTGTAGTCCAGCAGTCACTAGAAAAGGATGAAGTGTTTATGAGGATGTACTACTATAGCGTGGAGACATAAAGTGTTTTTTTCTTGGGATAAATTATTTTTCACTTCATTCAGTTTTGTGGCATGCCTGCACATCTCTGCACATCACACTGGGGGGAAATCTCTGGATTGTTGATTCTGGCATTGAAGCTTCATGAGGCAGGAAGATGTTACACGGACTGGGAGAAGCAGCGGCATTGCCAAAATCTTTACATGGTTACAAGGAAGCTTCCAGAGAATTTCACTTTAAGAAAATGAGGGTTAAGGCATTTAAATTAGAGTCAAAAGTTATGTGTTAAAATGTTCACTCTATCTTTCAGTGAAAATCTACTTTCCAGAACGTTTCTGTTTCATTTTGTATTTAGTCTCTGTCCCAGCAGAAGCATTTTATCAGAACCATGGTAACCTCTACAGCATGATGAAGGGCAAAATGAGTCCCTCTAATCTGCACATGTTCTCGGGCACTTTATGTAAGGAGCTCCATGAGTACATGGCTCACCTGGGCACAGAAGGCACAGGCGACCTCAATGACCTGGTAAGGTAAGGGAGTTTTGCAGCACATCTCTAACTCAGGGGTGTCCTACATGGGAGAGAAATGTTTCTGTAAAGCAGCTGGAGCTCAGGACTCAACTCTTACAAAAGTTTTGTCAGGATGCTCATCACAGACTCATGGTTTCAAGTGGCTCACCAAGTGGACAGGGTTTCATGTAAAGGTGTTTCTCCCAGTTAGGAGAAGCATCTGAATTGCCCTTTTGGAAGAAAAAAGAAAACACAGCATCTTTCAACAAACCCTATTTCCCAAAAGATGGGAGAAAAGCTTCATGTGTGTATAAAGAACTTAGGAACAGACAAAATGCTTGCTCTTTGACAGGTTGAAAATATTTCATGTTTGAGCCAAGCCTAGCTTGAAGCTTAACTAAGACCTCTGCAGCTGACTTGGCTGCAAGAACTTCATGTAGAAAAATTTTTGTTTCATGGGACAGCAACAAAGCTTTTAACTCCTTATTTTTCCTGGTTATCTGGGACAACACCTGTATCTTGTCTGTCCATCTGTACTACAAATTGAATATTCACAGAATCACAGAATGGTTTGGGTTCGAAGGGACCTTAAAGATCATCTCATTCCATCCCCTGCCATGGGCAGGGACATCTTCCACTAGAGCACATTGCTCATAGGCCAGTCCAGCCTGACCTTGAAGACTCCCAGGGATAGGGGCAGATACCGCCTTTGGTTTGGACCTGTTTCTAACACCTCACATTCAGATTGTCTTTTGCTGCCTTTTTCTGCATAATACAGTAAGATACAGCTATTACTGCAGTTAAATCACTCGGGACCTCCCACTGCAGTTACTGCAGTTTGGATTAACTGGGGGAAAATGTGGGGGAGCAGGGCTTTGAAATATGGTAGGGGGTGATCTGTTCTGCTTTGCTAAACAGGGCAGAGTTAAAGTATTGGAATGCGACATTCTGAATAATTGTTATTTAGCTGCCTCGAAACGAAATCCATAGAGCCACCAGATGGCCCCCTCTTCCTTATTATGAGAAAATCAGAAAAGTGAGCACTGTTCCCTGAAATACTCATCTAGCAGCAAAAGCTGCACAAGAGTTCCTTGGAGTACAGGAAAAGGGTCTGAGGAAGGAGCTCAGAGTTTGCAGGACAACCGAGGAGCAAACAGGGAAAGAGCGAGACGAAAAGAAACCAAAAAAACATTATCTGTCCAGGAAAGCTGCAGCCAGAGGAAGCATGTTTCAGGATGTTTGGTCCAGAGGGGTTTGTGCAATGCCTAGAACATTCATGTGGGTCGACCTGAAATGAGAGGGGTGGTTAATGGGGAGAAGGGGTCCTCGGTGGCCAGAGCCTTTCTGCTCCTGCTCAAGTGACCAAACCCTAACTGGTGAAGTTCAGCCATGTGCAGAAGACCAACCTGAGGTCTGTGTAACTCCTGCCTCTGCTTAAAATCTGAAATAAGGGTGTAGGTGAGGTGTGAGCCTTGTGCCAGCCCTTCCATACTGGTGTGACCCTTGAGTCCTACAGCTTCCAGTGCTGGCATCCCGGCACCACATCCTGGCATCTGGCGTGCTGCATCCTGGTCTAAAACTGCTGCAACAGCTTCCCTGTGGCCCCTAAGTCATGGGCATCTTGTCCTTGCAGACATGTCATGTATCCAGCGGTGGTGAACACCCTGTTTGGGAAAGGCATCTGCCCAACCAGTCAGAGTGAAATCAAGGAGTTTGAAGAGCATTTTCAGAAGTATGATGAGGACTTCGAATACGCGTCTCAGATGCCCGAGTGCTTCCTGAGGTAAAGGGGCAGAGGTGATGGTTGTGGTGTACCCACTACAGGCATTTATCTCGCTGCAGTATCAACCACAGGAGACATTTTCCCTGGAGGATGATGCCCAGCCTTTATTGATGGTGTGTCCTTAGGTGAAGCAGGCTTTTGGCTAAATGCTTCAAAAAAGTTCTGACCTTGTGTTGTGCATTTTCCTGACATAGAGGAGAAACAACCTGGCTTAGGTGAGCAGGGCCCAGCTTGGACCTGTCAGGGAGCAGCAGAATGGAGTAAAGGGCAAAGGCCTGAGCCTAAATGTGAGTCCCAAGCTCGGGGGGCCTCCAATGAGGTGTCTCTCTGCTCTTTTCCACACCTCAGCTGTTTTCCCAGCACACCAATCCCAGGTTACATGGCTGCACTGTTGCGGAATTGACCTTGGGCAGAGACAACCAAACCCTGAGGAGTTGCTTCCAGACCCTGTCAGTGCTCTCATGGCCATCATCATACCTTTAGCACCTCAAAATACCTTCAGAAAGAATTAAGTATGCTCTAAAAAAATGGCCTTGATTTTCTTCAAGAGGATCATTCTTGAAAAGATTGGCCTAAGCAGTCTGTCCAAATCCACAATGAAAACCTGTAATAAAAAGGAGTGTTGCAGTCCCAGGTCATGGCTGCAAGAGGAGGTCTGGCCAAGGTGAAAGCCTTGGACGTGCTGTTCCTCATGCCAGTCATCGCTTCTGTCAGTCAGACTGACACTTAGCTGTTCATCAACTGACTGCTGCCCAGGGGCTTTTGGAAAATGACCCAGGGAGTGCTTCTCATGGAAAAGGAAATGTTGGTTTGTGCTGCCTCAGTTAAGTACTTCTTGTTTGTTGCTTTTCTTTACAGGAACTGGTCCAAATCCAAAAAATGGCTTCTAAAATTATTTGAGAAAGTAGTGTTGGATGCTGAAAGGACCAACCCTTCAGAGACTGCATCCAAGGTAAACATCCGAGGCTAAGAAATGAGATGACTTTGTTGCATATTCTGACTGAAGCGATGGAGGGCAGGAATTACTTCAGTACTGGAAGAAATAAGTCAAATATGTCAGCTTTTATAGCTATACCGAAATGTTCCAGTATTGCTGTCACCTGCAGTAGGACAGACCCATAACTTTGACTCCTGTTCCTCCATTTAGTTTATTTCAAGCAGTTCTGAGAATTAACATCTTCCCCTGGGGAATTTTAAGGCAAGGGTTCAGAGCTATGACCCATCCCCAGCCTCCAGTATCACACTGCAGTGAGCAGTTGAAAGAGGTGAGAGAAAGACCCTTCAGTTGCTTCTCTGAGGGCACCATGCTGTGAAACTTCAAAACCTTACACGTGCTATTTATAAACCCTGGTGTAGAGTGAGCAGATCCTTCAACAGCCAGACTGGTAGAAAATAGCAGATTTCTGGATTGGGAGCCAAGTACCCTGAATATTGATTGTGTCAAAGCTGAGATAAGTTGTTCCCCTGGTTATTCTCCTCAGCTCTGGCAGGAATTCTGCCAATAGAGCTGACAAACATGACAGCAGACTGGCCTGGGAATTTTGATCTACTAAATGGTTGGAGAACAGATCACTAAACAAAACAGGTTTTATTTAGACTTTAAAAGCTTTACATACCACAATTTCTTTAATAAAATAAACCAGATTAGCAGAAAGAAGGAGAAAGCTGGAGAGGAGCTGGTGGGAGGTAAGAAGGTGCAGGAAGCAGGAGGCACGAACTCGGTGTCTTAAATTAAGTGGGAATTTGGAAAAAAGATCAGCCATTTTTTATTCAAGGTTGCCCTTTTCCCCTTTGAAAAGTAGGCAGGAAGCTTTGCCTTAAGTGCATCGTTGCCCTGCGTTTAAGGAAATACTATAAACAAAAGCTGATCCTAGAACATTACACAGTTGCTATAGTTTCAAAGAATATCAACGCGTTGAAGTCACTGCTTAGGTCACCAACAAAGTGCCTGAAACTAGGGAGTTTGCTGATGTATTAGACCATCTCTTAGTAACAAGCATGCTTTTGGCATGAACAGAGAACATTTTCTTTATTTCCATTCATTCAAGTGGCTCATTCCCATTTGGTTCTTTAAAGCAGAGGTGTAGAGCAGGGATTAGAACAGACATTTCTTTTTTTTCTTTCTTCTACGTACAAGCAACAGTGGGGAGTGAGGGAACCCAATCCTGTAAAATTTTAAGGAAATGGAGAGCAGTGAAAGTATTCAGGAGGGATTCATGTGGTGCCCTGAGTTCTCCTGGCCCCCTGCCTATGTGAGTGAGTCTCATTTTCTCTTACTAGCTGTCATTTCTACCTTGTGCCTTCCAAAAAAGCCATAACTAACATTACTTCTCTTTGAGAAATTAGTCCTTGAGTTCTAGTAAGCCCCACCCCAAACTACATTTGAATATATTTTTGGAAATACAGATTATTATCTTTTATTTTTAACAGACACTTCTACAACATCTCCTGGATAATTTGCAAGGAAAACATCTAGCTCCCAATTATGGTCTCCTGATGCTCTGGGCTGCCCAAGCAAATGCTGTCCCTGTAAGTACATCAGCTACAGAAACACCTCTCTCTCCTGTTCCAAAGCCTGTATTTGGGAAGGAAAGGCTTTGAAGCAGAGGTCACACACACACTGCATGGATTCCAAAGAAGGGATTATCACGCCCACATGCATCACTACAAATATACCCAGGCTGCAATGTCACAGAAGCAATGACAAGAAAAGCTCTTCTTGTATTTTTCCTAAATTATGTTGTCCCCTATCATAACATTTCAGGAACATAAGCCTCACAGCTATTAAGATCACAGTCTTAAGCTGTGAAGAGCATTTAACTCTGTTTTGAAGCACTGTGGCTGTATTATAGAAAAGACTATTTCAGATACCCTGGTACTACCAATTTTAAAGAATATCAAAAGCATAATATAGAGTAACTTCATCTGTGTGTAAATCCTCGAGTGAAATTTGTCTCTTTCATTTTTGGGATCTGCTGTACAAACACCAGTGGAAGAAAAGAATAGTTTGATTCTAGAGCCGTTTTGTCCATGTTAGAAAAGGATTTGCTGGATTAATGATACTGATATAAATATGCTAACAAGCCCAATATATCTAACACAGCTTAGGCTGACCAAAGACATTTATAGGAATTTCTCAGATGAAAAATCCATAGCAGCAAAACCATCCTTTATTTACCATGACTACTAAGCTCTTTCCAGCACAGTTATGTCCATTACAGATGTGATTTAGAAAAACATGATAGTGAGTTATTTTTGTATGTCCCCCTAACAGATATATCTATGTTTTTTGGAGATTGGGTATTACTGCAGTTTAGCCTAAGGAAAATTCATCCATTTCAGTGAGGTTTTGTGGATTCACGTGTTGGCATAAGTGGGAGGCATAGCCTGCTGTCTGTTATCAGGATAACTGACATTCCTTCCACAACACTTAGTTCTGTCATATTCAGCTGTAAATAGACATACAGATATTTTTCTGTTTCTCAGAATAGTCACAACCACTGTTCTGGGGAGTGGAATGACGAAAGAAAAGGCCTTTCACCTTCCAAGGGCATTTTTTACAAGCACTTTAAACCCTTTTATCTGAAACAATTCAGCTATCCCTTCTTAGCCCATGGAGTGAAGCCACAGTGTCCAAGTGCTGTACAGGAAAGCTAAGCTACCAGATTTGTTTTGCAGAAGGAGGGCTGCATCCATGTTGGTCTGTTTGGAAAATAACAGTCAGAGTTTCATCCCTCACCAGCACAGATGGCCCACAACCAGATCTGTGTGCAGGCTGCACCTTCCGATAGCTCAGCAAGAGGAGAGAGACTCCTGGCACTGCTGCCGGTCCTTCTGGTTTCATCCTACTTAAGAGGATTTTCTCCTTTCCTAAATTTCTTGGTTTTCAACTTCATTGCATAATCAGTTAGCAAATTATTTCTAAAGGGGATATACTACTCCTTGTTTTGCTGTTAATTAAAACTTTTCTTGCCCATTTTAGTGTGACTCACTATGACAATGCCCTGCAAATTATTTAACCTCATTTTTCCTAATACTAGTATGAATTAATTTTTTTTCATTCCTGCAGCTAAAACTAATCACGCACAATGATTTAGTAGTTAATTTAACACCTAGTTATTTGAAAATAAAGGATTCTGTGTTTCAAAGCTCAAGGCCAAAGCTGTATAATGTTCACTAAAGATAAGTACACAGCAGATGACTAGAAATAATCTCCCAGGAGCTGAGCCCTTAGATATGGATTTACCCAGAAAGCACAGCTCCCTGTGCATCCCAACTACAACAGGCACATACAAAAAAAGTGCAGATGTTTTTACCTGCCTCTGTGATTGCTAAAAAGATATTGTCATTCCTTTCCATATCCCTAAATTCAAGGATTTCCATCTCTGTTTAGGTTGCATTTTGGACGCTTGCTTTCATACTCTCTAATCCTGCCATTTACAAGAAAATAATGGAAGACCTGGCTTCTGTTTTTGGCAAAGCAGGTAATAAATCTGATTGTGTCCTTCTGGAAGCTGGAAATTATTTATCCTGTGTTGGCCCAGCACAGGGCGCACTTGGTCAGTGGCTGGGAACAGTGAGTGTTCTTGCTAAGGGTGCTACTGACAACATAGAGTCCAGCTCTTAGGTCTTTACTCAGGATATGCTCAAGATGTATTTTTAAAGCAAAACCACCTTTGATGTTAGCAGAAAGAAGGTAGGAAAAGAACAGTATGAGTTTGTTTCTTCATTCCTATCATTTAAACTTAGATTTGTATTACCCAGTCTTGTGCTTTTTCCAGGCACCTACAGTAGGGTCAGATGAGGTCTTTCAGTTCAGGTGCTTTTCACTGTGTGCTGTTCACCAGAGTTACAACTATTCATGGAAAAAACAGGCCAGGAACTGTTCTCTTTTCTGTCATCAGAGGCAAATTTTTCCAGCATGCTTAATCCCCCATGACTAACCTCTTTCCCTCAAAAAGCAGTCATCTACGGGGAGCAGTCATTCCTATATGCAGTCCCCTGAACCAGAGGTTAGACTTTCATGGAAGACTCTTCGTTGACATAGGTCAAAACTGTATCGAGAAATATGTCAGTAATTAACCAATAAAGAAAATAATGAAGCAGAGCTTAAGCCTTTCTCCTGGCCCTGTTTGATTTGTTAATATTAACAGAGTCCAAGAGCTCAGCCGTGGCTTCTTGTCTTGGTGCCTACAGTCCCTGAGATTTCCATGCAGTGTCCTCTGAAAGCACAGAAAAACTCTGAAGACTTTTAACTTCGAACATGACTTTGTTTGGCCCTTTCTGGCCAACACCGTATCTATACCTTCGTTAAAGTTAATGAATTATCTTCAGTGGCTTTTCTTAAATTTTACTGATTTGGGTCCATTTATTTACTTTGAAATATAAAGACAATTTTTGGATGTAAACAATGCCTTGAACTCTTGAAGTATTTCGCCCACAGTTCTAAAGCAAGAAATGTCAGCCTGTATCAAAACAAGTAGGAAATCTAATTTTTACATGGAGTCTTCTTTCTCATGCCATAGCAGGTAAAGATAAACTGGAAGTCTCTGAGGAGGACCTGAAGAAGATCCCTTTCATTAAATGGTGCACTTTGGAAGCCATACGGCTGAGGTCTCCAGGTGCAATCACCAAGAAAGTCATAAACCCCATTAGAATTAAGGTGAGGTTTGGTTGTGGGTTTTTTTCCCCTCAGAGAATGCTGTGTGATTTGTCTGGAAAGGGTCCTCCCAATAGATCTGGATAAAATTACAGTGGGAGAGATATTCCCCAGCCTCATTAATTTACAAGTGGTTTGGATTCTCTGGCTCACAGTCTTGCCTTCAATTTTGAATTGATTTTAGATTGAATTGAATTGAACTAGAGATACTGATGATATGTAAAATAGGAATCAGACACAACAAGTATGGTAGAAGGGACCACATTTTAGTAACTGATACGACTCCTTCAGTAACATTCAGAAGGGAGGTGTCGGCATTCAGGAATCTGGCAAAGAAATGTTTGGGAAAAAACTCACACTCTTAAGGAATCACTGCTCATGACTATTTAAGATTACTGATAAAATTACTAATGTCTACTATCATAGAAGGCTTTCTTTGAATTCATTTTCATTGAAGGAAGTGTTTAACAAAATATTTAGGAAAAAAAAACCAGCTCACATGGTAAATTAAGAAGCAGGAAAGACAGAAATAATGTTTCTGATCTTTTGATACCTAAAAAACCTAAATTAGAACACAAATAATCTTTCCACTTTCCCCGCTGCGTAGGTTTTATGGAAAAAACCAGCAACAGCAAGAAGAAACCTCAAACATATAATTTGGCCACCATGGCTTTATCACCTTTCCTTGTCTTCTCTTAGGACCTTCTGCTGATGGAAGTACCAAGGAGGGACTGTTTTGGGGGTTTAACCCATTTAGCTCTTTTCTTAGAGATTTTTCTCCTTTTCAGAATTTCACCATCCCTGCAGGTGACATGCTGATGTTGTCACCGTATTGGTTGCACCGGAATCCAAAATATTTTCCTGACCCAGAAATGTTCAAACCTGTAAGTTGTCACTCTTAGTGTGGATATTTTGTTGTCTTTTCTCCCCTTAACTTATTTAACAATAAAAGCACATGGACAAACTTGCTTAAATTTAGCTGGAGAATGGCCTTGTGTACAGAGAACAGCTGCACAGAAAGGAAGAGCCTGTAGGAATAAACAAGACTTTTAAATTCAGTGACATGTTCCTGTCAGGTAATACGGTACTACTTTACATCACTATGATCCTGACCTTATCATTCTCTACAACTCCCTGAAAGGAGACTACAGCCAGATGGAGGTCAGTCTTTTCTCCCAAGTAACAACTGATAGGATGACAGGAACCAGCCTCAAATTGTGCCAGGGGAGGTTTAGATTGGATATTAGGAAAAATTTCTTCACTGAAAGAGCTGTCAGGCATTGGAACAGGCTGCCCAGGGAAGTGATGGAGTCACCATGCCTGGAGAGATTTAGAAGATGTGTAGGTGTGGCAGTTGGGGATGTGGTTTAGTGGTGGATTGGCAGTGCTGGGTTAATGTTGGACTTGATGATCTTAAAGATCTTTTCCAACCTAACCAATTATGTGATTCCAAGTATATTCTCCTCTCCCTGTCGGATGATTTCTGGTAGGTATTATCTCTGCTAATTCAGTAGTTAATCTAGTTTCTTGATTATTATTCCACTGCAGGTGGCTGTGTGGGCAGGCTTGTAACTGCTCTTTTTAGCACCATCCAATATAGAACAGTTTGTCTTTTTTATAGAAATACATCAAGGAGTAATTTAAACAAAACTTCTCTTTAGCAAACTCTTCCCGATTTGAAATCCCTTTTAACAATTCCTGCTTCTTTGAAATCTGAATCTGAAACTCTGATGCAGCAGCTTATTTTTTTAGTAACTTTATTTCTATAGAGCAAGTTAGCTTGCTTTTTAGAAACTCACCCATTTTTTCAAGAGGAGTAGGTGAGTACCCCTTGGAAATTTTCATTCCAAACGTATGACCTCGCTTCATCACCACTGAGGTTTTCTTCTTTCTTTATTGGATTTTGATGCTGACAGATTTCCTCCTCAGAAAGCTCTGAACAGCCCTAGCTGAAAAATACCCCTAAAATAAAAAAATGCAAGATTATGTCTTCTCTGGGACAGCTTCATAAGAGGAGTTCACCACCAGCAGCTTGACAGGGTGTTACTTGGCAGAGTAGCACTGAGTTTGTGGAGGCTGGTACAGTTTGTCACCCAGCAGTCATGAGATTTGCTTCTCTCAGTGTCACCCACCAAAACTTCAGCCCATGTTGCCTTGTTCCTTGCGTTGTTCTTTTCCTCTCAAAGCAACTTAGAATGGAGCAGGGATCCCTTTGGGTACAGACAAGCTGTTTTTTGTTGAGAATCGTTCATGTTCTCACACGCTGGCTTACACCAGTTAAAGCTGATAGACTTTGCATTTGTCTGTGCAGAGTGTCTTAGAAATGTTTCTTGTGCAAGATGTGTGTGAGCTATTTGTGTGTCATGACACAATTTTGTGGCTGAGGCTTCCCTCAGTACTGGTTGAACATTTGCATTTGTATATATATTTAAAAAGAGAAGGTTGCATTTTAATAGTTCAAGATGCGGGATTTAGGAAATGGGGAGGTATAGGAAAACTGCTTTAGGGGTAATTTTGAAAACCTCACCAGCATTTTAAGGCACTTAAATGTGTTTCAAATGGGACCCTCATTTCTTTCCCTGACTCAGTGTTGACTTTTGGATCCAGACTCTAATACTAACAGGTTGAATGCAAAAAAAATGGCATTAGTGCAACTTTGTATTGAGGATTAGCTGTCCAAGGTCATTTTTAGCCTGGAGAAATAAAGTTAAGCTTTATTTATATAAGGCTGATTTGGAAAAAAAAGTTTCTTCCCACAGGATCGTTGGAAAGAGGCAAATTTAGAGAAGAATGCTTTCTTGGACAGCTTTGTGGCATTCGGAGGAGGGAAGCATCAGTGTCCAGGAAGGTCAGTGAAACAGCTGGGGTTTATTTATTCCCAAACCCTGCAGAGAACAGCTTTCTTTAACTGGGCTTCTCTTACACTTGAAGATAAAGGGTTTGCTTTGCTCTTTGTCAGTCTCCTAATGTTCAGCATCATCTGCACCTTGTTTAAATTGATCTGAAAGTGGTTTAATTCCTGGATAAGACAGGTTAAGTCACAATGAACAGGCAGAATCTGAGACCAGTGTACCAAGGGATATTGCCCCCCACCCAGGGAGGAAAGTCAGCCTGGCTCTGGCTCTGGCTCTGGCTCTGGCTCTGGCTCTGCCCCTGCTGAGGTGTCTTTTCATTAAGGCAGAGTTGCTCCACTTCCAAACACTCCATTTTACAGACACAGTAATTTCGGTTGCCTTAAACCAGTTCTAAACAAACCTACAGAACATTTCTCTGGTCTGAGACTCTCTTTCCATCTTCTATGATGCCATTGACATCTCTGCTGATCTTCAGATATCTTAACTGGCTCCTCTCTGTTTGAATCTTGTCTTTGCATCAGGGCACACAGAATTGTATACTGGCTTAAATTGCAGATCCTGTCTCACTTCTCCAGCAATGCCAGCCTTGGTACTTCCTGCATTCCTTCTGCTGTTTTCTCTGCTGTCCCTCTTCCTGGAACAAGTCCCAGGGAGCCAGCTGCTCCTCATTCCTGTGTTCAAACATCTCTATGCTCAACCCTCTGCCTTCAAAACCTGGTCTCCTCTGAGACAAAAGTGACCAAAAATCCTTAAGACCAGTCATTTTATCCCAAGTTCCATGTGGAGCAAGGAATCTGGAGGGTGTTGCAGAGGATCTGCATTCTGGAATCTGCACCCCATGGCAGGCTAGACATGAGTGCCAGATAAACTTAATGAAGGCATTAAAGACGAACAAAATGAATAAAACTGCGTTCACCATTTAGGTTTGCCAGAGGGAAGTGCTCGCTCACTGCTGTACCTCGGTTGCTTGTACCACATTCCTGAGCTAAATCTGAGCACAGCCTCATTCCCAGCAAGGGCAACAGCAAAATTCACAAGAGGCATCTGCAGGTACAGGGAAAGCTGCAAAATAGTGTTTCTTAAAGCTGCTTGTTTATATATCCTGACCTATATCTTTGTTCAGACTGTTCTCTGGACTCTGATAACATCTTTAAAATAAGTCTTTGTTTAGAAAGAAAAGTATAACATTCCTACATAGACAGCAGATGGAGAATCTTTTTCTTGCTGAGAGACAGAAAGCCCTTTCAGACCCTTTGGCAGTCTACATGGTAGCACACCTTCAGGTTTTTCAGCAATAATTGTAAAAGAATAATGTGGTGGTCTTGAAAAAGAAGAAAATTACATCAAGGATTGTATCAAGGATTCCAGGTTGCAGATTTCCTTCATACAACTGAATGAAACAATGGTATTTCAAGTTAAAGATGCATTTTTATTTATTTCATTATTGAAGTTTATAAATGAAATGTATGAAACATTTAATTTCTCCATTGCAGAAGTTCAGCATGAAATTAAAAGCTAATTTAATCAAACTGAAAGCTAGCAAATAATTTACTTGTCATATATGCTAGCAAACTGATGTGGGAAGAGCTCCCAAAAAGCCATTTCTGTGCCATATTTTTTACCTAAAAGAAAAATTTGATGTCCATTTCACTACTTTGGTTGAACCAGGTGGTTATGGCCTGTGTGACTGCGCTTGTCTTGCACAGCTCTGTTGTCCCCTCAAGCACTGGGGTCCAGGGTCCTGCTGTGCAAACAGGGCTGGGACTGGAAGGAGCCCACCTTGCATGGTGCTGCAGGCTTGGGGCTTGGGCTACATCCCACCTGAGCTGGGCTAATAGCCATCAACATACCTCTTCTCTGCCTTGCCCCAAGCCAAGGCCACCAAAAGCTCAAGGCAATTCCAGTGTGAAATCACAGGGATAATTTGGGTCTGAAGCTGTGCTAAAACAAACAAGCATTTTTGCACTCCAGAGCCCGGGGCAGTTCCATGTGCAGATCCTGGTGGCTCTGCAGGAGTTACCTTGGGTCTGTCAGGCTTTTTAGCTCCCCTTCACACCTGCCAGGCCAACTCCATGTGCAGTCCTGTAGCCTCCTCCCCTGTGAATTCCTCCATAGCTGTTTTATCCATGTTTTCCAGCATTTCTCAGTAGAACAGCAAGGTAATATTACTATTTTAACTGGGTATTTAAGACTTACGTCTAAACTCTGCAAGTGAGTAATCCCTGGCAAATGACCTGGTAATGACCTGGCAAAGGTGCACAGTGGTGAATGCAGAAAGCTCTTGTACACATCAGCATTAAAAACTGATAGCCTGGAGGAGTTCACCTGCAGTTATCCAGAATCTTCTCTGGCCTAAGAAAGACGTTTGGGAGAGTGTTACAGAGAAAAGAAATCATGCCCTTGGGTCTCCTACTGCATCCTAATGCTGACGCATTAAATAATAACTCCCACTGTCACCGCTCCCTGATGTCACCAGGCTCCCAGCTGCATTATATAACTTTATATAGCACGATTAGTCATATGGCCTTTTCTGTGTTTGACTGCCTTCTCACTCCTAGGAAGTTATTTCAAGTCAGCAAGTGTTAGGAGAACATAAATGTTTATACAGTGGAAAAATCCATAATGATAAGGGGCTGGTTTAAAGTAAGTGGCAGAGGGATGCTGTCGGTCCAGCGTTTCACCAGAAAGAAGGGGAAGCCACCACATTCGTGTTCTTTGCCGAGTAACAGAGCTGAACAAACTGCAGCAGGTTTCCTATGGAAGATAAACTTTCAGGCAGAACTAAAGTACAGAGTGTAAAACGTGTCAAAGACAGACACCCTGTTTCTTACCTGATGATAAAACACGTGATGGTCAGGCTGGAGGGCCAACGTTTTCCTCCCATTTCTTGCAGATGGTTTGCGATCATGGAAATCCAGCTGTTTGTTGTGCTGTTCCTGTACAGGTATGAATTTGTGCTGTTGGATGCAGTGCCAAAGGAGGTAAGAGATCCATGCATTTGTGTAGCATTCCTCGTCTTTATACCCTTCATTCATCAGGTTCAGCTGAACAACCATGCTCAACTGTGGTTACGTAAATTTTGGGAGGAGTATTATAAAACGTGTAATGAACAACTTGATCTTTGTTTTATCTCAGAAAATCCAGAGTAATTCCAGCAATTCCAGTTAGTGGGGCTGCACTGTCTATACAACAAAGTGCTTACAAGAATGTTTTGTCCCATCGTTGCCTAAACATTACCAGAGATTTGATACTTGTTGCTCACAAAAACAGTAAATATGGAATGGGATCATTAATACTTTAAAGATATGGAATCAGATGTAACACTCATAGTGCTCTTCCACTCCGTATTCAGGGGTAGAAGGTAAATGATTAGGGTAAAACTGAATGAGCAGCTGTGACACAGAAAGGTTTTACCATAGGGAGAATGGCACAGCCTCCACTTCATTATTTGAATATTTTGAAAATATTCAAAACTGTGAGAGTTTCTTAAGAGCTCATGTGTCATCCTGACAAAGTGACTGGAATAATAATTAACCATGAAGGCCCTACTCAATGGCTTTGGGAAAGCCAAGAAATAATTCTTGGTATTTGGTCTTGGTTCTCTAAGACCAAAGATGCAAAAATGTTTATATCTTAATGTTAAAGCACAATGGTAGTTCCATTAACTGAACTAACGGAAGTGGTTTTTCTGATTTTCTTCTTTCTTCAGAGCCCTTTACATTTGGTGGGGACACAGCAACCCATGGCACCTTTACGGGTCCGGTATAAATGCCGGGAATGAAAACTATGCAACACATTTCTTTGCCAGCCCATGCTGGATGGATGGACCACTGAGCTGCCTCCCAATCCCACGTCTTCAGACAGGTTCTCTGCCTGCAGAGTTCTTGATTTCAGCTTTCAATGCTATACATTGTGCTGTGCCAAACCAGTGCAGTTGTCCCTGTGCTCCTCCCCTGGTTGCCCACCTCCCAGTGCTTCAGTCCAAGCTTTCCTGCTGCATTCATAATTTGTGGGTCAGTTATTCACAGATTTGCAAATCTGATATACTAAACTCACCAACAAAACATTCAGGACAAAAAGCTGCAGTGTCTGGAAATCCTGCGTGGAAGCTGTGCCAGAACCAGCAGAGAAGCAGCTCCCTTGGGCCAGGTCACTGCTTCCTGCAGGGCACTTCAAACCAAGGCCAAAGTGGTGCCTCATGCTAAGAAATCACATTGGTAACTACAAACAGCTCCCTGGTGCTGTGTGCACAAAATCCAGGACAGTCTGAGCAGAGACCTCTGGATCAGCTCCACATCCTGATAAACTGTGGTGACTTGTGTGTCACTGCCTGCATGGGCAGGTGAAGGTCTGGCCTGCTCTGCCTACAACCAGTGCCAACTTCTTGCAAATAAAATGCATTTGTAACAGAAAAATTGCAAACATTTGGGATCTTGTTCCACTGGAGCACCTAAAATTTTTGTTGAGCTTTATTTTGCTCCACAGGATTCAGAATTGGTCCTTGCATGAATTTGCAGTGACAGTTTGACCATGATGTTTGGCTTCCAATAAAAAGTGATCGCGAGGAAAGCTGTTCCTGCTCATGAGACTGGTTGTCTAACATCTAGAACACTTTTGTTTTCCCTACCATATGCATTATAAAACAAATTGCACAAATCTAAGAATATTTAATCCTATAAAGAATACCTAGTAAAAGTTGTTTGAAGAAGCTGTCAAATAAGTTCAGATACCAACACTGTAACTGCTGTCAGATTTCATATACAATAATAGCTGGGGTGTATTTTTAGTCTTAGAAGTAAAGATTATTCATCATTTTAAAAGTATTTGCAAAAAAAAAAAGCCCTCACACAAACAGACTTTCAACAACAGTAAAAACTATCGGAATAACATGCATGGGAAAATAACACGTATAATTCATTACATGGTTGGCTTACCTTCATGATGGATAGAACACCTTCAGTGATTTATATGGCTGGAAAATGATTCATCCAATTTTTAATTTAGCCCATAATGGTTAACTGAGCAAGAGTTGCAATCTTAATTGCTGTTCCAGTGTCTCTTCCATAACAGAATGCCATTCCCTTGGATTTCATGTGTGGTATTACCTGGAAGTGTATATTTTAATTTTAAAATTTGGAGATGTCCATAATATTTGTAATATTTGAGGCTAGATGGGCCCTTGAGCAACCTGGTCTAGTGGAAGGTGTCCCTGCCCATGGCAGGGGATTGGTACTGGGTGATCTTTAAGGTCCCTTCTAACCCAAACCATTCTGTGAGTCTGTGAGGATTTTTATAAATATTTTGCACTCACAGACCTTCACCCTGATCTGCCAGAGCAGGAAACGGCATGAGGCCACTGGTGCTGTTTGTCTGAGTGCTGAGTGTTTCTGTCTGAGCTGGCCTTGGAACCATCAGTGCACACACATTTTACACTTCTGTGAATGTGTCTGCTGGACCCAAGGGTGTGGAGCTGCAGCAGCCTCACCTCTGTGGGGCTACTGGATTTAGCAACTCCCAATCAGTCGAGAATCAGCCATGAAAATATTAGTCTTGAAAGGCAGGATATATTTTCATTAGAAGTGGAAGCTTTTGGCAGGAAATAAATACCTGTTCGTGGCAGAGGGATACCAAACAAGCAGGTGAAGAAAAGTGGGCGTGGGATTCTATCACTGCCCTGTGGTGGATGACAGCTCCAGGCACTCGCTGTACTTTCCTAGGTGGAAAAAAACAAGGGAGGTGGATTAGGAAAGCAATGTGGTGGTCGAGTGATAGACCTAAAAGGGGTCTTCTGCCTGGAAATAATCCAGAAGCTTCTGGGGGAGGGAACAACTTTCCCATGGGACAGGGTTAAACGGGCATTAAAAGGTCATCACGATACCCTGCGCAGGAGTGGATTAAGAGTACCTAAATTATTCCTCTTCAAGTGCTTGTTCAATCTGCTTTTAAATACAGCAGTGCCAAATTTCCATGGGGGATCTGTCCTCTTACCTGACTCTCCCTGCTGTTAGAAAGCTGTCCTACATATCAGTAGCAGGAGTCAGAAAAAGGTTTTATCCATGCCATTACCACAAGACTGGAAGAAGCAGAAGATTTTTAAGACTACAGGGAAATAAAATGTATTTCAAGCTACCTTTTTTATTTCTACCTTCTGTATGAAGTCTGGATGTTAAAGGGAAAGTAGTGGAGCATCCCTCAAAAAACATCTTAAAAAATGTAATTGTTCCTCCTCCAGATGTGGCAAAGGCCAGATCTACCTGATAAATTCCAGTGTCTCAGTCAGTGAAACAATGGTAGGAGTTGTCTTAATAAGACAGGAAGTCTAGTGTTACGAGGAATGAGAAATAAAACTCTGTTAAATCAATTTTCCTTAATGATTGTGTATCGAAGAAGTGTTTCAGGAGAAAAAAAACAAACAAGGAAACTAACATATTCCAGCCAAATCTTTTTTGATACTTTTGAAGACAGTATAAACATTTTCCCTGAAATAATGAATTTCCTGTGAAATTTAAAACTCCTGAAAACATTTTGAGCTGGAATTGTTGCCCTCCTGCAAGTGAATATTCTCCAGTCAGCGCAGTGAAAAGATCACCCACAGTATCAGCAACCACCTCCCAGAATAATCACTTCTTTCATGTCTTCCCTCTAATGAGCCTCCCCGAAGGCCCCTCTCAAGTCAAGTATTTCAAGTGGTCTTTCTCTTTTCTGTGCCACTGATTGTCACAGAACCCAGAAGTTTAGGCTTAGCACGTACACCTCCTCAAAATAGCTGTCTGGGGACTAAAAGATAGGGCTGTGGCCATTGAGAGGTGGGCTAAAAATAATGACTTCCCCTCAAAAAGAAATTAATTTTAAGGTCCTTGCTCTGTGCTGGGCTTAAGCACTGTGCCAAGCAAAACTTGACTTAAGCATGTGTTTTGTCTTAAACAAACACTTAAAATGGATCTGGGGAATAAGAATGGATTTTGATTTAAGCACAGGTTTAAGTGCTTTGCTCAACCAGGGTCCAAAAGCCTCAGTCCCTAACCTGTTGTTTACAGTTAGTCTTGGCACCTGTGTTGTAATTTTAAGGATATACAAAGGTTAGTGGAAATATTGAAGTGGCTTTGCTCATTTTAGGTGAACCTGGCACACAAATGAAAGGATTTTAGGAAGCATTTATAGCCCAAACCAGTAGGCTCTGTTGGCAACAAGCATCTTTCCCAGTTATTTGGTGCATTCTAAATGCGTGGCTCATCATACAGCAAAAATTACTCCCTGTCCGCCAGTACGTGGTAGAAGGGGAATTGGACACAGGAAAGGCATTCAAAAGATAGAAAGCATTTAATTGCAACAGCCAAGGAGAGGCTTTCATCATGTGGCCATTCTGGATGACATTGGACATGCAACTGATTGGCACAGCATTATTTGGGTTTTTCACTTTGATCATAAAATTACCAGGAAAGGCTTAATGCAGTTATAAATATCTTGTTTCCATGAGAGTCCTGGGAGGATAATTATAGCACTGAAGTCTTTACAAAGATAGGGCATTTATAAAATGATATTATCTGAGGTCTCCAATGGATAATGCAGGGAATTCTGCACTCTATTCCCAGTTCCCCTATTGACTCACTGTGCTCTTTGGGTGAATCACTTCATCCCTGTTTCCTCACACTGGGGTAATAATGACAATTACCCACTGCTGCAAAGTCTGTATGGCTTAAAAGCTCTAAGCGTTGCTCCCACTCATCAGAGCACTCCTGCCTGGTTATTGATAGCAATGGCTGTCTGGAAGGCTTTGGATGAGCTACATGATTTTCTGATGTGTGCTACTGGTAAATTACACTACTTGTAGAGTTACAGTCAAAACACTCAGGAGAAATATTTTAAATCACTTAATTCACAGTTTTTAGGAGGATGATGAAACAGCTGTATCCCACAGTCTTCTGAAATACTTTGTCTTTAATGCAAAGCTTGGCATTTAAAGACTATGGACAAGTTTCTTGTTCAGTGAAAAGACAACTTCCTTTCATAAAACCAACCCCTATGGAGGAGCATTACCAAGAAAGTTGAGTAGCATCTGCCTGTGAGTAGGAACTACACCTATACTTTCCTAAGCTGCACTAGGCTTTTCCGGCTCTAGAGACTCCATACATCATCTTTCCAGCTTTGAAAAAGGCAATTGAGGGAGGAGTGATGGCAAATGAGCAAATGACTGGGCCTGAGCTCACATGGGATACCTTGCCTTAAGGGCCTAACATGGATTTTGGTTACAAAAACCAGAACTTCAGTGCTGGAGAGGAGATCCTACATCTCCTGTCAGTAGCACTGTAACAGCCCTGGCTGTGATTGCAAATGGCTGCTGATAAATTTGAGAGAGATCAGAGCTCTCCAATAGTGGATGGGCCTTTGGAGCTTGCTGTGCCTTTTTGCAGTGGACTGAAACAAAAAAGAACAGATTCCTACCTGGAATGAGATAGAACTGCAGATCAGGAAATGGAAATATTTTACCAAGCACTGAAATGACATTTCTGTATAAACAGTCCTGACAACAAAATTGCCCATTTTTCCAAAATAGAAGCTCTTGATCTGGAGTGGGTGCATTCCTGGGGTGAAGGGAGGAGGAAAAGGCAGATGTAACCTCATTACTTTTCAGGAATCTGCAAAATGAACCAGGAGAGTCTGAAGACCTAAATTCTCTATATGGGCATTCTGCTTCCATAAAGCAACTTTTAGGTAGTCTGCAAAGGCAGAAAACATCTCTTTTGAGTGCATAATACTGAGATCATGTAATCACAGCTGGGCAGAGAAATCTAAACCTAAAGAGGATCATGTTCTTTACAAAGAATCTTTAGGGAATGGAACGACTTGGCATTGCCTTTTTCCCAGGTTCTTGCTCAGAGGCAATTACCAGTGATTTCTGTGAAGATCTGACCCAAATAAGAGCCAAGAGAGGCTCTGTGGATGTGGTCCCTCAGCACTGCATGTCCAAACTCCTCTTGCTGTGGGGTCTTGCACTGGTAAAGCAGGATCCAAGCTGAAGATGGGGCTCTGTCACACCTTCCTCTCAAAGGTCTCAATTGTAGCCAGACTTGACTCTTTTGAATTAAACACACTGAGTTCATAGTGTTGGTCTTTGTAACTGCTGACACAGATCCACAGGCAATTTCGAGGCACTGGCCTTTTATCTGGCCTTTATTCTGAAGATCATCAATGCTCAGAAGAGCATTAAGTGTGTCCTTCTGTTTGCTTGACACCACAAGAAAATCAAGTGATTTCCATTAATGTGACATGGCCCCCTGAATGTGATTTCCAGGTTAAAATGGATAAGCAGTGCAAGATACTCAGAGAGTTCTGCTCTTTAAGTAATTCACTACAGCTGGAGATACTGCCTTTGATGCTCTTCTGCCCAAATCTTAGTTTTGTAATTTACTATTTTAAACTTGTTTATAGAAGTGGAATAATACACAGATAAAAAAGGATAATTACTAGGGCGTTTTCAGGCATTAAAGCTGAGGTTTGGAGTTCCTTTTTCTGAGAAAATAAACCAAAGAATGTTTTACTATCTGAAAACCTGGCAACTGGTCTTTGCTTACCATGAAGTGAAATCAAGCACCACTTCGTTAAAAGCTAGTTTCATCACAATGATCTGGTTGTTCCTTAAAATAATAAAGAGGCCTGAATCAGCAGGAGATGGTTTTATTCTGTCCTTTCGGTATTAATCAATATATCCAGCTAAATTTTCCCAGCAGACTCTGGCCTTGCAGCCTCGTTCAGAGGTTTTGTGCACACGCACAGTTTGCACATTCAGGCATGTGGGTCTGTAGGAAATGAGCTCTCTACACACCCACAAGCCAGGACAAATCCAAGTGATTTGTTGCAATCACATCTGCCCTGAGCTGCCACACCTGTACCTGGGAAGGTACATTTATCCCTCCACACAGAGAGATTCCAGTGTTGGTATCTTTGTACAGGGCTCAAAGGTGGAAGCTGGGCAAAGGTGGGAGCTGGGGCTGTCCTGCCTGCTGGGCTCTGAGCTCTCACAGCCTGGGAATGTGCCATGCCACTGGATGTCACAGCCTGGGAGTGTGCCATGGCACTGGGTGTCTTGGGCTGGCTGAACAGGACATTCACGGCACAGCAGGCTGCTCACCAAGGTGGCCCTGGAGCAGCAAAAGGGCACAATCAGACTAGAGGACCTGCTTCATCTTTCCTTTTTACCTTCCATTTACTGTTTCCATTCTCCCTAGGAAGTTCATTAGTGCCCTTTTTACCCCTTCCCACCTCAGCTGTAAACTCAGCTTACATTTTCCTTCAGGTTTTTCAGGTATCTAGGCTGCCAACTACCTGAAAAGCTTTAAGCTGGAGTGCAACACTGCAGGGGTAAGCCTGGCAGATCAGTGCCCCAGTAGGAGATAACTCCTGAATGGACTGGCTATCCCTTCTGTAGCTCTGTCACACTGCTGGGAGAGCAGGAGGAAGGGGCAGAGCCTTCCCTCTGGCTTATGTGGAAGGAAGACACTCCTTAGAGGTTGCTCTGCTGCAGTGACTCAGTGCTGTGGATGCTGTGACGGCCCAAAAATATCTGTGTCACCAAGACCGTTTTCATTTTGCCATCCCCAGTGTTCCCCTTGCACAAGGGCTGGCAGAACAGGGGAACTGGCATCATCCACTGTCAGTCACTGATGTGATCTCTAGAAAATCAGTGCTAAAATATATAAAAGCAATCATATAAATACAAGCATACACAAAGATAAAGTCTGTAAGCAAACTATGTCTTAGTAGAGGTGTTGAACAATTAAGTTTTCACTTCTAGGTGCAATTCAGGCTCAAAAATATAGTCTCAATTGTTACTTACCTGCTTGAGCTCCTTATTTTCTATTAACTGGATGTGTATGTGGTGTCATGTGCTGACTAATAACACAGCCCTCTGCTTCCCATGATACTCCAATTATGCCTTCAGTAGTCACTTAAAAGTGTCAGAATAATGAATGAAAATTTCAGAGAAGAAAAATAAGCAGAAGAAGCCTGAAGATTACAGATCATACTTTAAAAGACTGAAACGTATGAATTTTTTTAATGATCTCTCAATAAAAACAAAGCTCCTTAAAATTACATTTTGGAAAGCCTTCCTGTGTCAATCTCCATAATTAAGGATAAAGATTAATAAAAGGCAAAGAAATCTCATACAGTGGACCTCTCCGTCAAACCTGTCTAGCACTGCTTCAGAACTAGGGCTCCTAAATTCTACTTCTCAACAATTAATAAACATGAATTACCACACTATTTGCCTTATAGGAGTAAATTGTGTCTTGCAGTGAATTACATTCTGTGGCCTTCTAATTAGCACATATAAAAACAGAATTTCTGGTAGCTTTGTTTTCTTAGTTGTTTACATTCTGAAGCAAATTAAATAATATATTCATAAGCTCAGTCTGTATTGAGATACCTAAATAAGCATCTTGATTTTTCAGAGCACCTACAACTCTGAGAGTCACACAGTGCTTCTGAAAACCAGGCCATTTATTTAGGTGTCTATATTTAGGTACATGAGTTTGAAGCGTTTGGCTTGAGGTCACATAGCTATGGCTCATTGCATTTTTTTATTTCCATTTGGGTCACAATGGGCAAGTCACTTCTAATAATTCTCATCACAAATGTAAAAAATAGCAGGAGAGGTGGTAAGAATTACTTACTAAAACCCATCATGATGCTTAGCACTTCCTCAAAATACATGGAGTTTCCTTCATGCAGAATTAAAATCTAAAAAAAGATAGAAATCAGTGCATCAGAAAGGTAAGAGAGTGTGTTTAGAGACTGAACTTACTTTGTGGTTAAACTGTGCTCATTTCCTGGATTGAATTTTCTGACATCTTTGTCATTGCCTCTATAACCTTGTGACCATTCTGACAAGCCAGATGTTTCAGCTTCCTGTATTTTGACTGGGTAAATCCTAGAAACCAAGTGCTTCTACTTGTTAACACATGGCAGCAAACCACAGTTTATTCTTGAGGAATTTGGGCTGACATCATCAGTCATGCTCTTGAATTGTGGCTACACCTCCAAGACTGCTTTTGAATTTGCACAGTAGCTTGTACAGACCTTGACCTTAATGAACCAATTATGAAACAAACGGTCCAGGACTCCGCTGAGACATCACTTGGAAAAGAACATCAGGAGGAAAACACAACATTTTAAAGAAACAAGGAACAAAATGAAAACCTTGTATTTCTGCATCCTCATTCAAATGTGAGAATTTGCATCTGCCTGTAATATTTCAGATCTGAGAGCTGCACTTGTACTGTAAGGATGTTGTTTGTTACAGAACAAAAGGTTTGTGTTTTTCTTTCTTGAAATGGAGGTTGTTTTAAAAGTCAATGAAACCTGTTTTTCCCCTTGATCTATCATGCATCTAGGCTGAAAAAACATCTCTTGGTTAAAAATATTCCTTCAACAGAAATGGGGACGTGCCATTTTTGTTGTCTTTAAAGCTGAGTGTTAGCTGTAAGATAGTAAAGCTCTGCTTTGTGGGACTTTATGTTAGATAGGGAATTTTTGCGATGTGAAATCAAAAAGCCCTTTATTTTTTTCTGACAGCTCTCACTCTCTGAAGGAGATGTAAAATGGAAAAATTCTTTGTTCCTGTTCTCACTGGCTTAAAAGACACGAGCTCCTTGTCTGACCTCTGTCTGCTCCTGAAGATGCTCAGAAACAACAGGGATGTGCCAGAGAGGGGATTTAGGGAACAACAGATCCAAAGGCAGAGGGTGTCCCACTGCAAAGGCAGGAGCTCAGGGGTTCCAGAGCAGTGCCACAAGTTCTTATAGAATCACAGACTGGTTTGGGTTGGAAGGGACCTTAAGAATCATCCCATTCCATCCCCTGCCATGGGCAGGGACACCTTCCACTAGACCAGGTTGCTCAGAGCCCCATCCAACCTGAAGTCGAACACTTCCAGAGATGGGGCATCCACAGCTTCTCCAGGCTACCTGTGCCAGGGCCTCACCACCCTCACAGGGAAGAAATTCTTCCCAATACTTAATCTAACCCTTCTTTTCTCCATCTTAACTCCTTTTTCCTTGTTCTACCACTCTATGCCCTTGATAAAAGTCCCTCTCCAGCTCTCTTGTAGTCCTTGTAGATGCTGGAAGCCCTCTCTAGGTTCTTCTCCGCACTTGCCTGACCCCCACATACCAGATTTGGAGAGAACAGACATGCCAGCTGGAGCATGTGCTTCCCTGCATCTCCAAGCCCCCAAAGGAAACAGCTCTGCTCCATGATCAATCTGCTCGTGTAGTAACGTGTGCAAGGGCACCACAGGCACTGAAATTTTACAGAAGGTGAAGGATAGTCTCCTTTCCTGCAAGAATTTTTCATTTGTGCAATTATTATTCCTGTACCCCGATCTATATAAAATGCTCTGTAGGTAAAAAGCAAAAAGAGACAGCGTCTGCTTAGCACATTTTTGCTTTTCTCTGTAATATGTTGCAGCTAAGCTGCTCTGCAGTTGCTGTGCACACACAGACACAGGAGAGGTGTCGAGGCAAGGTTGTCTCACTGCCCTGAGTGACTGGGTGATAAACTGGCAGATGAAGTTCAGCAGTGATAAGCGCAAAGCAATGCACAGGGGAAAAAATAACGCCAACCACAGACACAGAGTGGTTCCAGCACTACAGGAGAACTGGAGATTGAAGTGGAAAGCCCTCTGGAAATGTCAGTGTGGGGCTAGGAAGTGGTCAAAAAGGGGAACTGAATGTTAATAATCAGTTGCTCCCCCCTTAGATGATGAGGGGGACCCCCAGAGTCATTGGACTCTTTAGCCCAGATGCTCAGAGTTTGATTCAAAGTCCCTTGGCCAGACAACTCTTGTCTATTCCAGACCCAGCAAAATTCAGCAGTCATTTTTGCAGAATCAAAGTTTCAAAGTAGTGTTTTCTTGTAAAATTAGAAAGGCTAGAGAGGATGGTGATAAAGTCTCCCACTGAAAACAGAGAAGACCACATGAAATTGAAAGAGGGATAGCTGGAGGGAAATCCAGTTAAAGGCTAGAAAATAATCACAGAATAGTTTGGGTTGGAAGGAACCTAAAAGATCATCTTGTTCCAACCCCTGCCATGGGCAGGGACACCTTCCACTATCCCAGGTTGCTCCAGACTGGCCTTGAACGCTTCCAGGGATGGAGTATCCTTCTCTGGGCAACCTGTGCCAAGGCCTCACCACCCTCACTGGGAAGAATTTCTTCCTAATATCTAATCTAAACCTGCCCTCTCTCAGTTTAAGGTCATTCCCCCTTGTCCTGTAAGACGGGAAGAAGGTATAAACAATACATTTACTGCCTCTATAACAAAGGAACACTTAAACAGGGATAAGACTTGAAATTGTTTTTACACAGTGAAGAACTATCCTGTCACAGCACATTGTGGAAAGCAAAACCACAAATGGGCTCAAAAAGAGATAAGAAAATCTCCTAGAGAACAGGACCACTGGTAGCTACTAAGTGGAGTAACTTGGATTCAACCATGAGCTCCAGAAATCTCTACCTCCCTAGTTGCTGGAAAATTATAAGGTAAAAGGGAAAATACAGAACCTATTTTTACACTGATTTACTAAGCATCCAGTCTTGGCTGCTGGAGACAAAAGACAAAGCTAGATGGATCCAACTGTCATTTTTATATTCTAAAAAGTAACAGAAACAATCAAGATTATAATGCTGATAGAGTCAACATTAATTTTACTTGCTTTATCCACTCTAATCTCCAGACTCAGCCATTTGCAAGAAATCATAATCCATATCTGGCCAAAGAATTTGGGATTATCCCAGTGAGCAGAAATGTAAAAGATGAAGTATTGACTTCTTCAGCATCTACACATTCTCAGGCATTACTTATTCATTTCTTCTGAAAAAAGGAAAATTTGTCACCAAAATGTCTGCAAAGGCTGCAGGACTTAGCTTGGGTTTGTATTTTGATGATTAGAAATCAGGGCAACATGGTGGTGGGGGGGAATCTTTTGGTTACAGTGCTTCAGTTGTGTCGAAATTCCCTGTGGCTGCTTCAGCACACTTGAGAGGCCACTTTTGCTTACAGATTAAATCTGGAGATGGGAAGCAGGTGCAGACTGAAGATAATGAGCAGCTCAGGATTTGGAGGAGACGGGCTAAGCCTGTGCTCTGGGATATCAGTAACAAACTCCCACTCAGTTCTGTGGGATGAGCTCACAGCACTGCTTGTGGATCCTGCAAGTAGCAGCTGTTTTATCACCTCCTTTGGTGTCCTTTCCAGAATTACAGCTTCCTCCAGGTTTTGGCTCTCTACAGCTACTTGGGTTGTGGGAAGATGGCCACAGCCTGTAGGAGGCACAGGGTGCATGGCCTGAACAGCTCTGGGTAAAGGGTGGGACTCCACAAAGGACCTTCTCTCAATTGCTCTTATCCTGTTGTTTTGGCAACACCATTTTTCCATGTCTAAATAATATATTATTTTGTGACCTTTCCAAATAGAAATATAACAGGGGATGTTAAAATCCTGCAATTGTTGCCATTCTTATAATTATCTACTTTGAAGGACATTTTACAGCAAACAGTGGAATTTAGGGGTTTTTTTCCCCCTTCATCTTTGCAATACTGTCTGGATGCATATAAATCCAATGTGCTGACCTTGGCTTTCCTGATTTTTCTTAAGCATGGGTTAGCTTGCTTTCAAAACTGTAGAGATTCCTATTTTACCACAAGGAAAACATATGCTAGGGCAACTTCATCACAATGAAAACATTCTTCCCAATAAGAAAATTAATGAAAATTGAGACACAAGACACAGTTAAGAGGATGGAGATAAGAAGACACAAGGAAATTCTATAACATAAAATGCAGGACAGAAAAAGCCCAGTGGATGCTCTTCCTACTCAGAATATTAAAATAACACATCATGCACAGGGAACACACATAAACGGAGACAAAGGAAAATATCCTACCAGGTTTAATTCCCAAAACAAAAATCAGCAAGCAGATCATTTGATTTAAAAGCTGAGTAGTTTATATGGTGACATCTTTGGTTCCATAGCTCACTTTCTTTCCTGCATAATGTCTAAAGCAGTAAGATCATGGTCAGGGATTGATATTTTAGGCACAAGGGCAAATCAATGAAAATAATAATTACTATTATAAGTTACCTATTATACATTTAAAAATAAAAGCAGAACCAAAGCAGAAACCCTGAAAGAAGTCTAAACCAGGTACGCATCAAGGCATAAGTCAGTCCTTAGTTAAGGGACCAGGAAGAAACTCCTCTGTTGCAAGTGCAACAATCTCCAGTGCATTGCTCTTTGCTGTCTGCAGAGATGAGGTGGGATATGCTATTGATTTCATTCTTCACACCATTTATTTTCTGCTATTATTGGAAAGTGCTGCTATAAATGGCACACATCTTTTTATATATTTTTAACTAATGGAGAATTATTCCTTACCTAGATTTTTATAGGGTATTTAATAATTACATGGGAGTCTTCTAGTTCTTCATTACATTCTATAGATTTTCAAAGCCATCTTTACAGAAACCTATTTACGTTTCTGTATCACCCTATTGATTAAATCCCTTTGTATTACATTCCAAAGCGAAGAGACCACAGAAAATCAGTGTTAGCCTCTGACGTTTAGCAGCCTCGGATGTGCAGCTGGAAGAGAGAAAATAGCCCTTCCTTTAATAAAACATGCCTTGGGGGCATCTGAGGGCTTTCTCTTCTTTTTAAAATCATGACCAGCATCAGCCTTTTTCCATTGTAAATGTGATGTTCCTTTAGAGCCCTGAAAATGTCCCTTCTGGCCTTGTCCGTAGTGGGGAGATACCCCTGATTCACTTGTTAGCCTGAAGAACTGGATCCATCCCAGATGGAGCTCGCTCCAAGGGACAGTTTGGGTGTTGGTGGTCAGAGGTGGGAATGGTCTTGGGAGCTCCATCCTCCAGAGTAATTAGGACCCCTACAACATCACCACAGGAGGGGCCTGAGGGGATGTCACTAAAACCATGGCGAGGTGCCCTGGCACTGTTTGGGCATCCATCCTACTCTGTCTGCATCCCACCCCAACTCTCCCCTACCCTATCCCATCCATCCCACCCCTTCTTATTCAAATTCCATTCCATCCCACCTTTCCTCACTCCCATTCCATCCCATCCTGTATATCCCTACCTGATCCCTCCTATCCCACCTCAATTCTCCCTTACCTTACCCTAACCTGCCCCACATCTCCCTACTCTGTCCCACCTGACTTCACCCAATCCCACTTCACCCTCATGGCGGGGGCACCGACACCTTGAGGGAGAGCAGCTTTGCTACGAGAACACAAAACACTGCCTGGTTCCTACCGCTCCTGTGTGCTGGGGTGTCATGAGCTCCTGCCCCGGCTCACCTGTGTCCCTCATTGCCCTGGGCCACTCACCTGTCCCCTGTCCCCACTCACCTGTCACTTATCCTTGCTTATCCCTTGTCCTCACACATCCCCTGCCCGGCTCACCTGTCTCCACTCAGCTGTCCCCGTACATCCCCCGTCCCCACTCACCTGTCCCCACTCAGCTGTCCCCGTACATCCCCCGTCCCCACTCCCCCGTCCCCACTCAGCCNCACTCAGCTGTCCCCGTACATCCCCCGTCCCCACTCACCTGTCCCCACTCAGCTGTCCCCGTACATCCCCCGTCCCCACTCACCTGTCCCCACTCAGCTGTCCCCGTACATCCCCCGTCCCCACTCACCTGTCCCCTCACGGCCCCCGCCGGTCACCGATTCCCGGCGCGTCGCCGTGGGAGCTGGGGGCGTGGCCAGGGTTGTGGGAGGCGGGACCATCGCGCTCCTCGCGTTTTCATTGGTGGCTCCTCCTGCCCGTTTAGGCGGAGGCGTTGCTGATTGGGCCGCCCCGCTCTCCACCTTGGCGGGCGCGGCGCGGGCGGGCGCGGGGCGCTCTGAGGGAGCGTTGGGCGCGGAGCGCGGCGGACTCCGGGCGGGCGAGGGAAGGGCGAGCGAGCCGCAGGTAAGGGTACGGCCGCCTCCCGAGGGGCTCCTTCCCCGCCGGGGCCGCAGCTCTGTCCCGCAGACCTGGATTATGCAACCGCCCCGCGGTCCTGCCCCGGCGCCGTGCTGCCCTCGGGGCGCCTTCCACCCGCAGATCTCGGGGAGCGGGAGATGCACGGCGAGCCCGCGGCCGCCCCTCGGGAGGGCTTGGTGCCGGTATTTCCCCCGGTGGGATGCGGAGGAGCTTGTGAGGAGGGGATGGGGACGTGGGAAGGGGTTTGCGGCCGTGCCGGGAGTGCTGGGAGCAGGTCGGGGACGCAGCGATGCGGACCCGGACCGGGCGCTCGGGCAGCTCCGCGCTGGGCTGCGCCGGGAGCCCTGAGAGAGAGGCTCTTCTCGGGCTCCTTTAAACTTGGCTGCGGTATCCGAGGGGGAATGGCTTTAAAGCGAAGGAAGGTTGGTTTAGATGAAATATTATGAGTAAGTTCTTTACTGTGAGGCTGGTGAGGCACTGGCACAGGTTGCCCAGAGAAGCTGTGGCTGCCCTAGTCCTGGAAGTGTTCAAAGCCAGCTTGGATGGGGCTTGGAGCAACCTGGGGTAGTGGAAGGTGATCCTGCCCATGGCAGGGGGGTGGAACGAGATGATCTTTAATATCTCTTCCAACCCAAACCGTTCTGTGGTTCAGTGATCCCAAGCCAATATCATTTGATGCTTATATAACAGGTAGCTCTCCAAACTTGCTGGTTTGGGTTCTTTTCCTCACCTCTCCTAGATTCTTTTGTACCTCCTTAAAATATTGTGGTCCTTTACTTCCTGAATTTTGAGTTTAATGAAGCTCCTGCAATCAAATGCATGATAAGTTTATACTGCTGAAAGGAATCATATAAATGAGAATTGTAGTTTAATCAGGGGTTATACTTTACACCAGCTTCTGTCTTAGGCTTTCAAGTTTTGCCCTTAGAAATGGTTTGGTCTTTGTTTAGGTAGTTAGAATGGATGCTCTGTAGAAAAGGAAAATTCTTTCTCTATGAAAATACATGATTAGTGTAATGAAACTTCTGCATTTATTCTTGCAGTGAAACTAAATGATATGGTTGCACATCATCCCTGAACAGATGGAAGTCTGAATATTGTGAGAATATAAAACAATCCAGAAAACTGCAAACACATCTCAGTAAACAAGGACAGAAGAAGATTTTCTGTAGATGATCATGTCTATTAACTAGTCATTGGTACCTTTAACAGTTGGATGTTATTCCTTAAACTCCTGAGAAGTTGTCAGCTGTGTGATCTAGTATGTCTGTCCCCTTACAAATATTGTAGTTTATGTTCAGATTCGGTAGCTTGGTTTGTCATTGTTTGTGTTGAAAATGTTTGTCACTGCATCGGTGTCCTTAATTTTTAAAATTTTATTTATAACTTACTTGATTGTGCCAGCAGGAAATCCTTTTAGAGGAGGAAACTTTGAAATTTTGTTCCAAGTCATCGTTGTGTCCCAAGTATCTTCTGGAAGTTAAGCCCTGTGAATGGTTCCTATTGCAGGTAGTTCTGGGTAAGATTTGGGGCACAGTCCTGAATTTCGGGTTACAAGCTGGAGGGCTGCTAAACAAGTGTTCCACTGACCCCTGTGTGAGGTGACAGCTCTGGCTGAAGGCCAGTGATGCTCTAATGCTGTGTACCCCTTATAAAACGGGCTTGCTTTAAATAGATTAGCATAGAGGCCAAGTGAAGGTAATCAGGAGGCTTGTTCTGGTTTCTTTGTGTTTGGGGAGGGGTTTTTTTTTGTTCTTTGAATACCTTAATGTTGCCGTGGTAACCGCAGTGCCCAGTTGATCGAAGCTCAGCTTCTTGACCTTAAGAACAGCACAGGGAATCTTCACACCTGGCATAGGCTGCGCCGAAGTATCACCTTCCTGTTGTGCAATGGGACTGGAATTTTGGCTTGGTTGGGTTCACCAGTGCCTCCTTGACTGTTTTCTCCAGGGCTGGAGATGCAGATGCTCAGCAAGGCAATGCCAGATGAGTCCCTTTGTGGTCTCTGGATACATCCCTGGCGTGGGAGGCACAGCTGAACCTTCAGTGTGATGTGCATGGGTCAGACTGCTTGAGCTGACCAGTCCTGCTTTAGAGGAATAAAACTGAATAGTCCCTTTGGATGTTAAAAGCTTCCAAAAATAGTTCCAAAGTCTCAGCTAAATTTAATGCAGCTAGAATGTCAATGGAAAGGATTAGAACATTTGGGATTTGCACCAGTTAGCCTTTAGAAAAAAAAAAATTAAAATCCTCTTCCTCGTATCTGCCACTTTTGTAAGAGGAAAAGTGGACAATGGCACTATTTTTGTGTGGTGCTAACCAAACTGGAGCTCAAATGTGAGTGGACTTCCCTGTATTGGTAATTTTGATTCCTGTAAGGGGAATTTGCCTAGGTGGGAGATCAGGGGTGAAGGCTGTGGGAGGGGGTCACTATAGTCCACGTTGCTTTTGAGGCTGCACAGGTTCATTAATCCTGTCAAGTGAGGTCCAGTTCTGCTCTTTCTAATTAAGTAAAAAGCCTCTATTTAAGTCCAAAGGAGCTTTCCACAGTGAAGAATTAGCACCATTAAAAATAATGCTCATCTCCAGTGTTCATTTTGCAGAGTGGAATGAAATTCCAGAAAGTTACTCTGTGACTTTCCCTGTTACACTTGTGCCTTCTGACAGAGCCTTTGGTGCGGGGCTGGTTGGCTTCAGCAGGAGATGCAGCCCTAGGCTGACACCACTGAAATTGGTGGCTCTGCTACTGTAAAGTCAGTGAATATTTTAAGTAAAAAATTATTCTTTCAGTAAAATCTTATTCACTGAGTTTTATTTCCCCCCTCCTGCCTCTCCCCTGCCTTTGAATTATGGTAAAAATTGCTTTTTTGGTGCTGTTTTTTTCAGTAGGAGCCAAGATGGAATCCCTACACTTTTCCTGGACCTTTCTAGAAAAGCAACTGCAACTTTTCTTGCTTTTTTTTTTTTTTAATCCAAATTTTCTTAATTCTTGCAGTTATGGTTTCCAGGTTTGCACTCCGGACTCAATAATACTTCTAGTTTATAGTGATTATATTTAAAGCTTCTATTTGTAACATTTTGTTTGCTTTATTCTATTTTTAGTCATGTTGTTTGTCATGGCAAGCAGTGTTTAATAAAAAAAAGTAAAGTTTCCTAGTGATTTCAAGAGATATCTGCCTGTTTCTTGATGTCCCTCAGGGATTCTTTTTAAAAACTCTAAAGACAGGAAAACGTTCACCAAGGAAATGGCTTATTAGTTTCCATAAAAACAGTGGATAAATCTATAAATGCTCACTGATAGAGAAGACATTGGTGCATTCAGACACTTCATATACTCAAATTGTCTTCATTCAATAAAATTTCTGCTGAAGGTTTTGACTCTGCAGGGATCTGACTTCATGAGAAGATGTATATCTTTGCCCTTCCAGTTTTACACTAAATAAATGTAATTTTTCAAAGAGAAACTTCAGTGAGCTACTGCTGTTTTCCAGTGAATATAATTTTCTGCTGGCCTCTGTTAATTTTAATTAGAGGTGTACTGTGTCTAAAAATAGTGAGGTAACAGAATGAACACAGAGCTCCCGCTTGGAATCTCTACAGAGCTTTTGGTCACAGCATCTCCAGTGCTGAACATGACCTGATCTGTTCCACTGGAAAGGGTGTTTGCCTTGTGTTTGGAGCTATCCCAAACTAGAAACCTTTGCACACCTGGACCACGGGAGGAGAAATTTAAAGTAACTCATGTCAGTGTAAAGTGATGTGCAGGGTCTGAGAGGGAAGTGGCTGCTCTGGTTCTCCAAGGGCTAAAAGTGCAGCATTCTTGAGGTTCTCATTAAAGTTGAGGGTCCAAACCTTATACCAAATTCAGAAGTAACACAGATAACATTTGGGTGAACTTTAAATAAAGGGCATAAATGGATGTGGCAAGTGCTCAGCATTAGCTGGAGGTTACATGAAGTTGTTGGGCTCAGGTTTGAATCTGCCTCAGTGTCTCAGACTTTTCAAGGGAACAATCCTGACAGTTTGCTGTCATGATCCCAGTTAGGATTTTGGATAATTTAGCATCAATATTGGTGCTGGATGATGCCTGTATTACTGTATTATTTTTAATTTTTTTAATGGCATTGCCACTTCTTTTGAAATTCTGTATGGCAATTTCTGGTATCTCAAGTATTTGAAAAATTTCCTGATTTGGGAGGGGAGAAGCAAATGTGTAACTAAATTTGAACTCATTGCACTTTAAAAGGAAGATAAGTACAGTTTACTATTATGTGGGGTTTCTTTATCTGGGATTTTTTTGTTTGTTTTTTTTTTTTGTAATATAAAAAGGATCCTAAGGGAATGAAGTTAACTTATTTTGTCAGAAGCTGTGGAAAGGAGCTTTAACATAAATGGGAATGTGATCCAGTGATTGTATTATAGTTACATAAAAGATTACTTTTAATTTGGATTATTTTATATGGAAATCCAATTTATGGATGATACACAACTTAGGGTTAGTTGTTTTAAGAGATTTGAAATGTAAATTCTTTTGTTCTAAATCAGTTGAATAATTGGAAAGAGAATATTTTTTTGTCAGAGGACTGCCTGAAGTGGCTAAGTAATTTCAAAGAAGCCACAAACCACTACCAATAACATGATACCTGAGCCTAAGGTTTGACAGACATAATAAAGGATATGTATTTATGATTTTTTACATATATATATATGTAAATTTTTGTACGTGTAACATTATTCATAATATGGAAAAATGTAAGATTTCCATCTTATGCCTGAGGATAACTTTTGATTGAAGTCTGCTAACAAATGTTGTTGATTCAAGTGTGTTTGTCCCCTCTGATTATCATTGAGCTCAGGCTCATAGGAAGTTTATTTCTCTTGGGGAACATGTATGTATTTTATTAGTGAGGTTTCTGTTTTAATTGTGGTGCTGTGCTTGATATGGTGCAGTCCATGGCAAAGGAAAATCTGTGAAACAACAGTTATTCCATACAGGTGTTCTTAACTGTCCCATCATAAATTGGGCAGAGGATTTAAGAATCAGGGTATTATAAGTTGACTTGCTAGTGGAGGGAACACTGATGAGAAATCTGGTTGTATCTTAAGAGTAGAAGATGCCTGTGCAGGCACAGGCACCTACCGGCAAGTCTGGAAAAAGAGCTGGTCAAAAGGCCTGTGAGACAATGACTTTCTTAAAAAGACTTGGCCAATACCCAAGTCCTGCTGGGCAAATATGTCTCAATAATTGGGTGGAAAAAAAAAGAAACAAGCTTTTCCTGTCCAAGAGCTCTAGCAGAGCAAAACTACTGCCATGTGATGTAAATATTTATTAATTTCTCATCCTGGCTGCAGCAGAGTATGTTCATTTTGTTATTGGTTAAAAACCTAAGCTTTGTGGTTGTAACTTAAAATCCTGTTCTGTTTTGTTGTTTGTCATAGTGGTTTTGCAGAATTCCTAACTTAAAGGCTTTCCTATGTAGTACTTTATTATAATATGGCTCTTCCAGGGGAGAAAAATAAACAACTGTTTAGTGAGGAAGCCTAAAGACTTTTCTGACTTCTGTCAGTAGATTGAGATTCTTTGCTTCTCTGCACACACTAATAGCTTTGTTATGCCTTGGGAAAGGAGGTATGAAACTTGTTAGCTTTAATGTTCATAATCCAAATTCCTACAACTTCAGTGTGTCAGCTTCTGTGACTCTCAGATGGTCAGAGTCTTCCCTGGCTGCAAGTTGTTTGTGTGTTGTGAATGAAATTCTTCCCACAGGCTGGCACAAGTCTGCTCTGCGATGTAAATTGTGTTTTGCAACACACTGGGCTTGAGGTTCATTTTCATAAAGCTAATGACACAGGCTAGACATGATGACAAACATGCTTAGAGATTATTGGTTTTGGAGGAGATGATTTATTAATGCTTTTTGCTAGAGAAAATAATACATTCTGATGTGAAGTTTCTGGCTGGTGTGAGGAGTTCTTTATAGTATTTCCCTGGATGTATTTACCATGAAATGTACAGTAATACAAAGCTTAAGTGAGTAGGTTAAAATACCATAGGTAATGTCACTGTGATGGTAAACTCTCCTACACTAACGTGTACTGCTGAACTTGTAGCCATCTCCTCTGCCATTTGTTCAGACCTCTTCTTTCCAATTAGAATTTAATTTCTAATCGGAAATTAGTTGGAGGTAGTTGTGCTAATAGTGGACTGAGCTGGTGAAAGGAAGGTGTGTATTTGATTGCCTGAAAACCCGTCCTCAGATTAACACAGTACTTCTGAGCATGGCTTCAGCTTTTGTTCTTGAGAACTTCTGTCGTTAGCTCTGAGACTCCAGCAATAACAGTTACGGATATTTCCATAACCTTATGTTATGGAATGATGTGCTCTGTCGTCAGCCAAATCTCATTTCAGAGCAGAGGTTATATGAAAGGCACAGCCATGGCAAATTAGCTCCATAATTTAGCTTTACTGAGATTAAGTGTAATAAGCCCATATGGTTTAATTTTGGACAGCACTCCTATATAGTGTGTTTGAGCTAATATTTACAGCTATTTATAGAGAATAGCAAGTATGCAAGAGAGCAAGGGCAGAGCAGAACAGATGAGCACGCTGAGTTTATGTAACTCTCTAACTGCTTGTGTCATGAGGAGGAAAAGCAGCTAATGATTCCATATTGTTATTGAAAGAAACAAAAGGGAATAGATTATTTTCCAATAAACTTCTAGTTAACTTACTGGGGCTCTGTAGAAGCGATAGGATGATGTCTACTAAGGACTGCTAAATACCTGATTTTATACTAATTAACACACTGATCATTAATTGGACCTTGATTTACTCCCCTTGGCTGGCATGAAGCCTACTCTCGTAACAACAGTAGTGATATCATTTAATGTACGGTCTCATTATGTGTACCCATCATTCTGTGTGCCCTAAAATTACCTTTCTATACTGATGCATTTGGGATAAAGGCTCCAAAATCAGCAGGACTTCCCTAAAATTGCTGAAAGTCATCTTGAGTCCATTCTTCCCTTAACTTTATTTGCTTCCTATTGTGATTAAGATGCAAAGAAATTACTAATGGGCATGGAAAACCAGTGTAAGTTTTATACTTAAACTGTAGAAAAAATTGGCTGCTCTTTGTAGCAGGGGTGTGTCTTGGTTGTACTGGTTTTTGATGATGCCATGTTCATGCTGCTTTCCAAAAGGGTCTTCTGTTTTGTTTGTTTTTTTTTTCTTGATGCCCGGTTTAAATTTCAGAGTTATTTTCAAAGTTCTTCTTCCTCAGTGCATTATGCTTCCTGAGCTGGCTGCAGACTCAGAAGCACTAGCAGCCTTCCCAGTAACAAACATGGTTCTCTTAAACCCAAATACAGCACAGTGTTTTCTCACAGGACAAGGGGCCCTTAAGTAATGTCTCTTCTGCTTGTGTTCAGAAGCTTGTACTGATGTGTTTAGGCCTTTCCTGTGCTAATAAATGAAGTTAAAGCCAAGTCCCTGTTTGAACCTTGGTGAGACTGGTCTTAGTGCCTAGTGTCAGAGGCCAGTTCTTGCCTTGAAATAGTGTGAGATTTACTTTCCACGAACTGAGCCCCCAGACTTAAGAATCTCTGGGTTAACTTGTGGGTGTGGACTGTTTAAATACATAGTGTAACTGTGTTATCTTCTCCGTTCTGGCAGGGATGAGGGGAGATTCCTACTTCTTTGGAATGCGGGGCCTTGGCCACTATGGCTGCATCCCGGAGGATGGAGGGCAGTTCCTACTCTACTCTATCAATGGAGACAATGGCTTAAAGAGATGTTTTGCAGAGGAAGATTTTCATGAAATAATTGATTTCAACGATCTCCCGAATTCTCTCTTCGCCTGTAACGTTCACCAGTCTGTGTTTGAGGATGAAGACAGTAAGGTACAGTGTCTGTTTCCGTGTTTTCCCTGTAAGAGAAACCAGTGCTTTATATCTGTTTGTTGCAGTCAGTGAAACAGTTTAATTAGTCTCATGCAGAGAAACTTGATCACAAATATGACTTCTTTGTAAGGTGATAACAACATTCTGCTGTGGCATTTATTTCAAGAGTATAAAAGCTGAGGTCAACAAAAAATGTTTTACTTTTGTTGAGATTTGCAGAATACTGAAATACAGGTTTGTGTGTTCATGGCAACCTTGGCTGTAGGGATGGTGGGGATGGCAAAGTCAAACGTGAGGGCTGCTCCTGCTTGCTGATCACAAACCACTGAGATGGGAGGCTGCCTTTCTGTATTTTCTCACAGAATTAGAGAACCCTAAGGTTGGCAAAGACCTTTAAGATTGAGTCCAACCGTTAACCCAGCACTGCCAAGCCCACCACCAGACCGTGTCCCCAAGTGCCGCACGTACACATCTTTTAAACCCCTCCAGGGCTGGTGACTCAACCCCTTCCCTGGGCAGCCGCTTCCAATGCTTGACAACCCTTTTGGTAGATAAATTTTTCCTAATACCCAAGCTAAACCTCCCCTGGCATGCCTTGAGACCATTCCCTCATGTCTTATTGATTGCTAATTTGGAAAAGAGACCATCATCTGCCTTACTTCAACCTCCTTTCATGTACTTGTAGAGAAGAGAGATAAGGTCTGAAGTGTTTTAAGTTATCTGTAATACTGTGTTTTCACTGTCATTCACTTTAGATTTTCTAGATAAAAAAGACATGAGAAACTTCATGAAAATATTTTGAACTCTGCAATTAATCTAAAACAGAATGTTGAGAACAACATGGTCTTAAGATAATAATTTTTTAAAAATCAGCTTTTGCAGGAAGCATTCAGTTCCTGTTTCTTAGTCTACTATTCTTTCTGACTGAGACTTCAGGAATATAAAACTGATAGCTTGGGGCTTTATTGTCTGATGAAATGAGTCTGAGCTAATTGTTATAGGCACATCTGAAGCTACTTGAGTGTCCTGTTCAGAATTTACAATTCAGAAACAAGCTGGCAGTGGTACAGTGGGTTTTGGCTGAAACTGTCTGAGGTGTCCAGATAAAACTACAAAGTCACTGGGACCAGAGCTGGCCAGAATGGACAAAGGATTTTTAGTGGGGGAATTACCAGATGAAAGAGAAATAAAACAAGATTTCTAAGGATACAGGCTTCCTGTTAAAGGTACTGAAAGTGGTGTCTGTTGAGGCTGCACAAGTAGAATTATTTGGGTTTAGTTTTTTAGGCATCTTTGTCTTCTGTAATGATGTCTTAGTATGTTTGAGTAATACAGATTAGTGCTGTGATATGAGCTTTGAAATGGGCATTTATATATTAAAAATCCTACACTCTAAATTGCAGTTTTGAAAACCAGTGCCCTATTTTATTGAATAGGCCTTTTGCTAATAAGCCTCTTGCATTTACATTCTGCCATTTTCCAGAATTTTCTCACCACTGGGTAATGAACTTGACTGAAGTTGAAGGGGTTTGAAAGTCCAATTTTAAAGGAAGAAAACAAAAGCCCACCTAGAAGTAGAGAATCTCTCTCTTCACCCTGCAGGGATTCTATCCCCACTTGCTCCTGAGCTTTCCCTTTTGAGAGCTGAATTCTGGTATTTAGCTGATGGCTTAGTTAGAAAATGGAAAGGGTGATTATGTAAGTATGTGGGATAGCAATCCCCAAAGACTTGCAGGACTTAAGGATGTGTCTTAAGAATAGCAGCTGGGTTGTGGAGGTGGATATGCTGTGCCACGTGCAGCTCTGTAAACGCCCTGTCCGTGCTGCGGGTTGAACAGCTCTGTTTGCAGGTAAGTGGTTACTCCTGTAAGTCTATATTTAACGAGATGGGATTACCTTCAGATTTCTCTTTAAATCCGAGAACCTGGGGAGTTGTTTATAGTTTTTATTATTCCTGTAGAACATGTACTTGTGTTCCCAGTTGATTAATACCCATAATCCTTTCTATTAATAACTGTTGCTGCAAGATAAGAGTACACATGAATTCAAAATAAAATATTGTCAAGTTGCTAAGCTAAATTTTAAAATCTCACAAGATGACTATTCATAAATGCTGCTAACAATCATATCTTTAATTATATATTGATCCAAAGTATATGTAATGGTACAATAAACTTCTAAAAAGAATGTACTACAGTAATGGTTATATCTGCAATTGTTTAATTGTGTTATTCATTCTACAGAAAGTAAAGCTTTTTGTAATGTATCTTTGACTTTTACTCCTGACCTGCACTTTTAGGAGGAATGTGAAGGTATGATTGGAAGTTACAAGTTAGCTAGTAAAGGAAGCCAGAGAAACCTGTCATTGTAAATGTCTGGTTTGATTTGGTGTGGAAAGTTCTGAGTGACTTTAGCATGGAACAGCATTAATGTAAAGAATTTACACTATCAGTTTTAAAGTTACATTATCTGAAGTGTCTAAGGGGCTGAAATGTCCAGTTCAAACTTCCAACACACAGATATCTAAGCAATACACTCACTGAAGGCAGGTTTTAATTTGAAGACATTTAACTCCTTTGTATCAGATACAGAGTAAATTCCAGCGCTTGAGTGTGGACTTGCAGCAGCTACTGGCAGCACGTACACCTGTGCTGGGGATAAGCTGATTTGGTTTGTTCTGAGTCCTGTCAGAAATACCCTTTCACCAGTGTTGTATGTCTACAATCCCGCTTAGAAGGGATTCTGTCTCCTGTCAAAAGCAATGATGGCACCTGCAGGGAGCCTGAGTTCGGACGTTCATTTTATGAAGGTGAGGAATTCTGGCAGCTGAAGCCCGTGTCCTTTGCAGGGAAAGACACAGGCTTGGGTTTTCTACTGTCTGGCGCCCTGAGGCCTCACCATCCTGAGCCTGAAGAGTTGTGGACTCTGGGATCTGAAGATGAGTTTGCCATCAGGCCTCAAGGAAGCTGCTCAGGACTGACTGCCCTTAAACACTAAAGAAAAGGGGAATATGGTTTAATGCTACCTCCAGCTGATGTTGCTTCAGGAACAGAGCACCTGGTCAAAAACTATTTCCCTACCTTCCAGGCTGTGTTTTTGGAAAGAAATGTGTGCTTGGATCAGGAGGATGCCCCAGATAACTGGGTTGATAATGTGGGCATTTAAGGATTTGTGCAGAGTGGAGGGGAGATGGCTTTGCTTATCTCCACTCCCATTATGGACAGCCTGCACCTTCCTCTGGAAAATGAAATTGTACCTTCTGTACAGTGTGCTAGAAAATACAGAGCTTTTTAGTTCCTAAAATCCAGCAAAGGTGTGGAGAACATTATCCGGCAGGATGATCTGTTGCAAAGCTGGGATCACATTCGTTTGTGTCCCTGTCACTGTCCTTTGTTCTGATGATTTGTTTTGGCATAAAGCTGTTAATGGTAGGGGCAAATTAATTTGGTGTTTTGGAGTTACAGCACTGACTTGGTTGGGTCATGGAAGTCTAACTGTAAAGAAGCTAAAAATAAAATTACTCCCTAACCCTGGGTTTTGTCGCCTCTCTTGGAAAAACTGATGGGACTATTTATGTATGAGCAAGATATGACAAAATTGAGACTTATTTTTGGCTGTTAGAGAGACTGAATGGGAGGTGCTGCTCCTTTTAGCTTTCCTGATAAAGCAACTGTGTTGGTGATCCAAAGGGCATGACTCTGATAACTCCTGAGGGTGGGTATGCGAGTGTTTCAGCAGTTAATTGCTACCCATAGCCCTTAAACTTTGTCTAGTAACCCTTTTGTTGTGCTTTTGTTATGCATGTATCGCTGTTTTGTAAAACCAACCTTTCTGTTCTGTGACTCGAACTTCCTTCAGGCTGGGACTGGTAAATACACTGTCAAAGTGAAGCATCTTTGTCTCTTAGGATGGTTTCTTCAGATGCTGTAGTGCCTCAGGGGATGCTTACACAAAGCTGTCATTATTAGAATATGTTTTCATGAGGGAAGGATGTGTTTCTTCAAGCTTTTTAGAAGCTGCATGCTCCTTTTTTTCCCATTCTTTTGGCTCAGATTGGAAGGAGCACCGATTAAACTCGATGCTTTTATTTCAGATAAAGAATGATTCATCAGTTTCTGAGTAATTTAGTTATGGTGAAGCTGCCTAGGCAAAGTGGTAGTTTCTACATTGGTAGAAAAAGCACCAAGTGCTTTTTCTTGCCAGTGTAATTTAAACCAATAGGAGATACTCTTATTATTTCTGCATGAGAAAATATTGATCAAATGTGTGCAGTTCTGGAATTCCCAGCATGAGGAAGACAGACATACTGGAGGGAGGCCACAGAGATGAAGGGATGGGAGCCTCTCTCCTCTGAAGAAAGGCCAGTGGAGCTGTGCCTGTTGAGCTGGAGAAGGCTCAGGTGGATCTGAGCAGTGTGTGTGGACACCTCAAGATAGGGTGCAAAGAAGGCTGATCCAGGCTCTTCTCAGTGGTGCCAAGTGCCAGGAGTAGAGGCCATGGGCATCAGCTGAGGAAACACTTTTTTACTGTGGCAGTGATACCACAGGGTGCCCAGGGGGTGGTGCAGTCTCTTGCTCTCCATGGAGGTAGTCCAAAGCTGTCTGGACTTGGTCCTGGGTCGCTGAGCTCTAGGTGGCCCTGCTTGAAAAAGATGATCTCCGGAGGTTGTTTCCGACTTCCAGCAGTCTGTGATTCTCTGAACATCTGTTGAAGTGTATCCTAATTCTTCTGATGCAGAGGGCCAGTGTGGGAATGCAAGATTGGGGATTGAAGGTGATTAAAAATGCATTTTCTGAACTGTGAGCTTAATGGAGGTGGGGTGGAGCAGGAAGGGAGAAAAGTCAAACTAACAAGCCAATGGAAAAGATAATCCTATTTTAATAGAAGGACTTTACTATGAAAACAACTACTGTTTTCGTGACGGATTCTTTCACATTACAACTTTATTTACGTATATTGGATGCTTGCTTGCTCTTACTGCAGAAGCCTCTGTTAGACTTCCTTTGACTTTTTTTTTAAGATGTATTATTGTACTTGGACTCTGAAAAATATCTAAGGCTACCTCAGGCGGGTGCTGAAATATTTGTCCAAGAGTGATGCTTTAAGAGATCTTTGTAGCCTTACTTTAAAGGCTTTTTTTCCCTTTGTACTTGCATTCAGATTTCTCAGCAAAGCACATTTTCATGCTGCTATTTTTATTTTTAAGGTTCAGTGAAAGAAAGCAGTGGACTGCTCACTGGTCTACTGTGTTGTCTTTAACTTCTATATGTTAATTCTGGAACTGAAATTTTCTGCTGATGCTTTGACTGAAGCAGATAATTAAAATGTGTCTGTTCAGTGCTCCTTTTAAACAAAGTGGAGCCAGTGTGTCTGCTGCCATGTGGGAAATGTTTCTTCAGTTCCCTTTTCCTACAGACTAATTCAAGACGATGCTCTGGGAGGCCCTAGGCAGGCTTTGTGTCTGCAGGGGAAGATCTGTTCCTTTTGACTTGAGTTTTAAGCATCTAGATTGTGAGGTCAGAATCTCTTTGTTCATATTACATCACTGAAGCCTCTAGGTGTTGAGTCATCATTATATTTAGAGGGTGGCACACTTCTTTTTAGTCTAATATTAGTATTCAAGCCTGGACCCAGTGGAAGGTCACCCTAGCAAAGATGAAGTCAGGCTCCAAGGCTGGAAAGGAATGCAGGCTTCACTCTGCCTTCCTGGTACACTTGCTGTTCCTTCGTTTTACTTTCAGTTTTTCTACCTTTTAAGGTTGGTAGTGGTTGATATGATAACATTATCAGAAGCTGCCACTTGAAGCAGACTGTGTGCCTTGTGCTGTGGAATCTCTACCTACTTTGCTTTGTTCTTCTTTATAAATGGGATCAATGTTACTCCCTGGCATTCTTTGAAAATGGAAGTGTTTCTTTACTATACTCTGTCTATGCATCTAATAAAATGAAAATACAGAGAGCTTGCAAACAGAGGCTGCAAGAGCAGTGTCCTTCATGAATCAGAGCTGCCCTCTGGGAATCCTATTTTGCACTTTTCCCTGGGTGCTGGTTTGGAGACAGCCAAGGACTGCTTTTTTTGTATGATCATGGAAGTACTAAAATAAAGCTTTAGGAGGCTGTTCTTGCTTTAAGAAATATGCAGTCTAAAGTTCTTTTTCCATTGTATTATTTTTTTTCTGTAACTAATTTCAAATACTTTTCCTACAAACCATCTCTGAGCAATACACTGTTTTGTCTAAAAACACCTGTGACCTTCCATGCTCTGCATCTGATATTCCATCTGACTGCTGGAGTGGTAAGCCAGTGGCTTTTTCAGTTTCATTATAAAAGTTCTCCCTACAACTGGAAAAAGCTTAAGAAGTCCTTAAAACGGCCTTAAACCAAAGGGGGGTAGGCTGACATTAGATGTTAAGAAGAAATTCTTGACTGTGAGGATGGTGAGGCCCTGGCACAAGTTGCCCAGAGAAGGTGTGAATGCCCCATCCCTGGAAGTTCTCAAGGCCAGGCTGGATGGAGCTTGGAGCAGCCTGGTCTAGTGGAAGGTGTCCCTGCTCATAGCAGGGGTTGGAACTAGATCGTCTTTTAGGTCCCTTCCAACCCAAACCATTCTGTGATTCTGTATTTGTCATTCATAAACTTCCCTCCCTTTTACCCGATCATGTAGCTGCTGGACCTTGTTATCCAGCTCTGTGTTGGCACATGGAATGGGATGTGGTGTCACAGCTCCTCCCTGTAGCTGTTGCTCCTGTGCTTTGCTCACAGGTCAGGTGTGAGTTCTGTTGAGGAGCTCAGATAAGAAAAGCAGTAACTTCATGAAGCTGGATGAACTGTAGCATGTGAACTATCTAAACATGACTGGCAGTAGGATCCACAAAGCATCTCAGTGTCTGGAACTCCGTAGGTCTCAAGCCACTTAACCATAAGGAGCTGAGGTTTTACTGGGGAAGGGGCAGTAGGGAAGTTCACCTTCACTGACATTTGGGATCTGTTGAGTATTCATTCTGGTTTGGAGGCAGAAAATGAGTTAATTTTGATTGGTGTGTTTTGCATATTCAGAATGTCAATGCATATTTATAAGGAAATGATTTAAGACTGCTCTTGTAGCTCTTAACAAGACAACTTGAATTTATGTATGTATATAGAGTCTGATGGTAATTTCCTCTGAGGTGATCTGCAGAATTTCCAAAGGAGCTGTAAGGAGTTGTCAGTCTAGTTCAGGCATTCCTTCCATCTTCTCTTGGGTTGTTCTGGAGATTATGCTGTTGGCATGCAGGAATTACCCAGCTCTGACTATTCCTCGATTGAATCAATGTTCAGTCCTGCTCTGAAAATGTGGTTTGGTGTTTTTGTGGTGGTGCTGGTGTTGTTGTTTTCTTTTTAAACAAAAAAAAACCCTCAACCAACCAAAAAGTTAGTAACAAGTATTTCTGGGTCTGAAAGGCCACTGTCTGTCATGTGGATGCTGTCTAATAATTGTTACAGTACTTGAGGTTATTTTCCCATCCATGCACAGTGTTCTTGGTAGCACAAATGCCCCTGTTTCGATGGGAGAACGTGCCTGGCAAAAGACCAACTAGGTTAAAGGTAGGCCTGTATTCCTTGCAGCTGAAATCTGAAGTAGTGCTTCAAAGCATTTAACTATACTAGTTGTTTGTAAATTGCAAAAATAAACTGATTAATGTTCTTTCCAGAACACACAAGACAGCAGTTACTGTCTGCTTTTTAAATTTGGAAACGTACTTTTTTCCTTAACAGCAGCTATGGAAAAATTCTTCTAGTGTTGGCTTTCTGTGGCTGTGTTCTACTGTGCAGTCTAGAGGGAATGTGTTATCTCAAACCAGGGTGGGTGGGAAATCTTTCCTGGGAAAGGACCATTCAGAGTAAGTATTCCTTTTTTTTTTTTTACAGGAATATGATTTTCTTATCAGTTCTACTAAAATACAGACTTTTGAATAATGAGACATTTTAACAAAGGTGTTAGTAAATCCATGCCAAGGTTTATGAGGGCGTTCTTCTATGGCATGAGAAAACAGGCTCTGGGAGCCATAGGGAATTGCAGGGTCTTGTGTGTAAGTCAGTAAAAAAATCATCCTCTTAATTACTCCTTTCTCCAGCACAGTGGACACTGTAGGATAAACTGTGGGTAGGTCTGATTTAGATATCCCTAAACACTGTACAAATTTAGGTTAAGATTCCACTTGGCAGTTGTCTGTCTCCTGTAATAGGCTGAACTAAATTCCTGGACTCAAATGCCTTTTGATCTTTGAGGAAGTTGGATCTGGCCTGGAACACTGAGGCTGGTGTGGCTTTCCTCTGAAGTCCACCAGGGTTAGCTGGAACAGGGGTTCAGCCAGGGACTTTTGCTGACAGAGTTTTGGTAGTGGGGTTTTTTTCCTTCTAATTATCCTCCTTGAAAATACTGGAGTTTGACTGCATGTACACAGAATACTGAGCCTTTCTTTTCCTGGATGATAGCAGGATATATTGTTTTCTGGGATGGCAAGATTTATTTTAACTGGTGAGACTTGCTATTCTTGACCAGTGTTACTTCTGGTTTGGGGATTTTTCCCTTCTTTTTTCTTGTCTGGCAATCTAAGGCATAGCATGTTTTTGTAAAGCAATAGAAGCTGAGATGGTAAGACACCAGCTCACACTTCCAATAAACCACAGCCATGAACTCTGCGGGAACTTCCTTGGGTCTGATTGAAACTGATGCTGGCACATTGCAGATTAAAGGAAGAAGTCAACCCTTCTGGTATCTGCTGACACAAGCAAGAGCTACAGCTCCCAAAGGGAAGAGCAGCGTTTATGTAATTCATAGAAAAGTCTTTGGTTTGTTCCACTAAGTAGTTCTTACCAGCAAATATCTGCTAATAATCAAACACAGTTTTGCCGTTCTCCCTCCAGCAAACTGTCACTCTGAAGTCAACAAAAATCCTGTTTTTCTATCTGATCGTAATCAAAAAGTGCAGTAAAGCCATTCTAATGTGGTTAGGGCAGCAGCTGTTCTTTATTTTAATAGCATCAGAGGTCCTAATCCATCCACAAGTTCTGATATCAGTTTTCTGGCCCAAGGAAAAGGCTGCTAAATGAAGGTCAGCCTTCATTAGCAGTCCATAAAGACACTGCGTTTACAGAAGCAATCTTATAGTTTAATCACATTCTAAACAGTAAATTTACAACTCTAATTACCACTTATTTAAGGGAATTTCTCCAATCTTTCATGCAAAATATATGTTAAGAACACTGTGCAAGAGTTAAATGTAATTAATAAATTAAAGCTTAATAGAGGTGGGTAAAAAATAATGCTTGAAGAGGAATATTGTCTTAGAAAATGAGAGGTATGGAGAGGTGGTGTGAGAAAATACAGGGTGGAGAAGGGAGAGATGGCAGATTTAAGATTGTGGCTTTAATTAAGACACAATCTGCAACAGATTTGGGCACAAAGTTGAGAGACCGTAGTTGAATCAAGGTGATATGAATTATCAGTTACTCCTGTGCATTTGAAAACATGTGTTCTTCTGTGCCAGATAAATTTCTGATTCTTTTCCAGCTGGTGGAAATTTTAGCATTTGCTGCAGTAGTGCAAATATTTCTCCATGGTTTTGTTCTCAGATCCAATCCTGGGGCAACAAGATCTGCTGATAAACTCTACCATTCCATCAGTGAGGATTTTGTTCGAGTTCTCGGTTTCCTGTGTAGTGTGTGTGTGCATGTACTTTCTTTAATTGTCTTGGTTTAATGTGATTACTTTTAGGTTATTTTCTTCTAATTCGATTGCATTTTCTGGACAGTCTACCCTGCTTAAGTTACATAACTTTTGTACTAGGCTTTGAAACTTAATCCAGAAGCAGAGGCATTGCAGATATGGTAGATGTAATGTGTTTGTCTTAGAGGGATAAGAGAAGCCTTCCATGTGATGGGGACTAATGAGCTGGATGTTAAGATGACAGTAAAATGGGAAAAAAACTCACATATCTCTGGCAAGAGAGTAATGAAAATAACTGTTGCACTGCAGCAGGGTGTTGTCTTTACCTGGCCTTGTGGTGAGTTAAAAAAGCATAAAGACATTGTAAGACTGCAGCATGCAGAATTTAGAAATTTTGCATTTCATGTTACTGGAACCAGTACTGGGGAGAAATCTGATGGTTTCATCCCTGTGTTTCCAGCATGTGGCTGGCTTACAAGGGAAGAACAAACTGGGAACTTCAGAAGATGCAGAGCAAATGAGGCAGCAGCCCTGAATGGGGGGGAGATGTCCCCTGTGTTAAGGCCTCGATAACAGACTGGTGTGTACCATGGGCTGACTTAAAAAAGCCATGATAAAGTCAAGAAACACATGTCTCTTCTGTTTTTATTCTTCATGACTCTTTTGGATGCTGATTTTTTTTTTTAAATTTCTTCTTGAAAGCTTTTGGTTGTGGTTGGGTTTTATTTGTTTGTTTGTTTTTTGTTAAACAGCTGGATTTTGTGGTATTCCTGACTGAAAGCACAGTCAGTTCACTGAGGTTGAAATAGGAGCAGTCTTGAAGAGAAGGGAATGGGTGTTTCACATGGCTGAGGTTGTGTTGCGTCGAGCCACAGGGCCATCTAAATCAGCCTTCTGCCAGTTTGGGGACTGGAGTTATTCTTACTTGGCTTTCTTTGAGTTCCAGGGACAGGGCCATGTACAGACTGAGAGCACTGACACAGCCCAGAGGCTGCCTCCTATGTGATATCAAACATTTTTAATATACGTTACCAAGCTGGCACTGTTTGTTTTCACTTTTCTGCCTTTGCAGAGCTTCTGGGTGGATTCTCCCAGGAATGTTTCCTTAAAAAGCAGAGACACAATTTGGGATATATAATGTTAGATGCTTAAATGAGTAACTTCTGGACCCATTCAGTTCTTACATATTGGGGATCCTGTTCCTCTAAATAAACCTGCAGGGCTGCTTCAAAGTGTCTGACTTGAGGGATTTGGTCACAGACACTTCCAAATTCCTTTAAAAGTCTGCTGCTGTCAACAGGAGCTGTGGAAATTTATCACAGAATGCTGTTATGTTGTCCTTCCTTTCTGTGTCATTCTGTAAATCCCTTTATCTTTTGCATCTGTAACTACAAATCTTCCTTTCAGGTGTTTCTTTACCTGGTGTTCATTCTGCCTGCTGTGTGCTCTGTGATGCAGCTGCTCCTGTGACTGCTCCTGTTTGCCTCACAGTTAAGAGGGAGAAATACTGCACAAGTGGTACAGGAGTGTTTCTTAGGAAGATAATTTGTCTTCCTTTTTTTATATTCCAGTTTCAAATGATTTAAATAAAAGAGTTTATACCTTTTAATAAGTATTTCCCAAAGAAATTGTTTTATTGTCTTAATCTATCACTCTTACAGTTCTGAATGGAAGTTTTTCTGACTCCCTGCTGGTTTGTGACCTACATATAGCAGATGCAGTTTGTCCTGTGCACGTATTTGGATTTTGAGAATTTTATTTTGTGGAGCTGTCACTTACTGAAGCACAGTTCTGATTATCTATTCAGAACCCTGCTGCATCACAGTCTTTCTGTTGATGTAAAATGTATGATGTGATTGACGCCGTGTGGCGACGACAAAAGCAACTGCTTAAAATAGCTGGTCCAAGCTACATGTCTGTATTCCATGTGTTTACTTCAGGTCTAAGAATTAAATCCTTATCTGATATTTGTCAGTCTTAAAACAGAAAGAGATGGATGTACACCCTATCAGTGGCTTGAGTAAAGATGAGATTTTTCCATGTCTTCCATTCCCAGCACAACGCTGTATTTTTCCAGCCTGTTCTTTCTCTAACTAACAGGAGGGGTTGAAAAAAAAAGTGTTGCACAGATCTGCACTTGGTATGAGAATTAGTTTAGTGTAAAAACCAACTACTTCCCAGTGGTATAGCTGAGGGGGAGAAAGGGTGATGGAGTTTGAACATGAACAATAACAGGCACTGGATTTTCAGAAAATTCTTTATAAGATGAAAGTCATGTGAAGACTTTTTTAGAATTTTAGGTGGTTTATGTACTGCAGATATGCAGTATACAGTTTCTGGATAATCCAATCTCCTTGAAATATTTGGTACCTACCTTGCTTTTTCTTCTACTTCTGCATTAGCAGTTAATGTCCTCCCTACTTGATTTCATTATTGAAGGACCTTGAGCTATCCTTTATCCCCATTCTTGTAGCATAAGGACTGCTGTTAACCCCAGACCTATAAAACATGAGTTGTGTCAGTATTGTGATACTGATTTTTAAAAGAGTTTTAGCTTCTTGTTAATGCATTCTGGTTTTTTGACCTGAGTTGCCACCTGTAGGTTGGGTTTTTTTTCTTTGTTTGTTTTTTGAGGTCGTACCTTAGGTGTGTGTTTGGCAAGGTGAAAGGGAGTATTTGCAACTGGTATTCTCACACAGAAACATTGCTTCTGAAAACTGGGGTAAAAACACTGTGGAATTTGAGATTAAAATTATGAAAATGAAAATCACCGTTCCACTTCTTTCTGATCTCTCCTTGCACCTGATGATTGTAGAGCAAGTGATCTTGATAGTGAAGGTAAACTTGATTTATACACACTTAGACTATTTACACGGTGTAAAGGAAAATCCTGGCTGATATGGAAAGAAATCACAGACTTCCTGTGGAGAACAGCCCACTGTGTGTGAGCTAAAGGCCATCAGGGTGTGTGTGCTCCGGTTCATGGGTGCCATCTGCTGACTTCCCTCTGCACCACACAGCACTTGCTGTTGGAAGAGGGAAAGATAATACGTGTTTAGGAATGTAGTTTTAAATACCCTGCCACTGGAATGTTAAATACAAAATACGATTTTTAATCCTTGCTGGTTTTGTGGAGTTAGAACAACAGTATTCACCCTAAATACGTTTCAACTTCATTTCAGCCCTGCAAAATAATTTTACAGAGGAATTATTATTACTCTCAGATTTCTTTTGCAGTGTTTTTGCTTATGGTGGACCTAGATCTTAATTTCTGCAGCACCTGAACTCAGCATCTAGCATTTTATCTTCAACATTTCTGAAGTTCTTCCTCATTCCATGTGTTTATTCCATCAGTGGTATCCTCTGTATAGCTAGGAAGACAGACTGAAATAATTTCTTTGTTGTGCTTGCTTGCAAACCTAGTAAAATAGGTTCTGTTGTCCCTTGTGACCATACCAGCAGCACTACCAGGTAAAGCAGTATAAATAGGTAACTACACCTGACTGAGTAGCAAAGCTGAGAGAAGGGACAAACTAGAGAACAGTTTAGTTTTAGACCCTAGAGTAGTTTAGAGCCCCCTGATTAAATTGGTTTTAAAGGCAACTTCTGTTTTGTCTTGCTTGTCATAGTTTTCTTTAAAACCTAAAATCAATTTATTGCTTTGAGTCACTCAACTCATATTGGTGAGTATCTGCTGAGAAGGAATTCAATCCTGAGAAGGAATTCAATCCTAATAAATATGACATATGTAATGCCATCGTCATGGGCTGCTGTAAATCAAATCTTTTTCTGGCAAGGGCTCCATCACTATAATGTGGGGTTCCAGCTAATCCTCTGTCATGGAGCAGCTTTGCTCTCCATGCTGTGGAGAGGAAGCATAACCAAATGATTATTGGTGTAGTTAGGACTTGGGACCCAAACTGTGTACAGCTTTATCTTTCTCTCCTGACCAGAACTCCATTACTCTCCCACCTACTGTAGCTGGATGTTGTTGGGATAAATGGAATCACAGAGTCATCAAGGTTGGGAAAGACCTCTGAGATCATGGAGTGTTGGAATCAATCTGTGGTGAATCAGTCTGTATGATGTTCTGGTGCGGTTGGACGGTCGGGACTGATGGAGACAAGAGATCTCTGAAGTCAGGTCTTAGAGCATGAGGTTTATTACGAAGGGCGTGGGTACAGGGGGCCTGCTTAGAGCTGCCAGCCGCAGCTCGGAGCAGGCCAGAAGAGCAATGGAGAGTAAGAGAAGCAAGAGAGAGAGTAGAGAGTGGCAAGTACAGTGAAGAAGAGGAACAGAAGTGGTGAAGAAGTCCTTTACAATACAATAAATCATCTTCTGTGTTGAATATTCTAATTTTCATCAACCAACCTAGTACGAGATACAAATCCTATAGCATTTACATACAGCCTATAAGAATCATTGCATTACCATACTTTGCTACATTTTAAACTCTAAAACTACTCTTTGGACCCCTTCTGCCAAGCTAGCAGGGTCTGCTCTGACCCTTGGACCTGTTTTCAAGCAGAGGGTATCTTTCAATCAAGAGGGGATTACCTTCAGTGGCTATACCATTGTTTTCCAGTTGTTCAGTAACCAAGGCCTGGTATCTCAAAGTATGCTTTCATTTCTATCTGGTTCATAGTTTCCATATACTCAGCATCTTTTACCAGGCAATCATATTTATAAGTCTTTCCTGTTTCATCTTCCCCAACAATGGAGTCCAACCATTAACCCAGCACTGCCAAGGGCACCCCTAAACCATGTCCCCATGTGCCACATGCACCCGCCTTTTGAGCATTTCCAGGGAGGGTGATTCCACCAGTTCCCTAGGCAGCCTGTTCTAATGCCTGGCAACCCTTCCAGTGAAGAAATTTTTCCTAATATCCACTCTAAACCTTCTCTGGAGTAACTTGAGGCCATTTCCACTTATCCTTTTGCTTCATATCTGGGAGAAAAGACCAAGCCCCACCTGAATACAACCTCCTATCAGGCACTTCTACAGAGCAAATGTATCCCAGAAATTATGTAAGGCACTTAAGCCTGGCTGTTACAGGGAGCCCCTCATCTTTTTTTTTTTTTTTTCTTTTTCGTAAAGTAAAGGAGGAGAAGTACTGTTGCATTAAGATGATTAAAATCTGATGCATGTTTATGCATATTTATTGTCTTATTTGGCAAAGCCCTACTGAAGTATATAGGATTATTTGAAAGCAAGGTAATGCATAAGATGGATAAAGTTTCATCCTGGTTTAGATGAATGGCATCAGCTAAAATATGTAGTAGTAAATTATTTAAATACATTTACGATGTTTTTTGAGCAAAATGAGAAGATTGAGTACTTGTGCTTTTCATAGCACAGCCTTGCTAAGGAGACTGTTTTTGGTAAAAATAACTTGATAAAAAGCTCTACTTTTAACTTTGAATCTTCTAATTTAAGAATAAATTGCTTGTGCCTTCTCCCCTTGACTGCTAAGGGATGGGGAGAAATCTTCGGTATTCTTATCTTTATGGGGGAGGTGGAATGTCCTCCAGATATGCACAGAAATACTTAGTAGAGCTAATTGGTGCCTAATGGGTACAGTCACTGTCTAATGTGAAAAGGTAGTTAATGAATGGACTGGAGAGAATGCTTCCTGAAATATTTGAATACATCAGTAGTTTTAAATGCATAAAACATAAGGAAAAAAAAGTGTAATTTTCAAGTCTTGCAAATAGGACTGATCTCTTTGATGTGATTATTGATTATCTTAACTGTGTTAGGACTGTGATGCTTGTTAGTACAGCACCTAATACAATGTCCTAGACCCTAGAGGAAATAAACACAACCAAAATGAATAATGTAACACTAGTGATGCCAGGAACAGTTTTTTTAGGTAGATATGACTCATGTCCCTCTAATACCTTAAGTGATCTTGGTGAACTTGGATTTTTCAGTGAATCCTAAGCCAGAATATTTAATTATGAACTTCTTGTTCTAAGGTATTAACTAAAAATGCTTTTGCTGTGTGTAGAAAAATATTAGCATAATATATTTGCATGAACTGAGGGTGATGATTACTTTTTTCTGTATTCTGAGTATGTAAGAGCAGATACAAACCTTCCTACCAGTTGAATGTTTTTGCAGTTTGTTTTTTTGTGTTGCCTGTGTGTATTCACGTAGTGTGTGTGCAACCTGCAGGAAAATAATTCTGATATGGAAGCTCAGTGTGATTTTCTAGTAGATGAGAAAAAGGACTAGTAGAACAGTCAGGTAATTTTAAGAACAGCAGTAGGAAGTCTGCTTGCCAGATTTCAAACGAATGAGCAGTTGGAGCAGTTTAGGCAATTCAGACTGGGCACAAGACATTTGTTGGGTAGAGAGACAACTCATCACTGCAAGAGTTACAGTTTTATTTGCAAAACAGTTTGCTCTAACTGGAATATCTTACTTCTGCTGGCAGTGGTGGAAAAGCTAAGCTTATAGGCCAGCTAGCTAAAAGATGGTTTTGTATGCTCAGAAGCCATTGTGATGAGCTATATTGTAATTGAAAGTTTGGGTAAATGTGGTGAAGTATTTAAAATGTACCTTACAGTGATATTTAAGTGGCAGTCAAGGAGGAGTCGACAGAGATTTGTCAGACAAAAGACAGAATCTTCTCTAAGCTCTTGGCAATACAAAGTATATTGTATTATATGACTTTGAATTTGACTTCTCTCTACTTCAGGTTTTTTTTGTGTGTACAAGTAAGCAGACTGCCCTGCTTTTCCTCATGCAAATTATAATTAAAAACCTCTAATGAGAAGGTCTGAAGCCAACACATTCCTTTTTGAGTCTGAGAGTGGTAACAAGTGCCCATTTGCCTGAGTAGGATGGGAATTGTTTTATGTGGTGCATCCATGTGTCAGACTAAGGTGTGCTTTGTCCTTGCCAGGAGTGTTTGTTCCCCAGATTATTATTGCTGTCCTGAGCAATTAAGTGCCTGCACTTTATCTTCACAGGATCACACAGACATGGGTTGGAAGGGATCTCTGGAGGCCATCTGGTCCAGCCTCTGCCTCCAAGTTTAGGACTGTTGCCAATGCTAGTTGAGGTCAACTCTGACTTTTTTTCATCAGCTCTTGCAAACCTCCATGTAACTCCACAGCCTCTCTGGGCAGATGACACCTGTATTCCCCTTCAAGTGAATTTTTTTTTCTTTTTTTTTTTTCCTTAATTGAAACAGAAATCTTTGCTCCTTCTTTACTGTTTTACTTTCATTTGCACTTTCAGCACATTTGCAATTTGCCTTGTTGCCCAGAGTGCTTAGGAAGATACTGAGCAGTGTGCCCTGATACTGACCTTTGTGATATTTATCTTGTTATTTTTTGTCAAATGGATGTTGAGCGCTTGATAATTAGTGTTCCAGCCTGTCAGTTCAGCAAGTTCTCAACCCATTTTAACAGTCTGATCATGCAGCCCATACTTCCTCAACTCACAAATGAGATCATTGGGTCAGGATTTAGATAAGTCGGTCTTAGTGAAAGCTCTTTAAAGTGCTTATGAAACAGGTGATATTTGCATTATATTTGAATGCTTAGTTTTAGTGTATTATTTCTTGTGTCTGTGGTTTTGTTTTTTTAATGTCTGAGAGTGATTTTCAGAGCTCAGTTTGCCTTCTGTGGGCTAGTGGACCCTGAAACCTCACCTGCTTAACGGCCAAAGAAACATTGCTTGTTCCTTGGAAGCAGCTGAGCCCTGGGAAAAACAGGCTTCTAGAGCAGGAAATAGCAGGGGAGGAGAAAGGTGAAGAGGAAGAAACCTGCAGTGCAACAGAGTTTTGGTAGGACAGAACCACAAGCTGCAGAGGCACTGGAAAGGGACTTCCCAGGGAATCGGAGAACACATTGAGTTTCCTGCAGTGCAGGAAGCCACTTTATTGCTGGATGGAAAGCCCCCCACAGGGTAGCCCTTCTATCTCTGAGGATGTAGCAGAAAGAGGTAAATTTGCTTCCAACTGTGTTTCATTTCTGTTTTCTCACTGTGAGGGGTCTGTATTTTAAAATGTTCAGATTCCAGTCTTCGGTCACAGATAACTGCATCGTGCGCTACATTAGCAGGTGCAGAGCCAGCAGGCTGAAGGAGGTGATTTATTTTATTTCTTGGTGAAGTAACATCTGGGTTAGCATGTCCCATTTTGGGCTTCTGTACACAAAAAAAAGATGTAGACAAGCTGGAGAGGGGCTCTGAAGGGGAGCATGTAATGAGGAGAGCCTGTGTGTGGGGTTCAGTTTGTTCAGCCTAAGGAGAAGAATAAGACTCTGGAGGGACCTAATTGTCCTCTGCCACCAAGTGAGTGTAGAGAAGAAACAGACAGATTTTTCTTGCCGGTGCACCACAGAAGGCAGCAAATAAACCCAGTCAGAATTTCCCACCTCAAAACTTAAAAGGGAAAAACAGTTTTCACAATGGGTAAGCACTGAATCAAGCTGCTAAGAAGGCTGAGGAACCTCTATCCTTGGAAGATTTTTTGGAAGTTGACTGAACAGGGTCCTGAGCAATCTGATTTGACCTTGAAGCTCTCTGTGCCTTGGGTAGGAGGCTGCACCAGATGACCTCCAGAGGTCCCTTCCAAGGTGGGTTATTCTGCTGGTCTATAAAACATGTTTGCATGTTTTATATGTCTGCATGGCACTTTACTGGAGTATCCTGGAAAGTAATGTGGGTTTAGGTACATGGCTGTTCTTTTGTTCTTTGACTTTTGAAGGTCATTCAGCAAAGTCAGTAATTTCTTTGTGCTGTGTTTCTCTTAGGGCTTTGTAAAGCATTTACTCTTTCCATGTGAAGATTGACATCTGCTGAAGAAAACTGATTCACTGTGTTTGGTGTCAGCCTTTTCTTGTCTAATTGGCAAATGTAGAGTTTCCTTGTGTTTAATCTACCATAGATGGAGTGTGGGTGGTTGCAGGCCTCTTAAAATCGTGCTTTTATTTGGACTTATTCCTGGCCCTTCTGTGCATTGTTGTTACTGCAGATCAGAAGTTCTCATCTTAGTGTTCCTTCCTGCATAACTGGGAAGAAATGGAAAATAGATCAGAATTCTGACACCAACCTAATCTTTCTTGCATTGATTAAATTTAATTTTTCTCCACATAGTGGCCAAATACCCTGTGCTGTAGTTCTTACTTTCTGACAACCTCTGCTAAAGGAAGCTGTCTCTGGACTGAATCTTGCCACAGTGGATCTGTTATATTAGTGTGTGGATGTGGTATTTCAGACTACTTTTGAACCTAGTTTGTGTTCTCTGGACTGAGCATGCCTGGAATGCCTCTTCCACTTTGATTTTGTCCCAAGAAATCCAATTTGCACACTCAGCTTGAGCAATGGTGTAGAACAAAGTGTGATAGGTGAGGGTTGTCAGGAGGTTTGCTTCAAAAGCACAGTCCTGGTCTGAAATAAATGCAAATACAGTTGCACCTATAAAATACTGTTGTGTATGTGAAATGTGTCCAAGTTGAGATTTTTCTTACCTGCTTGTGGATGGAGACTTAAAACTTATTCCTGGGGCCATATATAGCATGAGCCTAAGTTGTGTAAACTCTCTAAAACATTTTAAAAGAAAAATACGTTTTTGGTAACAAGTGACTATTGCATTACCATGAATTGTATTCTGATCTTTACATGTCTCTGTTGTGAAGCTACTGAACAGCCATCTGCAAATATGCTCTGCTGGGGTGTGCTTAGCTGAATTTCAGATGTGGAGAGAGAGAATAAAAAGCAGAGGGGACAGAAAGGCAAGTAATGGGAGAGGGGAAAAAATGTTGAATGTAGGGTTTGATTCATTCCTTAAATTATAGTGTGAAATGTTAAATATATGAAAAGTCATGCCTAATGAACCTGATGATGGTCTGTGGTGAAGTGATGACCTCAGTGGATGAGGGGAGAGCAGTAGATACTCTTTATCTTGACTTTAGGTCTCTTGGCACTGTTGATGCCTAAAAAGGCCAACCTGGAAACAGAGGAAACTAGACAGGGTAAGGGAATAAAGGTGATATTTATTTAAAAGGCTTTCAAAGGTACACTCTGGGGAGCCAGAGGCTATTTNCCCCTGTACCATCCCCATGCACAAACAAATGAAGTAGGTACTAGATGAGTAGACAGTGAGGAGGATTGAAAAGTGGCTCAGCTGCTGAAATAAAGAGTTGTGATCAGCAGCACAAAGTCCAGCTGGAGGTCAGACATTGATGGTGCACCCCTGGGGTTGCTGCTTGGGCCAGTGCTGTGCATAAGCATCTGTAGAAGAGTGAAGACGCAGAATCCAGACTCTCCTCAGTGGTGTTCAGTGAAAAGAAATAGAGCGGACACAAACTGAAAAGAAGAAAATTAATTTAAATATTAAAAAAAAAGTTTATAATAAAACCTTCTCTTTATGGTAAGATGGTCAAATGTTAGCACAGTTTGCCTAGAGAGACTGTGGACAGTCTTTGGAAATACTCGAATCCTGACTGGGCATGACCGTGAGCTCTAGTTTGACCCTGCACAGAGCAGGGGGTTGGACTAAATGATCTCCAGACTTGCCCTCCAGCTGCAGCTATTCCCTGATTCTTACTCATCTTCCTTCCCTTATTAAAAAGTCATAACTTCCTGCAACACATTCCTAAAAAAGCTCTGTATGAAGCAGAATTTTCTTGGTACAATTCAGGAGTGTTGATGTGCTGGTATCAGACTACTCCTGGTTCCTGTTTGCCCTCATTTAAATTTATCATTGCAGACCACTTAATTTAAAATGATCAATTTCTCATACTGATTTAACACTACCTAGAATCATTTTATCACAGATTTTATTACACAAATTGGGCACTTCTTTGACTGGCACTTGTTGAAGTTTTTACCCAAATTAAAATCAAACTCTGTGGAATTAAAATAGCTTCTAGTATGTTCTTAGGTTTAGGTTGTAACAAGCTCCTGTTAGATTTGGATTTGAGACTGTATTCCCAATTTACTGATAGGCATAACCCACTGTTGTCTGTGCTTCATTGTCTCTTTTGGTAGGAATCTTCTTTAGGTCTTGGAGCATTCCTTTTTTTCTCTTGACTTGAGTCATCAGCACAAAAGCTGGAGTTGATTCAGCTTCCCAATTCTTACCTGGCTCCTTAAATCCAGTTGGCCTGGTTTAATGTTCACTTACGTGTGCTTTGCTGGCAATGTAAAAACTTGAATGACTTCAACCAAATTCTTGTTCCGCTTCTGATATCTTTTTTGTTCTTTTATGCTGAGTATGTCGCAAATACCTCTGCCCTGGTTCCAGGTGGCAGGCCCAGACAATCAATCAAGGTTTATCTGTGCTCTGCAAACTTCAACTTTAAGAACTTTTCTTTCCCTGGTTCTGTGGCTGCAGGAATGTACTGACCAGCGCAGCCTCTGAGCTGAGCTGACCACGCACTTGGGTGTCACGACTCCTACGCTTTCTCCCAGGCTATTTCATTATTCAGCATTGCCGGTAAGCATCTTCCCTGTGAATCATTGTGCCTGTGATTCTGATGTATTGGAAGATGCAAAATGGTGTGAGATAGGAATGTGCTCAGGATTCTTTTTTGATCCCTTCTCCAACACGATTACTCTTACGTATTCATGCTGCTGTTTTACATTTCCGTTTCAAATTTATCGCCTTCTTTGCTCTGCATTTATTCCCTCCCACACTTAAACATCCTTCAAATCACTCCTGTCTTTTTCTTTCCCACAGCAGTGCCAATCATCCTGTCCTCTTAACATTCCCACAGACATCTTGGAGCTTATTCTTCAATGACAGGAGTGTCTTCACTTCCTATACCACCGTCATCTTTTCTCCCTCTCCTTAAATTGTGCTGAGGTGTTGTGAAGTGACACAATCACTTGTCTTTCTTTACCTGGAAGTATTCTGCTGTCAAACCCTGGGAATGCAGTGGCTTTTTCCAAATGCTAGTTATGTTACCTTACCCAGGTTGTTGGTCCTGGTCAGCTTTTGGTCCCAATCTTGATCTTTCATGTTTTGAAGACTTGGAGCCATTGGCAGATCTGTGAGTGCTGACCTGCTGCACGAGTTGTCGTGGGTCACGCGTGCGTTGTCATGAATACGACGGATAAAATTGCTGCTAATAATACGATTCAATAGAAGATATTCACAGCCTTCCCACAGATTGGTACTTCCGCTGCTGGCACTGAAGGGAGTGTTCTCTTCTGCAATTAGTTCCTGCACCAATCTTGCCTTCTCTGCATTAGCAATTTTCTGTTTGAGATTATTTATTGTATGTGATCCCCCATTCATTTATCTGAAATAAACAATATGAGACAAAAATCTAATAAAGATTCTCTTCAAAGAGTCCGACTTTAAACTTCTGCTGCCTTATTTTAGGATTCAAGTGTATGGATGGCAATGATCTCTTTCAAAACACCTTCGAAAAATCTCTTGAATTTGTGCAGGCTTGTGCTTGCCTACTCCATTTCTGCCTGTATTTAAGAAAGCTGTATTTATGTTTGTCCAGTCATGGTGTTTTATGGGTTGGTGACACAACCCCAGACTGATGAAATTTAAGGTTGTTCTAACCCCCTGCCTTTGATTTGAGGTGAAAATTTCAGATGTTTTTTATTAGAATTTATAGACAATGCACTAAACCAAGGAAGCGCTCAAATAATGAGATCTCAAAAGTAATTTAAGAGACAAGATTAAATGGTTAGAAAACTTTATTCTGCAAAAACAGGATGTAGAGGGAACACAGGAGTCTCTTTTTCTAGTTCAGCCACTTTGAGTGGCTTTCCAGATTGCAGCAGATTCTGTACATTGATAAATGGAGCTCTGAGATAGTGGAAAGAAAGAAGCTTGGGTTTGGTTCTCTGTTATCTGCCATTTTGAAGACTGAAATCTCTGTCTGGGATCTGTTTGTTCTTTCCTTTGAACTTAAAACTGCATGGACTTCAGGTCACTTTTATTTATGTAAGTTCTTCTGCAGTGTTCTGTTACTTAACAAATTCATGTTGTACATACCAGTGCCTCTGGCTTCCCATCCACTAAAGGAAGTAATACTTCAATTCCAGACAAAGCAAATTCTGTACAACTGAATTCTCAATCATTATTACATATAAAGAATTATGGACAGAAAATTATAAAAATTATTAAAACATTACAAAAATTATTATATTGGTTGCAGCATGCAGCTGGCCTTATTAAATCACTGTTTGAGAATAATGACTTTTAAACAATAGAAAAAATACCTCTGGATTCTTTTTCTGCCTTTTAAAATTTTGCTTTGAAAAAATATTATTCCTTTGATCACCTTTTGCTCTAGAAGTAGTGCTAAAACAGTTCTTAACCTGTAATTCTGTCTACATTTCAGGGGCAGAAGAGCTGCCCCTAAAACCAGCTGCTGTTGGTTTTGAGCACTAAGCTTGCATAAATGTTTTACTTCAGAAATTTGTGTAGTAGTAAATAAACCAGCAAAAAAAATTATTTGTGTTTATCTTGATAAACGGAAGAATTTAATTAGCAAATTGAAATACAGCAGTTGTTGTAACTGGGGAATGGCTCAAAGGCATTAGAGGAAAAGTCAAAGATGTGGGCCATTAAAATTTAAATAATTTTTTTCTAGACTTAAATTGATGTTTAAAAAATCGTAGCAATGCCTTGAAGATTCTCTGTGGCACAGTTTTGTACTTGGTAACTACTCGGTCTTCCAGAAAAGCTTTTGTAATCTATGTACTTTAAAAATGCCTGATCCCTGGAAACAACCGAGGTCAGATTCGACAGATTGCTCATTGCAGGGGGGTTGGACTGGATGACCTTTAAAGGTCCCGCCTGTGATTCTGTGATACTTAGTAGCTTTTGAACATTTATTTTACAGATTTGTAGTTAACTCCACGTGTAAGTGGATGTTAATACAGAAACCTGTCTGTCATCCACCTTTTCCTTTGTAGCTTTACAGAAACAAGGAAGCAGGTTGGGACTGGCATTAGGGATGCCAGAATATGTGTCTTTATGAGTGAGTGTGGTTTCAGTCCCTGTGGGTTTGTGTTGCTGCCAGGGTGGGCTCAGTCTGAGCCCCTGTGGCTGCACGGTGCCCCTGGTCCACGACCACTGTGCTCCCTTGGCTCGTAGCCTTGGCAGACTGATGGGAGTCTTTTGGTGCTTAGCAAGGGGCTCTCCTTTTATGTGCAAATTTTATATATTATGTCCATCACTGCAGTGAATGTGATGCCTTGAAGGCTTCAGTGGCCTTCTCTTAGGGCAGTCTAACGTGGCGCAGACTGCCCCGAGACAATCTGTGACTTGCTACAGGAACTGTTTTATTGGGAAATTGGTTCTTTTGAAAATCTCATGGTATATGGCCTGGTCCATGTCCCTTCAGAAACCTGGCTGCATTGTTGGTGTATGTAAAATACTTTGTAAATGGCAACCAGACATTGCCATCACATTTTAGGATGCTACAAGCACACTGACAGAACACAAAATAGTAACTCTTGCAGTTGCCATGTCCAAAAGATAAGACACTATTTTTTGTTCAAGTTGTAATTCAGTTATATTCCAGGAATGTTTCTTGGCCTGTGACTGTCTTCAGTTTTTCCCGTGTGTCACAGAAACACAAACATGCTTGCGACACGCTGAGATTCATTCCTACTCTAAATTACTGCATCAGCTGTTGGGCTTATCCTTTCCGTGAGAAGGGGTTGCTATCGTTGGATATATTCCCATGTTAGAACACTCTTTAGCACTCTTTTAAGTGCTAATTAAAGAGTTGTGACCTTCCTCTGTTACACACATTTTGGAGCATGAATTTCTTCTTGTTAGAGTTGACGAAACCAGTGCCACGGAATGAAACAAAGCAGGTCCAAGTGATCCTTTCAGAGACCAGGTGGTACAGCCAAGGTGCCTCTTGCTGTATGTTGTAGTATCAGCCTAAGTTTGTCCTTGTGGCCTGAGGAAATTGTAACATAGTTGGTGGTATCTCAAGTGAACCAAAGTAGGATTTTGCTTGTCCATCTTAAGTTGAAGGATGAATATGAAGTTCTGACTGTAAATTCTCAGCTTATGACTAACATATATAGATATTACTTTAAAAACTCGTATTAAATTGCAAGTTAATACTTCAGTCTTTTTTGTCTTTTCAACAATGAGGAAACAATCAGCTTTCTACAGTAAGCTCTGCTTGCTGCAAGGAAAAAGAACCTGTTGAAACAAATTCATATTTTATAGTAAACATTAGTATGGAACACCTCACATCAAAGGGCACAAAGTGGAGAGGACTGGAGTTTTTTAGTCCACTTCTTTCCCCCCTTAACTGAGATACTGTGCACTGTATAAAAGCTGAGGCTATTGGATTAACTCTTAATGGTTGAAATTTTTGAGTGCTTCAGTGCTGGCACTCTCCATTCATAGCTCATTTGCATTGTTCTAATTTAAGTGACTAAAGAGAAAACTAAGTGGTCTATAGCTATGTGATAAGCTTTTAATTGGAGTTGTATCCATAACTTCCATGAATTGATTCATGTAACTAGAATAGAATATTAGCGTGAAATTGTGTTAACAGATTGCAAAAATAATTAGCAAATTAAAGTTAAATCACCAATAAATATTCTCAGATAATTTGATGAGCTTGTGAAGAAATACAAACACGACTAAATATGCATTGCTTGGTGATGAGGTGGTCAGCTGTGATACGGTTGTGAGCAAAATTCAGAGTGGAATTAACTGGGACACAAGTGGTCATGATTAGGCATGTAGAACTGAGTAGCAGGTAAAGTCATCCTGTACTAACAGATAATTTTACGTACAGTTTTTTTAAAGGCTCTCCTTATTTGGATGTTTAAATCTATCTTGGACAAAGTGATAGATGGACTGGGCTACAGAAAGCAACTCACATCAGATTACTGGGTCTGCATCTGGGTGTCTGGACATGCACAAGTCAAAGGCAGTTGCTGTGGGACTGAAGTTATGACTTTAGGGAAGTTTTACTTCACATTTTCTGAGATCCAGTGACTATATGTTTTTTTGACCTTTGCAACTGGAATGTCTTAATACAGTTTTTGAAAAAAAATTATTTAAACAGGTCCATTAGGCTCTAGAAAGTATCTTTAACTGTAAAAGTGTGGCTGGGAGTGGAGGCAACTAAAAGATCTTCAAATGGCCAGCAACATCAGTGCAGATGCGGACTGTTGTGTGCTACTGGGTCTCTAAGCTTAGAGTATTCTTGGCAGACTTAGTTACCTGGAGTAACTGCAGGTGTGGTTTTGGAATCAGTTCTGGGTCCCAAATGTGTGTCCCAAGCCACTTGATGTGAAATCTACAGAAAATTAACCAGCATGTTCCCAAAGCCAAACGAGATCATGAGCCAAGTTTGCATAGGTGTGAAGCAACCAGAAGATTACAGGAGGCTATAAAAGAATGAAAAAGTAGAGGATAAGAAAGTCTTGTTTCCAAGGAAACAAGAAACTTCACAGAACTTCAAAGAAACAGTTATTTCTGGTTTTTCCAGTTTTGATAGGGGCTTATGACTAAAACTGAATTACTTAATGTAAACTGAAAAGAAAAAAGGAAAAAAACCAAAACAAACAGCCAACCTACAAAACAAATAAACCCTATTCTAAAGTAACAGCTGAACTTGCTGTAGGTTAGTTGGACCCAAGATTTGAGTTCTCCCCCTTCTGCCTTTGGCTTTACTAAACCTTTTTCCTTTTTCTACTTTCCTAGAAAACGTAGAATGAGATGGAATTTTTGTATAGAAATGTTCTACTACTGGAAAAAACTTCAGTTTGGGGAATATCATGTATTTGGGTTAGTTGTTTGAAGCTCCATGTTTCAGAAGGAAGCTGACTGTTTAAATGTAGATCAGTTGCTTTGAAATAAGATCAATTTTCTGCCACTCACTTGCACTTTAATGTATTTGCTATTTAATTACTGTCAATTTAATATTGACAATGCAGTGTCAAGCTCTTTTATTAGAGAGTGAACCAACATATAGAATAACTAAATGATTTGGAACTGTATTAAATACCTTCTGAAATGACTCTGATACTTCATATATGAGATGCCTGTATGGGAACTGGTTCTGCTTTAATTTTTCAATTATTTTATTTTTGTTGATGTCTCTTTAGAGCTGTATCACACTTCATAAGCAATGTGGAGGTACTGAGTAAACTTGAGAGTTCAAAACATAGGAATGGAACTGGTTCTAGTCCTTTCCTGGGCTGGGTCAATGGAAGACTGTTTCTTGAGTTCCAGTTGGGAAAATAAGTTTGGGTTTTAGAGAGAGCAAAAGGGGAGACTGAATCTGATCTGATCTATCATCAAATAAGATACAGGCTCTTAAATGGCCCATTGTGGTCTCTTCTGTTTGTGAAATCATGAAATCAGTCTTGTAAGGAGAAACTAGCATAAATCCATTTTATAAATACATTACAAGTGCACTAATATCTTAGAATTACTCAGATTTCTTCCTTTTTTTTCCTGATCATGATTTTCATGCTCTAAGGGAAAAAATACTTCCTTCACAGATTTCTCATTTCACTTTAGAGCCACTGGAATCTTTACCGGTCTCATTGTATCTGATCTCCATCTGTCTTTTGAACATAAATAAAAAAATAATAGCAGAGGATTTATCAAAATAGACAACAGTGTCATCTGTAATGAAGACAAGAAGTAATATGTGTATATGGCAAATTTTAAGTATCAACACCTTTTTTTTGTCTGCAGTTTGATCTGGGGATTAACAGAAGAGACTATTTGATTTAAAGTAGTGTTGCAGCAAAATAAATCCCATCCTATAATATCAGGATAAAATAGCAATTACGTAAGAAATCTATTATTCATTGCTTCATTATTTGCTGTCTGACTACACGCTGTTTGACAGTGGATTTTTTTCTCTTTTTTTTTTTTTTTTCCCTTTGCACTGGGCTGCTTTTGCTGGCTTGGCAGTAAACGCTGTTTTCTCTCAGCACAGCCATTAAATCTCTCACCTGCGTGTCCTGTGCAGAGCTGCAGTTGAGAGATAAGCTTGGTCTCTCTCACAGCAGTGAGCATTGGTATTCCAGGCTCTTCTTTCAAGGGCATTTTGCTGTGATGAAGCGTCTGAAATGACAAGAAAACATACAGGCATGTTAAATACCCTTGCTAGTCTGAGACGAGTAAGGGTAAATGGAAATGATTTAAAAATACATTTTGAAGCTGTTAACAGAGCTCGTGGATAACTGCAAATCACAGTTTTAGGTAGGAGTATTATAGACCTATTCCAACTGGCATCATCCATTAAATAACAAACAGTAATGGAGAGTTCTTGTCCTGCCCAGCTTACACTTAAAATCTAAATAAAACACAAAGCTCTGAGCCATTCTGAATGTGTGTTCCTGCATCCAAGGTCACAAAGGTAGTTCTTGTGAAGAATAGAATCCATTTATTCAGTGTCTTGTTCCTGTGACAGCCTCTGAGCACCTCCATCTTCCCACTGAGAACTGAGGAGGTGCTTGGGATTTCAGTTTCCTGCAGCTCTCAGAGCACTGGTCTGGCATCCTCTGTGTGTGTGAATCTTGTACAGAATCCATGTAAGACCTGGTTTTAATTCTGTTTTCAAGTGTTGCAAGAATAAACATATGTAAGGGCTTTGCCTGTTTTGTAGTCTGTGGTTGTTATCACTTTTATAAAATGAAAGACAGCGTAAAAATCTGTTTTGCCCGTGCTCATTAACTTTGGATGCACCGACAGAGCAGGTATCACCATTTCTGTCTTGCTGTTGGAAAAATCGAGGCACAGTGAGAACTTTGTGTAGCATTCAGTTCAACACTTATATTTAGGCATCAGTTTATACATATGTACATATGTGCTAGATGCTTAAGTTGCACTTGTAGTTGCTGGAAATCTCATTAGCAGTCAGAGGCTGGAGAGAAATTCAGGCCATCCTAAACTACACAGCAAGTGATTGATCAGCAAAATCCCACTCTAATAGTCCATGAAGTGCATTGAACAGGGAGTGTGTTGAACAGTTGCCCAGATAATAAGTGCTAATTTAAATATCTTAAAGAATCTCTTGGGGCTTCTGGCTGATGGTTCAGAGGAGAGGGATCTTCCAGAGGTCCTTGATCATGTCTGTCAAGCCTGTGTGTGTGTGTCTTGGATACCCTCAGGCATCTCCCATTGCATTAGCTATCCATGCTAGAGCCATGAAATTAATTCCCAAATCTGTTGCTTATACTGGCAATGTGTATACCAGAATGTGGGCATCTATGTTTAGTTCTCTTAATTTGAAACCTATGAAATTTAGCAGTGATTCTGTGTAGATAGGCTACAAATAAATTCAGCTTACACTGCAGGGTTATGATCTTCTTCTGTTGCCAAGGATTCATGTGTGTGTTACATATTCTGTAGGTGGTCGTGGGTTCACCAGACGAATCAAGGATGTCCTGACTTCTGAACTGCAGCAGTTCATTTTACCAGAGAGAGGGGTTTGCAGTTTGGGACCATAACAGTTGTTTTCCTGTCTGGATCTGGCACAGAAAAGGATTTGTAACCATTCTGAGTTGACAGAAGACACACGCACGGATTTCCACCCCCTCACACCTCCCTGAATTTACTTGGAAACGAAGGACTATGAATGGTTCAGCCACGTTAAAATAATTGAGCAGCTCTGACTCACAGTTGCAGCTTGTGTGTAGCTAAATGAGACAGCAGAGTGATGCTGCCTGATTGACACAGTTGTTTATGCAGTCGCTGAAGTATTCTCCCATCATGTGCAGGCCTTTGAGTTGTTTGATATTATCTTATTAAAGAGGGAGAAATCCTTCATAATGCTGATGATTTGTTTTATTTTCTTGGATACCCTCAAATTCCGAGACCTAGAAGCGTGACTAACAGAAAGTTATTGCCTACAGAAAAGCAAAATATCACTTAAAATACAGAAAAGTTACCTTTCCAAAAATCAAAGCCAGCCAAGATGTTTTCTAAGATCAAAAGTCTCTGCATGTATGAGGAACTTATTGATATAGGATTATTCTAAGTTTAAGTAAACTTTTCTTGTCTGGTCAAGATTCTGTGTCTTTAAAAATCTTCATAGGAAGGGGTAAATTGGAGCCCTTTTTTTTTTTGCCACAATTGATGCCAGTTTCAGATTTGTAGAAACTTTAGCTTGGGGCTCAGACTCATCTTGGGAAAATCAGTGGGTTTGTAGCTGTTGGATAGTTCAGTGTTCCTTATTTACTGCAAATGACTGTTAAATGTTCTATTTAAAAGATATATTTCCAAGCAGTTTGATGGCCATTCTGTTTGCTGATGTGTTCCTCTGGCTGGATTTTTCTGGTGCTTCCATCCTTTCGGGGGTGATTGGCTTTAGCACGAGCCAGTGCTCACTGTCATGAGAAAAAACATGTGGCTGGGCTGAACCCTACCCAGTGTTCACCATTGTATTTTCTTTGTCCTTGTGAAGCACTTCTTTCAATGAGCTAACTTTGCTCCTGAGGAGTGTTTTTGGTTGGCCTTTCTTATCTTCTGCTGCAGACAGAGAAACTGGAAGAATTGTATTCTTTTCTGGATTTTTTTTCAGGGCTGTCTCTTAGATTACTAAATTTTTATGGCATTTTTAAAGTATTTATCATTTATAATTCCATTAAAAATGAGATTATATATGTAAAAGTATGTTCCTATTGACAGGTAGGAACATGGTTTAAATGCTGTTTACTTGTGTAGTAGGCTGAATGAGATCAATAGAGATGCACATCATTAAAAACACTTCAATCAGCCATAATGTGAATCCATTCCCAGCGTTCCATTCAGCCCTTCGAGGGTCATTGATGGATAAAAATCCTTTTTATTTTTCTGGATTTGTACATTGACTTAGTTAGGTTTGCACCTGCAAGCAGAGCTGCTACAAAAGTAACCCCTCTAGTACCAATGATAACAAGCACAAGCTTCATCCAGAGAGCAAATAAGGCAGGATTGCTTCTGAATTTAGCTGCTGGTTTTGGTTACCATGTGTCCCGATGTTACTGTGAGGTCCAGAGCCAGTGTAGTTTCCCTAAGGCTCAATCAGTAGTAGTTTGCTTGCAAAAGGTGGGTCAAGATTTTGCAGAAGTTGTTTTAATGACTTGAGAGTTGAGCTTGAAAATCTTAAATCTGTGATGCTGCTCATATGTGTTAGGCTGAGACACAGCTGTAACTACAGAAGGAAAACAACTCCACACACTGGAGTAAAGGCTCGGACTGCATTATCCTAGAACTGTACAGATCCAGAATGCAAGATTGTCCCTGGCTAGAACGACATGGCTTTTATTTTTCTTCTGGTTGGGGAAGCTTTTTGTATTTCTGAAGGCTGATTAAAATATAAAACCTGATTATCAAGTGTTAATCATCAGAGTCTAATGATGCTATGGGGTTACTGTAGTGCATATGAAGGAACAATAACCTGGAATATTGCTCTGAGTTCTAGAATCTGTCTGATGCCTGTGCTGGTAACTGTGAACACTTGGTATTTCCCTGCTCAGCCTAGTTTTACAAATGAGCCTCAACTGCTCCTAAAGTCAGCCCCCCAAAATGTTCACACATAACGAGCAGTGCCCCTTGAGTTCCATGCACAGCTGTTACTATGGACAAACACTGAAACAAATTAAGAAGCTTCTGAATGACAGTTCAAAACTCTCCAGTTTCTGTTCTCAGAATTTATGGTCATGGTCTTAAACCCCATGTGAAAATGGTGAGTTACATGCTGGTACCAGTTTGTGATCTGGAGAAACTACTGAATGAGTATCAGTACAATGCTGAATTGCAGGTCTGTCTATATCAATTTCCATTTATTAAATATGATACTTTAAAATATGCATGAATATTGGCTTCATTTTTTCTTGGGAGTTTGGTGAACTGAATTTAGCAAGACTGTCTAGAGACAGAGTTAAGAAATTCTTTGAAAGAAATTGAAATGCTTTTCTTTAAATTTGGATGAAAAGCAAGTCTCCTGAACTGGAGAAATAAGTCATTATTAACCAATTTTAAAGTGTTCAATAATAAATTTTTCATTAACATTAGGTGAGACTATAAGGAATTGTAGAATGCCCTGAAAAAAGCCGTTCACATAGGAATATGTCTTGATTTCAAATGAGAAGTGATCAGTAACAAATAGAATATGACATATATTGAAAGATATGAGTTGGAGTACTCAAAAGCTTTGTAGAGTTCTTCTGTTAGGTAATCTTTGTTTTCAAGAAGCAAAAACAACTAGGTTATCTTTGTAAAGAGCTCACTAAAATACCCCAGTGAGCTAGAGTGGTTTTATAAGGGGAAAAATTAGGTTATACTTTGGAATAGGCAAGAAGAAGCAAGAAATGAAAGTAATTGTGATCTCAGTAAGGTTTCCTTATTCAGATGGAGTGGAAAAATTGCAGTGATTCTCTTTTGAAAGGAGATGAATAGTACAAGTGCAGGAATAATCATGAAGTGGAACAGGTCAGTTTGCACATCAGGTGCCGGTTTTCATAAGATTAAGGCTATTGAAATTGATAGGTGACAGTTTTTAAAGAAGAAAAAAGGAAAAAAATAATTACAGAACTATCCAGTGTAGCTCTATATTGTAAGATTTTTTTTTCCATCACTGGTATAAAACCACACTCAGGCCAGGCATCACCCTCACTCTGGATGCCTTTATGGCCCTTAGAGACATCATCATCTGATTCTTGATCTTTTCCAAATGCTTGTTTTGTTTTCATCCTGTTGGTCCATCACTGTCAAAACTTTGATAAGACTCAGACACGCCTTATCTTTGCTTTCAGTGTTTCCTTCCAGCTCTTTGATTCCACTTACTAGCTTCTCACTTTTCTGTGGCATGATTTTTCCATTGCTGTCTGCCTACAACTTCAATCAGGCCTTTATGGCTTTTTTAATCTGTTATCACATACATATTATATTCAAATATATGAATAAAACATCCTATAAACACTCAGAAAAATGTTAACTTCAAATTCTTTCTAAAAAATGGTTTCCTGTGGTTTATGAAAAATCTTGACAGTGATGAAGCGACCAGTGTACAGAGCAATTGATAACCATGACAAACAATATTGATTCATTTACTGCCTTCTGCGGCCCTGTGCATTTCTGTTGGTCTGTGTAGTTTGGGTTTGTAAAATATTTAGTGCTTAGATATGTTTTTGTCTTGGCTGTGGATCTTAGTTTGTGATTACTGCTGGGGAGGTTGGTATAAATGCAAGTTGAAATGTGGGAAAATTATTTAATAGATCTTGGAAAAGAATGCTCTGATAAGAGATCTTGGCTTATCTGTCTCAGCATCTAATGTCACTGCCCTTTCACAGTAAAGAATTTCTTCCTAACGTCTAATGTTAGTATAGTTAGGAGTTTGTCTGTGAGTGGAGTGCAGGTAAGCAGAGCAGTCTCTTAACACTGAGCCATGAGCTGCTCCTAGGTTCATACCAGTAGTTAAATATTTTAATTCTCCCTGTTAATCTGACGTATCCATAAATGCCAATTTTAGGCCTACAACAATTAAAAGTAATTTATGGATCACAAGAATGAAATGTAGAGGAAAAATAATGGTGCAAGTCTGGTATAAAGATCACTTTAAAAGTCCCAGACATGTAGATATTTTATTTCTGTCATTAAAAAAATCATAAAACTTGCAAAGAATAAACAGACCACTGAGTCAGCAGGTGTAAAGCATCTGCACTTCTGCTTGTTTCTTTTGTTGAACACTGTTGTATTTGTGTAGGGTTAACCCTTAGGATGGATGCTGTAAAGGCTGCCTAGTGCCAAGTCCTAATTTCAAGAAAATTTTTGTGTTCTGTTCTTTGAAGGGGTATTGACTTCCAAATCACACACAGACATGCCTCTGATCTTCCTGGGGATGAGTCACAGTGCAACATGGATGCGAAGCACTGGGATCAAATTTGCAGCGTGTTGATCACTGCTGATGACAGGACGAGATGTTCTCTAATCCCGTGTGTGGGGTTATAGAGCGTGCTTTATTAAAAAAGAGGACTTAGAGCTATTAAAAGCAGAGTGCTGAGGTTTTTGTTGATTTGAGGGGTTTTTTATTAGTGCTCTGCTGTAGATTTTAAAGTATAATAAAGTAACTAATGTTACCTTGAGCTTAGTGGCTTTAAATGCTGGGTTAATTTACACTCAGAGCAGAGCTTTCAGTGTCAGGCGATCTCTTTTCTTTTTTTTTTTTTTTTTGCCACCATAAGCACTCAGCTGAAACAACAGCTATGACTCAGTTGACAGTGAACACTGCTTGAATTGATTTAGTCCGAGTTCAGATTTAGCACATAATCATGTTCAATTTGATCCACTGTGCTGCCTAGAGATAAAAGGGTTGAAAAAATAGATTTAGCTTATGTCAGTCCTCGCGGTGATGTCATTGCCATGAGAGATGGAATAGCGCTGTTACTATGCTGTGCCTGCTCAGTTGGTGGGTGTACGGGGGACAGGCAACCAGCAACTCACTTTAAGTGCACAGAGCTCGTCTTGGAAGCTTGCAGGCATTGCAAGCGCTGAAATTGAATCTTGGACTGTTCAGTTGCAATACTGAACTGAAGATTTTTTTTTATTCTTTTGTTGTTATTTTTTTCTTCCATCGTTTGTTACTCTGAGCTTGCCTAACTCTGTGTACAAAGGCGGGGGATGCCAGCCCGTAGCATGGACTGTGATGTTTCCACTCTGGTTGCCTGTGGGGTTGATGTGGAGGTTTTTGCCAGCCAAGAGGTTAAGGTATGCGCCTGCAATCCTTTTGTTGCTTCTTAGAAAAGCCTTTGGGAGGAATAGGCATTTGTATGTAGCAATTCACAATAAGGGGGCAGATGAGATTCTGCTGCGGTGGTAAAACACACGCAGTTAAAACAATCTGTTTATTAGGGGAGAGAAATATGGGAGAGGAATTGTGCCTGCTTTTTAGTGTGCTTTGATAAGCTGAAAGAATAGCCTGGTGTTTACTCTTTAATGATACAAGTAATGGGTTATATAACTGCCATCTGTGCATATGCATGTTTCATATTCATAAAAGATCTTTCATTGTTAATTTTGTCAAGTTATTTTTAGTCCAGTGTCACTTTTTAGATCAGCCTTGCCATAAATGTTATTTATTGATGTTGATAATCTTCAGATATCTTTACTCAGTTGAACAGTAGCTGTTTCTTTCCTTCACATTCAACTCAAATGTGCAAGCATAAATTTTTTGTGAAGGGTTAAAAGTTTGTAGCAAGTATTTTGGTGCATCTGCAGTGTAACAGAACACAGAAAGTTGTGCATCTTGCATATCTGAAAAACAATGCTTAAATCTAAGGCTTGATATGCAGGGCTCATAGTCTCTTAATTAGACAACTGCTGTAGAAAAGTCATTGTGTGTAATTGCTTACTGCTGAAATCAATTATCTTTTTCATTTATTCTCATATTACTGCAAGAAAATCACTGCAAATTAAGTTTGAAAGAGGAATTCTAAGTGTGCTTTTCACAGATCACCTGAAAGAGCTCACAGATGTAATACAGTGATATACAGCGGTTTATAAAGGAGAAAGGTACAGACAAAATTAGTTTCTAATCTGATGGTTCTTAGTATTGGAAGACTGGAACTGGGTAAAAAGGATTTACAAATTGGAGGTCAAATTTTCAACCTCTGTTCTGTTTGGTTCTGAGTGAAACAGTGAAGCCAGTGGAAATATCTGGAAATAAAACTACTTTGATTTGCAAGAGGCTATGATGATTTTTTTTTTCCCTGTTAGTTTGTTACCATGTGAGATAATTTATACTTTGTACAGATGCTTTTGTGTTGGGGCCAAGAGATTCTTCTTAATTTAAGAACCTTTTTTCTAACAGTTTAATACTGGGTTTAGAGATGAAATAGTGAGTAATTCAGAGGAATGATTAAGGTGAGGAGTCTTGCCTGCATTGGGACATGTTTCCTGTATTATTTTGACGTAGTAAAATATTTATCTGCTTATTCATTTTTTCTTTTTTCTTTTTTTCTCTTTTTTTTTTTTTTACTTGAAAGCATTTTCTTTTAACATGTAGGATTTACACCTGCACTGATATGATCTTGTACCTGGGTCTTTTAGTGTCTGGTCCATGTTCGATGTAAGACTGTGCAAGAAATTAAAGTTGTAGTGAGCTTCTTGTATCCTCATTCATATGTCAGTAGCAATGCAAAAGCAAAATTTTGACTTCTGTAAATCAGCAGAAAGCATTCCATTGACTTGGGTAACGCTTAGATTAGCCTGATTTAAGCTGCAGCATCTGTAAAGTGAGGGCCAGGAATATGAGATAAGAGAACAAAAGGGTTACAGAGACATCACAGGAATTGTAACCCTTTTGTGATACTTGGACTTTTTGTACCTTGTGTGCTTTGGTTAAAACTGCCCTGTTTTACTTTTTCCCCCTGCTTATGTCTGAATTAAAATGTTGATTGGAAAGACTTTGGATATATTTACAGTGGGGACTGCACTGCAGATTGCACTGCAGCTTAGAAACGCAAAGTCTACTTTGAAGTTGCCTGGCTTAGAGGCTGTGAGCAGCGTGTCCTCTGTGACCCACAGCTCACTGCAGGCTCATTTCCACTGGGTTGTTCCCGAACTCTGTTGTGGAGGCTGTGGCCAGCTCTGTGCTCATCCCTGGGCTCTCCATGCAGCAGCCTGCAGTGTGGGCATCCTCTTTGAGAAAGTTTCCCTGCTGCTGATAGTTTAAAGCTGGAGATACCTACTGCTCTTTTCTCACTTCCAGGAGAATTGCAAGGAAAAAAACAGTATGGCTTTTTTTTTTTTTTTAATGCAAAAGGGTGCGCTTCAAGGTGGAGTTTTTTGGTGACAGTATGGCCACAGCATAAAAAAGTTTATGTTGACTTTGATAGAATGGGGAACAGCTCTAGGGTTAAAAAGGAAAGAGGCTGTTGCTGAGAAGAGATGGGTGTGGAGGAAGAGCAGAAGCAAGCGCAGAATTCCTGTCTTCTCCACCTACCCTGTGAGTATCCCTCAGCCCAGCCCTTTTGTGGGTCAGCCTGAAGGCACAGTTAGCATTGACAACTGAAGTCTAGGCTATTGTCCCTTCTCCAGTAGAAGTTTTTCTTGCAAGGAACCTTCTGCCTGTGTGAAGGGAATGTTCCCTCCCTGGTAGAACAGATATTAAAGATCTTACAATATGTGTGGTGCTTGGTGAGATTTGCTAAAATGAGTTATTACTCCTGTAGAAGTAGTTCTCTGATGTCAGCAAGGGTTGTGTTTAAGGTTTAGGATATGCTTACAGCATATCTCACTTTTATTTCAGTTTAGGTTTAGAACTGACGTGAGGCTTGGGAGAAGGATGCTGGATGTGCTGAGCCATTGTTCTCCCATGAGGCTTGGGAGAAGGATGCTAGCTGGAATGAACCATTGTTCTCCCAAAAGGTTTGGGAGAAGGATGTGCCTGTACTGAGCCAGTGTTGTCCCATGAGGTTTGGGAAAACGATGCTGGTTGTACTGAGCCATTGTTCTCCCAAGAGGTTTGGGAGAAGGATGCTGGCAGCACGGAGCCATCGCTGTGCGCTTTGCAGCACATGTGTTGGCCACAGCTGCAAGCTGGGAGTGTGAGGAGCCTGCCAGGCCTGCAGTGGCAGAGCTTGGTGTGTTGGGGCTCTGGAGCAGCAGCTCCCACAGCAGGTGGCAATGAGGACTCCTGGAAGTTGCCACATCTCAAGAGCATTGGCCCCTCCAAGCTGGGGAATTCTTATACAGAGCTGGCTTTGGGCACAGGGTTTGGAGCGGAGGGAGTTCTCCAGCTTATTACTCCTTTTCCACCTCCAGAGGAGACCTTATTCTGTAGGCATTATGCTCTTAGCATCTGGCAGTCAGGCTTGGAAACACCCTGTTTCCATTTGGCCTCTGGAACACGGGAGCAATTATTCAGTACTGAAGGCAAAGCTTTTTAGTTGCTGCATTTGGAGCTGCTCATCGTTCCAATGAATAGAGGCTTGTACGGGTGCCTTGGCAATGGCAGCTGGCCCCCAGCACTGACACAGTGGGTTTGCCACCCATGAACCATCCAACGAGCCCTTCACTTCTGATCAGCTGCTGCTTTGAGTTGCCTTTTCTAATCCAAAAATTGGGTCAGGTTAATCAACAGGCTACTGACTGTAGATCAGGAACTAGAAGAGTTGAGAAGGCAGCCACGGAAATCACGAAGTGCAGTTCTGCTTAGAAATTCACCTGGATAATTAAAATTCTTTCAGTGCCTCTAGATGATAATTTCATGTAATGATCTTTGTTACATAAGCAATTAGTTAATGAATATCTTGTTTATTTCTAATAGAGGAATTCCAGACATCACCGAAACAGTGGCAGAGAACTTAAACTCGTATTTCTTACTCTAAGCAATGTGTTTTTGTATGATTAGTTCTAGATACTCTCTCCTCATTTGTGTTCACACAGACCATTCCACTCAGGAACCAGGAAGACTGGGGCAACTTGGCACTACTGTGAGAGAGAAGGAATTGTAATGATCCAGATGGATCACATCCTGAAGACAGTAATGTGATGTGGATTGGACCTTTATTTTAACCAGGGAAAAAGCCGAATGTGGGCATAAGCCAGGCAGCAAAGAGGAATAGTAGAAATAGTTTCACTGTTTCAACTGTTGCTTTGGAGGATTAATCCCCATGGGAGCAGGATCTCTGTCAATCTGTAAACTCGTTACTCAGTTCAGATGGTCCAGTGAGCACCCTGCTAATGGGAGTTGTTTGGGATGGATGGGTTGGAGGTTCAGTCACTGTCCTGCAGTTGCCTTTAAGAGGTTTAGCAGTCTGAACTTCTGATGTCTAAAGGCCAAAAGCACACTAGATGCTTGTGGTTTTTGCTCTCCAATTCTCCACTTGTCTTAGTGGCTCATTCACAAAGATGTTCTGAGGTTTAAAGTTCAAGTGTTCTAAGGACAGAGACAAGTGAAGAAGACTGGAGAAAAAGGGAGGAGTGTTGCTGCCCCTTTGGATGCTGCCAGCTGTCCAGCGGCAGGAAGCATGACTTGCTGGGAGAATTTCTGGGTCTCTGTCTTTACATCCTTCTCCTTAGCCATGTGAGCTTGATCCGTGGGAAGAGTCTGTTGCACAGTCATGAGACTTCACAGACAGTCTGTAAGGAGGAAACCAAACAACAGCATGACTGCCAAAAATACCCTGATGGCTAGAAAGGCCTGCTCTATAACTTCTCTTGGTATTTTCTGTAGTTGGTAGTTCTTTCTAATTGCAAATAAGGTTGTGTCTGTGAAATCTGCACGATCCAAGAGTTCTGCTGGAGAAATAGACATATGTGTTTTTTGATCTCTGTGTACTGTCTATGTTCATCTAGAAGATGTAATGGAGGGGAGCTTCCCAAAGGCTGTAGTGCTGTTTCTAGCACACTGACCCTGCTCTTGGCTTCAGGGTCAGCACAGAGAGACTCTGACAGCAAAACTGGGGCTCATGCAGCCAGTGCTGCTGTGCACTGAGGTGCTCCCAGTTCCAGTCACAGGTTGGGCTTTGCCTCTGTCCTTCTAACACCCTTGTGTGAAGGCACCTGGACTCTTTAGGGACATTTCCAAAGAGGTGATAGAAGGGTAAGACTTCTAAAGGTCATAATATGCTCTTTAGGCTGATCTTCACTTATTTGTACTTGCTTTTCCCTTGCCTCACAAGAAGGGGATGGTGCTGTTTCATTGGAGGTCAGTGGCAGCTGCAGGTGCTTACACACCTCTGAATATGGCAAACCTTCTGCTTCTCCTTCTCCCTTTTAGTGCTAACAGTGAACAACAAAGCAAGTCAGAGGGCTTTGTATTCTCCCTGATACTCCCTTCTGTTGGAAGTCGCATGGAGATACTTCCCTTTCATAAGGGTAACTAGACAATGAGCAATTTGTCAGGTGAAAATAAATAACAACTAGCATGTGTTGGTAGAAGGTGCAGAATTAGTCCAAGGCAGGTAATAAGGTGAGATGGACCTTGTAATTCTACTGACAAATGGCCCAGCCTGTGTGGGGAGCACTGAAGAGTTGGTGATTTTCTTCAGCAGATTTGAAGAATTAATGAGTGCGGCTATAGATTGAGGTACTTGTAATATGGATACAAGTGTGATACTGATTTTTCATTAAATAATTATTTTGGTTCAAATTCTCAGAAGGACCTAGAGAGGTAAAGTACCCAAGTTCTTTCTCCTCAAAAAAAAAATAATTATCAAGGACACATCATTTTCAGGTCTGTAGTGATCTAGTCTCATTTTCCTCTGAAGGTGCTGTATATGTGCAGTCTTTTCCCTCAAATTTTACTGATGCTGTTTGCTGCTGCCTAGCATGACTAAGCTTTGATACTGAGCAACATTGCAGGTTCTGAGGTAGAGGTCTGCACCCATCTTGTATGTATCTTTAGTAATTTTTTAGTAATTTTCCATGATTTTTTTCTTTGCTCATAGACTAATGTATATGCTTTATGGTTGGACAGTTCTTCCCTTAATATTTTCTAGGGGTGATTCTACCAGAGGCCTTAAATAATCTACTCAGTTTTGATCATTCAAGTGCTAAACAGCCTGTTTGCTTTGGAAGATGTTACCTAATCATATGCTGGAGTGCAAACAACCGTGACAGTGCGGTCTTGAGCAGAGAATTCTTCCTTGGCAAAAGGACACTGAGGAAATTGTACCACAGTTTGTCAAACACTTGGCTAACACACAGGCTGCCAAGGTCCAGAAACAGGCCAAGCAAAGCCTCCAGTCAGTGGCCCGTTGCTGGAAGACTGTGTGTTTTCCATCCACATATTTATAGTGGTGCCAGCATTGTGTGCAGGAGCTTTTCCTGAAGATTTCCCACATTAATATGATTTTCAATAAGCACCTTCTCCTTCTAAATGCTAACAGAATTAAAATTTCTCCAGGGGAGACTTCTCCCCTTTCTTTTCCGTTTTGGCAATGCCTCTAAAAAGCATGTGCAGCCATTGAGTTTGGCTCCAGCCTGTTTTCCATCTAGGATTCCAGTTGATTTCTGAATTGTCCGTGTCCATTCCTGAAAGCACAGACTGCCTTCTCACAACATCAGTGTTCTTGTGATGCCTTTAGCTGTCCCCACATGGAATTTCTATTGGTGCTGAATCAAGCAGAAGCCTTTGGTTGTAGCAGCTGTGACGGAGTCAACAGCCCCACTGTCCTTGCAGGGTGGGAAATCAGCTGGATGGGTCCATGAAGAGCTGGATGCTGCCGCAGCATCTCCATGGCACCTTCTCTTCTCTACACCTGGAGTTGCTGGAAAACCTCAAAGTGGTGTTATAGGTAAAAAGTTCCAAGTGTTCTCATTTGCAGATGGAAAACTAAGGAACAAGGAAGTAAGTTCTCTGATTAGGAAACTGGATTTGAAATGCAGCAGAGCTGGTGCTTGTTAGTGATTCTTGTTCTTGATAATCATGTTCTGTAGATGTTCAATCTCAAATGTTGTTGAGCTCTAGTCATTTTCCAGAGACCAAGGAGCTTTGCTCAGTTAGTAACTGATTTTGGTTGGTTTCTGGTGGGGCTTTTTGTGTTTTGTTTTTATTGGGATGTGTGTGTGGTTGGTTGGTTTGTTGTTGTTTTGTTTTCAATTACCCCAAACTTGCTACTTTTCAGAATCTGCATTAGATTCTGGCAGACAGAAAGACTGGCTTTATCTTGCAGGATGGTGTCGTTTATCAGCAGCATGGAAGAGCCTCCAGTTTTGCAGCACCAGGTAGTTCCACCTGTTGAAATAATAGTCCCTGAGCTGAGAAACCCAGTGAACCTGGTGAGCTCAGAGCAGTAGCAACAGGCAGCTGTACAGGGGAATTTCTGCAGCTCAATTTGTCACTTGCAGAAGAATCTCTCTGCTTCATCTGTTGCAGTGAGGGATATGTTTGCCATTAAAAGGTGGAGGCATTCAGAGAGCTGAATCATGCAGCAGGACTTCTGCTGCACAGCCAGAGAGAAGCCACCTTGTGAAATCTCACTTGTCCTTTTATTCATGTAGGTCAGATGTGCTGGTGTGAGGCAGATGAGCAAATTATGGTAAAAAACCTGCTAATCCTCTCAGTAAAAGAAATTCCATTTGTGGAGGAGATAAGAAGATGATTGTTTTATTTGCTGTACAAATCTTACTCAAACTTTACCAGCCTCTAGTTTCATTATCCTTTGCTGTGTATCCTCGTGCCTGATGACAAGGTTCATTCAGTCTTGGCTACTTTTCCATGTTTCTTAGGGAAAACCAATAACTAAACCACTAAGAATAAAAACTTTCAAATTGTCTGAATAATTACACCTATACTAGGAAATTTGTTTTAACCACAACACAAATTGTTGGTTGTGTTGGGGGTGGGGTGGTGTATATTTTATTTTGTTTGAAGGATTATTATTTTATTTGCTAATGCTATAAAAAACAAAACCAAAAACAACCCACCAGCAGAAATGGCCTTTCACCCTCAGAGGACATTTATTTAATAGAAGCAGGTATCTCCAGGGGGCACATCATAGGTGGAACTGTTCTGAGCTGAGGGAGGAGGAAATCAGTTGGTTATTCAAAATGTGGCTGAAATGAGGAAGGGGAGCATGGGGTTTGGGAGGAGTAAAGTCAGCGTGGTGAAGTGCCTCTGTTGGGAAAGAATGGGGAAAGCTCCTGTGGAGACTGGGGCAGGGAGGCAGGTGAAAACAGCAGGGGAGCTGGGATGGAGGAAGAGCACATGAAAACTAGAGTAATAATGGAAGACCAAGGTGAGAACAGATGACTTTGACTTCTTGTGCTGTAGTGAAATGATTTAAAGGCAGAAGATGACACAAGGTGCTGGAAAAACCCATTAATAGTCTAAAAAAAAGGAGGCATTTGCGACAAAGCTTTCATCAAGCAGGTGTTAAGCATCGTGAAAAACCTTCGTTAAATTAATCTTGACTGCTTTCTGCTTTACTGAAAGCATCTTCCACAGGCTTCCATCCCGCCTCCAGGTAACCAAATCCCTTTGTGAGCGGGTACTCTGGGCTGCTGCCACTCTCCTTTCAACTCCTTCCTCAAAACTTTTTGCTGTTAAATGTCTCACAAGACATTAAATGATTGAACATGGCTACACTAAGCTGCATATGCATGCGTGGGACAGTAAATATTTTGGAAACCTTACAAAAAAAAATCAAATATATTATCTTTTCTATATATTTTATTCCTACCTCTTCTGTCTTTCTGCTTCATCCTCCTGGAATGCAAGAAGGGATTTTGTGTTTTCCCTTGGTGTTTTTGTTCAGTGTGATAGATGATACTAAAAATAAATAACACTAATTTCTAAACTGAAGTATCCAAACAGTAGGTGATACAGTAAGACATATTTCAAATTATGAAACTGTTCGGGGTGCAGTTTTTTTAGCAAATGGAGGTAGGTAATTTTATTTGATTTTCGGTTTTGATTTTAGCAGTTGAAGAAATTAATAATGGCAAGTACTGTTGGTGAAAATTATTTTGAAGCTAGCTTTTGAAATAAAGTCTGAAATCAGAGGAAAATAATTTTTCTGAAAAGTCGTTTTCAGTGACCTTATGGAGCTGGTAAATAGTGTCTCCTAAGAAGATTATCTTAGAGACCAAGAAGAACATGAGAATTAGCAGCTAAGGAGGCACTTTTGAATGCATAATGGAGATTATCTATCCTGATGCAAAGGACAGATGGGACATACAATAAGAGACTGTTAAGGCTAGATCAGATACTCCTTTTGCTTTACAGCAGTTTAAGGATTTATATATAACGTGAAAATCAAGTGTGCAAAATCACAAAATGAGTTTCAATTAGCAGAGGTTTTAAATAAGAACAAGGAAAGTCTCATGATGTATAAAAATTAAGAGGAAAACAATGTGCATATTCATTAACAGCAAGATTCATAGTGTGGGGAGGGTTATGGTGTGACTGATTTCATTTGTGTTACATAATAACAGAGACAATTACCTAAATTAATGGAAAAAACAACCCTAGTAGTGGCCAGAGCAGAAAAAAACTGCTAAAAATGCAGGGGTAAGACAGATATTTAAGTGTACAGGATCTGCAAAAATTTACCTCAGAATGCTTTAGGGTGTAGCTGAAATAATTTTTTACTATTTGAAATTATCTTTGAGAATTCATAGGTTACAAAGAGACTGCTGAGGGTGAGAGATGTAAAAAAATAACATTCATGTTTAAAAGGAGGAGGGGAGAAAGACTTGGATAATTACAGGTATTTTTATCTGACTTGAATTTTGGGAATAAGTTTAGAAGTACTTTGAAAGTAATTAGGCCTGGGCTGTGTAGACCAAATCATGTCAAATCAATGTGCCTTCCTTGTTTGACAGGGCAATGGGATAAGTGGGATATAGGAGATGTGGAGTGTAGATATTTTGACTGAAGCTTTCACACTGTTCAAGTCATTTCCATAAGTAAGCTACACTCCAAATATAATTTCCATAAGGTGGGTGCATAGTTGTTTACAGAATGTCTGAACCAGAACCAGTTCATTCTCAAATGGTGAAGGCATTTAAGCAGATAAGCTCACATGTTCCTTCCTGAAAGCAGGTTGAGAATAATGACAATAGTCAAAAGGGGAAAACGTCAAAGAAAGTGAGAATGACACTGTCCTGGTAGGGCAGGGTCAAAATTCTGAACAACCCTTAGTTAAACAACAGGATGAAATTTAGTGCCAAAAGAAAGAAATCAAAGTCACAGCTGTATAAAGGCATTCACATGACTAAACAGTTGTGTGATGCAAATCTCTTGAGTTCTAGTGAATGGCAGTGGATAATTAGCAGCAGCATCATACTTCTGTAAGCAAAACAAATGTGGATTCACTGAATGATTTGGGTTAGAAGGGACATTGAAATATCATCTGGTTCCACCCCTGCTGTGGACAGGGCCACCTTCCACCAGACCAGGTTCCTCCAAGCCTGGTCCAGCCTGGCCTTGGACACTTTCAGGGTTTTGACAGCCACAGCTTCTCTGGGCAACCTGTGCAGGGCTTCACCACCATCACAGGGAAGAAATTCTACGTTAGGTCCAATCGAAACCTGCCCTCTTCAGTTTAAACCCATTGCTTCTTGTCTGTCACTACAGGCCCTGGTAAAACTCTCTCTCCATCTTTCTTATAAATTCTCTTTAAGTATCCAAAGTTGCCATAAACCTCAGAACTCCTAAAGCCTTCTCCAAACTGAACAACCCCAACTCTCTCAGCCTTTCCTTACAGGAGAAGTGCTCCAGCCCAAGTTTGCTGTTGTAGCTGTGCTGTTTGTCTCTGGTGAGACTGGTTAGACTTTTCAGATGCACATTTTCTTGTCTAGAAAGGAGATTTCATCTTGTTACCTTGTTTACAGAGCCTAAGAAGAAAACCACTGATGTGTGAAAAGTAGTACCTTTATCTTTAGAAACAGCTGATTCCATGAGAGGAACTGCAGGGCTGTGTGACCAGCCAGCTTTCTGCAGGTGGCTGCCAGTCCTTGAACCAGAATCTGAGAGTTGTTGAGCTAAAAAAAATTCTTATTAATCAAGACAGCTGGTAGCAAAGCCAATTGCTGGGCCATAGCAGAAATGAGTATGCTGCTTATATTAGACAGAAGTAAATTATTGGCGTACTTAAATTTTAGAGGTTTGGGAGCTGATGCCTTTTTGCCTGATTTTTTTTTAAGTAAGTGAATAAAGAGGAAAGATGTTTAGCTATCTGCTTCATGCTTTTGTAGCAAATTATTAGACTGACACTGTTGAAAAACTGTAGTGATGTAAGCAACCTGACCACAATCTTAACTCCCAAAGTGGTGATATTTTTTGGGATAGGAGAAGGAGCTTGGCATACAGTAGCAGTCACGAAACAAGAGTTTACTCATTGCATGCTGCATCCTAGAAAACAGTACAGAATATTTTTTCATGTCATTGGCTCAGTGTAAAATTCCTGCTTAAGCTTTAACTATTATATATAGTATAACACTTTAACAGTTTTGTATTTTATGTATTGTATAGTGAAATAGAAGCAGAGCAGAGGACATTAACAATTCTATAAAGAAAAGGTCTTGGATAGGGGGAATTTACTTTGGGAATAAGTAGTTGGTGTGAGTATGGTAAAATGATGGTATAATGGGAGTGTACACTTGGGTGTAAAATGAGGTGTGTGGATGATAATGCTGCAGATTGGTACCTATTGAACTACTGTGTTCTAGAATCATAAAATTAGAAAATCACAGACTGCTTTGGGTTGCAAGAGACCATAAAGATTATCTAGTTCCACCCCCTGCCATGGATAGGGACACCTTCCACTGTCCCAGGTTGCTCCAAACCCTGTCCAACGTGGATTTGAACACTTCCACGGATGGAGCAGCCACAGCTTGTCAGGGCCTCACCACCCTCACAGCAAAGAATTTCTTCCTGATATCCAATCTAAACCTGCCCTCTTTCAGTTGAGACCACTTACTTATATGAAGGTACTTTCGTTGGTTTATTCCCCCCTAATGTTTTCCATTAAATTGAGGTTCAAATGTAGCAAATCCAGTTCTACTGTGTTTCTGGTTTGAATATCCCTTAGAGAAAGTCTGGACTGTGCTGAGCATGAGTGTATTCACTTTCAGTTGATAATTTGCCCTTCTTAATTAAATACTAATATCCCATACTGATTAAATACACAGTTTTCAATTCAAAAGTGTAAATTCTGTTCTTGGGGCTACAACTGACACTGCTTCTGCAGCGCAGTGATGTGCATCTGGATGCAGGCACAGTCCATCCATCAGGCTGAATGGCCTGGGACTCCCTCTGACCTCTGAAGATGTAACCGCTGTAGCGAACAGGTGGCTTCCTTTTATTTTGAATGACTGCTTCCACCAGATTTGGCATCCCACTTCTCCTGTCATTTAGAATCTATTTGCACCAAAAAAACCTCGACCTCAAAGCCAGACTCCTTGAGCCTGCACTGTGTCATGGGAGGCTTAGGTTGGACAGCCCAGAGGGTGGTTGGGCACTGAGTGGGCTCCCCAGGGAATGGTCACAGCGCCAAGGCTGACAGAGCTCAAAGAGTGTTTGGACAACGGTCTTAGGCACAGGATGGGATTGTTGGGCTGTCCTGTGCAGGGCCAGGAATTGGACTTCGATCACCTTTGATCATCCTTGTGGGTCCCTTCCAGCTCTGGATGTTCTCTGGTTCTACACGTCTGTCTCCAACATTCCAGACTGGCACAAGGGCATTTGCAAGGCAAAGGCAACACAGAGCCAGTGTGAAACAGTGCCACAGGGCAAGAAACTATGGGATACTGATTATTTTTACGTGTCCTACTTATTTTTAAAAAACTTGTTCAGAAGAAGAAGAAAATCTCCATTTGTTACCACTCTGCTTGCCAGTCACAGGGCTCATTCCTTCTCACAAATTGTTCTGGATCTGTGGACAGCAACTTCAGTTTCATAATCCCAGTCCAATATCTTTTTAATATCATGCTGTTACTGATATATTTTTCACATCAGGAAATGAAAATGATTTTGATGAAGAGCAGTGCTAGTTTTAGCTCTAATATAGGATTAGTCTAGTTTCCAGTTCTTGTTTCTAACCAGAATTCATGCCAACTGGAAATTTTCCAGTTGGTTGAAAAATGACATGGGAGCAGTTCGGTCAGGAGTATTTGTTTTTTCACCCTGGGGTTCCTTCCATCTGCCTAATAAAACAATTATATTACTGTAAGACTGAAATTCCCTGTGTCCTGTCTGGAAGTGGATGGTACTAGTGGATGTTGAGTCAGATGGAAACCTCTGCTTCTTTTTCTGCCCTTCTCTACCCAGTACAGAACCTGTATCTGTCATCTCAGCCTTTTTGGGTGCTGGAATCTGCCTACTAAGTCCACACAAATCCTCTTTGCTGGCCTGCACAAGCCCAGTTGTCCGATGTGTGCTAAATTCTTGATGTCATGAGGTACTATAACACTGTAAAGTTTTAGAGGCTAATTAAGCATTGTGGTGTATACTGGAAATTAAAATATGCTGTTGAAATATTTTTCAATAGTCAAGTAAACCATTGTGTGGTGTTCCTTTGGTATTTCAGTATCTGTGCAACTTGAGATCCTGGCATCCTCTAAAGACTGTGACCTCTGATAGGGAAGAAAACAGCCTCTCTGAGTGTAAAACTATTTCAAGCACAGGTTTTTTTCACCGAAGTTTATTCAAACTGGAAAGTGTCTTCAGTTTTTTTGTAGGTCAGTGCTGAACTGGGGGTTCCAGTGACAATCTAGAAGCAGCATGGAGGGAAGAGTGTACCATCTCTGTTTATGCAGATGCTTTCCATCCATTTTCTGCCATGATCTGCAAAATCAAATTCACAGTTAAACTTTTCATAGTGATAACAGCATTAAGAGGAATTATACCCAGCAGATTATAGCTCATTTGAGCCTCCTCTGAGAGCACCAAATCAGTGAATGTGAGAGAATGAGAAACTTGCAGTCTTTTATAACTCTTTCCATGCAATGTATGAACATAATCATTTTAGTCTATGGAAGTTCTGCTGTTTGAAGTTAGGAGGAACAGACTGTTATCTGTAGTTATTCCTTTTCTTGAACTAAAGATAGATAGATATATATATGTATATATATTTACACTGATATCTTTACAGTTTAGATACCACAATTCCTGTTGTGGGGAAAGTCTATATCCTATGTAATAATTACCAAAAAAAAAGAAAAAAACCCCTCTGTTCAAATAAACGCATCAAGTGCAAATGTTCTCTTATAAACAGTTAGTGAAGGAAGGACTAAAAGGAGAAAATTAGGTTAAAAAGAAAAGATACGTAAAGAATTGATGATGAATGTGGATTTTCACTGACAAGCTACAGAAGGAGATGTGCTTCATTCCTCTGAGCGTGTAGCCTCCTCTGGACCTGCTCCATCAGGTCCATGTCCTTTTTGCAGTGGGGTCCCCAATGCTGGATGCAGTAGAGGAGCAGAATCCCCTCCCTCACCTCCTGCACTCACTGGTTTTGGTCCAGTCAAGGACATATATGATATATATCAATGCGATGTCAATAGCCCTTAATTCTGAAACACTGTTTACACGTAGTTGATGTAGGTTTGCTGAAGACTCCACTCAGCCACTCAACTGGAAGCATAGTATTCCCATCCTTGGTTTATCTTCTTTGTACAAAGAGCCTCCAGTCTCAGAGGCTGCAGTTCCTAGGAGCTGCTCAAATGTACAGACAACAGACCTGCTTGAGTAATTTGCAAATGAAGTGTAAGACGGGGAATGACAGATGGTCGGGACAGACTGGGAAGAACAAGGAACAGTCAAACAGCACAAGCAGAGCGTTAGACAGTGGTCACGGTGCTGCTGGTTGTGACTGTGGGGTCACTGACTGTGGGCTGCAGAGGAAGTAGAGAGAATGATGGTGAGAGGATGTGCACTGGTGGGTCAGGAGTTTCCCTTGCACCTTTTTTCATCAGTTAAAGTAACATTTATGGAGCTGCATGATACTAGATTCTATTCAACTCTCCTACTTGGGTTTTTTTTTTTTGCTTCATAGTCACTTTCAAAATTTGCAGTGTCCTTTCCAAATCCAGACAAGCTGAAACTGTATTTTTAGTCCTGTTCGTGCAGTTTGTAGTGTTAGAGGAGAGGGAGAAAGCGTTCCCCATGACTGATGAGAGCAGCTGAAATGCTATAAATGTTGATCACTGTAGGCAAAACAGTAAATCAGGAACAGGCAGTGCAAGCATTTTATTTGTTTAAACTGTCCCATGGCTTGTTCTTGTTTATTTTCTAGTTTAACTGGGTTGACAGTGTCAGGGAATGAGCAGTGTGCATTTTATGGTTGTTTTACAATGTTGCATCTCCAAGGGTGTAAATAAGATACAGTTTCTCAGCTCTTGCTGTTCCCTTTATTGTAGTTCATCCTTGCATTTAGCATTTTGCACACTGACGTCCTGATTCTGCGTCACAACAACAGAGGTGTCCCCTGACACTTCCACAGCCTCAGTAACAGATTTTTAAGAGATTGAGGTTTCTATACTCCAATGAGGGGTTGTGTAGAAGTAAATGATTCAGAGTGAGTTATGGAAACTCTGGTTCTACTCCCATGGTTTCCCGTGAGCTGTCACTGTGACTGTGGTTCTCTCCTGGCCTCAGTGTCACCACACCAACAGGACAGTGGGGTGGCCTCAGAAGGCTTGAGGAGATGAAATTGCAGTTGCCAAAGATCAGTGAAAAATAGTGTCATAATAAGATGGATATTTAAGTAGCTTTTCTTACAGCATCAAAGTTTATACAGTTAATAGGAAGAAATTCCTCCCTGTGAGGGTGGTGAGGCCCTGGCACAGGTTGCCCAGAGTTGCTGTGGCTGCCTCATCCCTGGAAGTGTTCAAGGCCAGGTGGGACAGGGCTTGAAGCAACCTAGTCTAGTGGAAGGTGTCCCTGCCCATGATAGGGGCTTGGGATGAGAAGATCTTTAAGGTCCCTTCCAACCCAAACCATTCTGTAGTTCTATGAATATGAATACTTTTCACACAACTTCTCATAGTAAATAATTTCAGTCCTAGTTTTATGCACAGGTTTGACCACCAGCCCCTTATTTATTATTGTCCCTAGCACTTCAGTTTGGTTGTGGGGTTGTTTCTTTTTCTTCTTCTGAGTACCAGCTAACTGTCTTTGTGAGAGATACGGGCTTGTGTCTACATTAGCGTTTTGAGTCTGAGCTGGGCATTCTCATGAGGCAGCTTTCCTGTTGCTCTTCATTAACTGTGCTTTTCGTTCACATCACAGAGCAGTTCATGAACTGGATGCCTTTCAGATGAAATTAATATAGAAGATTCACTCTAGTAGTGTGCCTGATATGCTCCAACTGCTAATGGGCATTCAGTCCGTGGCACCTGATCAGAAAGTCCTCAGCACCAACTGTTTTGCTGCAGAGATCTGCTCCTGGAATGCTCCTTATTAATATAAATGTAGCAGCTTTTGGTAAAAGCTAATTAAGGTTGTTTTTCTTCCTATTTTGTGTGCTAAATTAAGATAATAAGAACTTTAGAAACATATACACAATAATTTGTTCCTTTCACTACCAATTAATTGTTGGGCTTAACAACAGGAACAAGACAAAATCAATAGTCAGTATTATACTATGAACATTCTTAAATCCAATGCAGCTGAGCCCCTTGGAGTTCACTACATACATTATCTACTCAGTTATTGTTTGAAATCTTAAAGCAAAATAGGTGGTTTTTTTCAGGACAGTCTGAATATTTTCTTCACATCTTTGTTCTTAGCATTATTATTTGTTCTTAGCTTTGTTCTTAGCATTATTTTACCATTCTCAAGCCAAAATGTAAGGCTGCTATTTGGAAAACAAATGCACTAAATCCTCCACAAATCTGTTCAGGTTTTGATTTTTTTTTTCCCACTGCCAAATGCAATGCAAACGAGACAAAAAAAAAAAAAAAGGCAAGTATTAAGTGATGCTGCACAATAATGGTAGCCAGCAATGGTAGCAGGAATCAAAAGTAGATTTTCCAGGAACAAAGAATGATGTCTCTACAGAACATTCCTCAGCACTGGGGGTGAAACTAATGGATCTGGTCATAGGATGTGCACTTTGCTAGCTGGTTTGAAAGAGCACTTCCAGCATTTCAGGGAGCTCATACAGCATCTGGAACTGGAGTACTTCAGATATGGTGTGCTCAGAAAAGCTGTGGCTGATGATACAGTAAAATAACAGTGCTCCTATAAAGAAGAAATGTAAAGTGTGGATTTTTCTTTTAGCTCAATCGTTGGGTGTGAAATTGAATTGAGAACTCTCCAAACTGTATTAAATCAACCCCTTGGCATTGCCACAGGAACAATTTATTTCATCTTGAAGGAGCCTTTGGTTTCCAGATCAGTGGAGCTAAGCCGGAGGAATGTGCGTCACATTGAGGTAAACAGGGATGTGAGCTGGTTAAAAACAGAAAAGGCAATGCAGCAAAATTCTGTGGCCCTGACATTTGTCAGCCTCTTCTGAAATGTGAATGCGTTTCCATTAAGCTTTGGGGCAGATATTATCTCTGTACCTTTTGTTGTGCTGATGAGTTGGAAGCTGAAGGTATATTTATTTGGTTCAGCTGATTTTTGAAGAGGGAGATCTGTGTTGTTCTGTTCACCGGGATGTTCGCAGTGCTGTCATGCCGTGGTGGGCATGTAATGCAGGAGGTCTGCTGAGGGACGGATGCCTTTTCCTGCCTTAGTCCCAGCGTGAGGTGGGATCAGCAAACTTCTTTCAGCTCCTGACCTACTTTTGCCACCAGGGCTCTTTGAGAGATGACAAGTTACAAATGTCTTTACAACACTGTATAACGTCTGTTACACTTGCTCAAAGTCCCTCTCTGGAACAAGACACTGGATCTGTAAGCAGTAAGCATTACATCAAATATTTCTGCTGTCAGAATGATTTTGGCACAACGTAGAGGGCAGAACACTCAACGCATCCTTCAGGATCTAAAAGTTCTACACCTCTGAACAGCCCCAGTGTGTAAGGATAGCACAGCAGGATGTGTGAGCCACGGACCAGGGCTGTGTTTTGTGGCCAGTGTGCTCCTATTTAGCCATGGTTCACAGCAAATTGCAGAGCAACGAGGCCATTTAGCATCACTTCTGGAATACAAACTGCGCATTCTTTACATAGTAAAGCTTAAAGATATTAGGCTCCCCTTTATCAGGATTGCAGTAGTGCAGGCAAATCAATCTTCATTTTACTGGAGAGAGTAAGATTGAATGCATTTTGTAACACTCCCCATTTGAAGTCCAGCCTGCATTTTTTTTTTTGCTGTACTGTTTTATTTTATCTTTGGTTCACAGTTTACCTGACCTTCACCCTTTGAAAACAAGAGAAAGCCAAGCACAGAACAACAAACTGAATGGACTGGGATAGCAAGCTGGGTTGGGTTGTTTATGTACTGATCAAATTGTTCAATTTTGGAAAATGCTAATTACTGCCATGTTTAATATAAATAAACCCAAGTTCTTTCCAGCCCTATCTCAATGCTCTAATCTAACTTCAGGAAGAGATGAGCAGGGCTTTGCACTGAGTTCTTAGGTGAGGAACACACTTTTAGACAATAAAGTAACCAGGAGGTCATTGCAGAGTACTTTGTAATTCTGGCTACCTGACAAAATAGCCAGTGTTCATTGGTTTTCCCCCCTTTCAAAATGTCTCACATGTAGAAACGTCCTTTTAAAGTGTACCCTGGTGAATGACAGGTGGAAAGACACATTTTTCTGTTGCTGTTTCCAGCTGTGGGATTGCATGAGGGATTCCCTTTGGTAACAGAAGAAACTTCCTCCAAACCAACATTCAGACAGCAGTATTCCATGTGAATATTCTATTCAAATAATACCCTCCCGCACTTGTAAGGAGGGAGTAGGAAGATCCCACACTCAGCTACACCTACCTATAGTGAAAGGTGAAATAAAAAAGCTACAACCTGGAGACCTGTGCCTTCAGGGGATCTCTGAATGGTAAATTTCTATTTTATTCTCCTGCCATTACTTAAAGGCAATAGGACAAGCCCATAGGGACTCTCTATTCATCATCACTGTTTTAGAATATTTCCTCTATTTACAGCACTCCTGGAATTTTCACTGAGAGTCAGTAGTGGTTTTTCATATGCACTTCCAGGATTTCCCAATGAGTTTCATCTTTTTCAGAAGCAGAGAATTTGATCATTGAAGAGGCTGTTGCTTACACTGGCTACTTGTGGGAGTTCTTGCTTTTAAGGAATTTTCATATGTCAGTTATATCAAGCTGCTTGCTTGTTTGTGTGGCTCATTAAATAATTGTTAAAAGCACTTCAAGTATACCCAGTTCTTTTCAGTTTTCATTAGATAAATCAAGATCCCTTTTTTCCTCTCCTTTTGTCTTTAAGAACCACAGAAATGCATAGTGCTCTTTCTCTAATCTTTCCTTCTTACCCTTTTCATAAAAGCAATTAGGCTTTTTTCTATTTCTGGGCCAATGGCATTTTGATATGTTACAGGTCTAGTGCTAAATAACGGCCTCAATTTACGTCTAAATCTTGTAACAGGCAGTCTTTGTTTAATATCAACACTTGGTTATTTTAATTCTGCTAATCTGTTTCCCCTCACATTATTTATTGATTTCCTTATACTCAGATGCAGCAGGAAACACCTCATGCTTTAGGTTCTGTTTCCCAAGGTAGAATCCCAGAACGGTTTGACCTGGAAGGGACCATCTTGTTCCACCCCCTGCCATGATGGTTATTATGGGCAGCGACACCTTCCAGTAGACCAGGTTGCTCAGGTCCCTGCTCAGCCTAGCCTTGAACACTTCCAGCGACGGATATCATTTACCTTTACCTCCTGTGACAGGTTCACAACTTCTCTGATCATCCTTGCAGTCTTTTGTTGCTCTTCCATCTTGCCTCCATCTTCCTTAATCGTGGATGAGAAGAGCCATACACAATATCCAGGCTAGGTCATTACAATACCCTTCATGTGGGATTGACATATCCCAATCCTGAAATCACTTCAGCTCATATTTTCTAGGCTTCTGTATTATTTTTGTTAAATGTGTGTCACTTTAGTGACTTCTTCATTCCTCTAGAAGTAACTGGTGTGCCCATCCTCTTTGCTATAAATAAGTTCTAAGATTTTGTTACAGCGCGCATCTTCCACGTGTTCTACCACTTTCTGTCTTTCTTCTCATGCCTCATGAGAGCTTTGTATTGTTGCAACCAGCATGGCTATGGCTATGTGGAAACAGAATACATTCAACTCTGAGATAGTTTATGTCTTACAGGGATATTTATATCCAGTACAGAACTAATTTCAGGAAAAACTAATTTTGTAGTTGTGAATTATTTACCTTTCCCTATTGTGGTTCATTCCTTGGAGTATCTTTTATATAAATGAACAGGAAAAGTTAAAATAGGAAAAATGTTTTTTTATTTGCTTGCAAAACTCTAGGAAAAGCATTAGGCTAAAGTTTTAAATCACAGCCATCTCCTAAATCAAATGTGTAGCAAGGGTGATAATGAGTGTAAACATACTGAATAATAAAATGTAATTTGGGTTCTGAGTTCTAGGGCTCTAATCCAAAGCTCGCTGATGTCTGTGGAAAGGCTTCCATTGATTTGAATTAGGCCTTGGCTTTTGTCCTGAATGAACACAATACCAGTGGAGCTATTCATGAAAGAAATGTTTGGAAATAAATCACAGGAACTTGCTGTGTCAGAACCCAATTCACTTGCTAATTATGGCTGTCATGTTTTACAATGCTCATTGTGTCGATACTTTGTCATAGTCCCTCACATGAACTAACCAAATTCAGTCTTAAAAAAATAATTTGCTGCCGCTGCTGTAATTGGAAGGTTGTTTCTGGATCATTACTCTGATGTTTGAAATGTTCTTTAACTTCTAGACTAAACCTATTTATGCCAACTGTTTCCACTTGTTTTATGCCAACGTAGCCTTCTAGATTTACTCCATACAGTGTGATTTGTCCTTGCTCTGAACAGTACTGGTAAATTACTGATGACTGTCCCCCCTCCTCTCAGGCTTTGCTTTGTTTTGCTAAATAAGTCAAGCATTTTAATTTCTTATTTAGTAAGTTGTTAATTCATAGAATTATGGAATGGTTAAAGATGGAAAAGACCTTTAAGATCATCGAATTTAGCCATTAATGCAGCACGGCTGTGTTGACCACTAATCCATGTCCCCAGGTGCCATATCCACCTGCTTTTTGAGCACTCCCAGGGATGGTGGTTCTACCAATCCCCTGGGCAGCCTGTTCCAATGCCTGACAACCATTTCAGTGAAGAAATTGTTCCTTATGTCCAGCCTAAACCTCCCCTGGCTCAGCTTGAAGCCATGTCCTCTTGTCCTGTCGCTTGTTCCCTGGAAGCAGAGCCTGACCCCCACCTGGCTGCCCCCACCTGTCAGGGAGTTGTAGAGAGCCAGAAGCCCCCTGAACCTCCTTTTCTCCAGGCTGAGCCCCCCCAGCTCCCTCAGCAGCTCATCATTCAGCTTGTGCTCCAAACCCTTTCCCAGCTCTGTTTTCCTTCTCTGGACTCATTCCAGTACCTCCCTGTAACCTTTATCTGGATCTATTCCTATTAATCTGCTCAGGATACAGGCAACAAACCCTGCATTTTTAATGGGGTGCAATAGTGCTCCATATAATGCTGTTAATACTCTCCTTGTTTACTGGAAATACTTTTCCAAATATACCCAGCACCTTGTTTACCTTCCTATGGCTGCATTTCACTGATCACTGTTACCATGTGACTTGCAGGGTCTTGGTCCTAGGTGAGCTCCCATTTAGTGCTAGAAATAGTTTTTAGTCCAGGAGGGCATAGGTTTGCCCTTGTCCTCAGAGGCTTTTAGCTCCTGTCTGTCACTCCAGCACTCATTTCTTCCTTGCATGGTGCTCTGTTTGTCCTCGGCATTGGCTGTCCTAAATGATAACCATCAAGCTGGAGTAATCAGCAGCTTTAATTAGTATGGTCCTACTTTGCGCTAATTTTGTTAATTTAGAAAACAAACAAAAAAAGAACTTTGGAAAATGCTAGAGGCACTGAGTGATGGGAGCTGACAGAAGGTGGCAGGAAGGAACTGGGGAAAGGTGCCCAGCGCTGGGCAAAGGAATTACGAGACAAAGAGAGGGCACGGGGCCCACGAGGGAGAAGTGAGAGCCTGGTGAAATAATGGCTGCTCACATTTTCCAGAGCATTAATTGGGCCTCATTGAGACATACTTGGGATGGATGAAGACAATCCAAAATCCCAGAAATAAATGCATAAGTCATGACTTTCTACATTCTGACTTTTTAAGAATAGCAACACTGCTGCTTAACTTTGGATGTTTCCTTTTTTTTCACAAGTTTTCAAAGTGCTCTGAAAGTCCAAAGACTTACTTTCTAAAAGCATTTTAAAAGTACCAAATCCTAAAAGCACTTTAAAAGTCCTGAATTGAGAGGATTATGAGTCTTGAATAATTTATCCACAAAACTTGAAAGGGAAAGAATTTGCTAAGGTCTTTAAAATGTATATGATAAATTTTCTTATAGATTGGAATGACTCTGAAAGACTTTTATCCAGATAAGTGCATTCAGCAGATATTAGAAGTCACAGGCAATAGCAATTAAGGCATAAGGCATTTCCTGGGAATTAATATCAAGCTGGGAGGAGTGGGGATGGCTCAAGATGCAGCTGAGGGCCATTAACTTCACTTGATGATTAATGACCTCTGCTGAGGTCATTATTATTATCAGCTGAAAATGTAGAAAACTCCAGATGTATGAATCTTTTTAATGGGGGTTGCAGTTTCAGTCAGTGCAGGGGAAGTATCCCCACTGTGGATAGACTGCCCTGTATTAATATTGAATAGAGGGCTTGATTTCCTTCCTCCCCACAGCATTTTCAGGAGCGTTAATCAAGGCTGGGTCTCTAAAGCTGTGCCAGTATCAAATTGAAAAGCAAGCAGAATAAAGTCCATAGTGCTTTAAAGTTCTCCCAGTGTGGCAATGGCTTCCAGGACTTAATCAGCTTTTTTGAGACTTCTCCATCTCTCTCTTTCAGTGCCTAATGAGAGTGAGCCTCAGTGTAGTCCAGGAATGTGCCTAGCACATTCCTTGTGCTCACTGTTCTTGGACCCATTTGAAATCTTCTCCTTCCTAATTTTGTGTTACATCCCGTGTGTTACCAAGATCTGGGCTCTGGGTTGTGTTACAGAGAGGGCAAGCACACAGCCCTGACTGCTGCATCCAGACAGGGAGCACCTCTTTATTAATAAATAGTCAGTTGGAATAGATGCTTCCCAGTGTCCAGGTAAGTCCATGCGTGGTTCCTTCCACACTTGGTGAAACTTTTTTTTTTAATATGATGAATGGTTTCATTGCTGACTTGTAGAGAAAGTGAGAGCTACTACAGGGAAATGTTCACTTTGCTGCTAATTTTTACCTTATGAGACTTCTGTTATAATACCTCGATCATCTTTTATATATATATATATGTATGTATGTATGTATATATTTTCACCTTGATGTCTCTCACAGAAACATAGAATAGTTTAGGTTGAAGACCTTTAGGATTAACTGTTAACTCAGCACTGCCAGGTTCCCCCACTAATATGTATTTGTTTACTTCAAGATGCTTTTTAAAAATGTACCGAAGAGGTCTGAAATAGGTGATAGCGATAACATGAAGACTAAGTTTTAATTAGTCACTTTATTTTTTATTTGGACTATGTTTCTGAATGCTGTGTGAGTCCTACTTTACACAGACACTGGGCCCCTGTCCCTTTCTCTCCCTTCCCCCAGCCCTTTTTCTCTGGTCATTGTGAAGGTTGTAGCATCAAAATTCCAGTCAGGACAGGACTGAGATGACTGCTGCTTTTGGCTGACCTTTATACAAATGCCACTGGATGTAGGCTTCTGCTCAGGAAAATGGAATTTTTCAAAAATATAAGCAAAGCAGATAAAAAGCGTAACTGATGTGTGAAATGTTGACAATTTGGCCGTTGGGTGGTAAGACTAGATCTGCTTGTACAAACCTATGCACTTCACACTGTTTTGGGGATTGCTGCATGCCTTTAGTCACCCTCTGCCAAACCACAGAGCTTTTGCCTCTCTTTTTTCTTTCTTTTTCTTTTTTCATTGCTCCAAAGTATCTCCTGCAGTGAGAGGAAGAGGTGAGTGAGGGCAGGCAGAATGTAATGAAAATCAAGAAAGCTTAATAGACCATAGGGAGGTTCCTTTGAAAGGGTGCCAGGGATGGAATATCAGTTATGAGAAGGAAGACCACAGAGTTGGCAGTGAATGAAAGGAGATCGGGCACAGGCGCTGTGGTGTGTCACAGCCCTGGCCATGGAACTGGGCTGTTTCCCTATTAACTCCTTAACAAATGTCTCACTCTGGCAGTAGTTACTCCCATGGTGCTGTTAGTGCTCCCTGGTGCAGCTGCACTGAGCTTCAGGATGCATTTTTTTGAGAAGTTCTGAATTCTTTGTTTTGCTTGTAAGCTCAAAAGATGAGAACTGAAGTATTGATGAGATTACATAAATTGCATTTTCTTTTTTATCTTCTGTAGTCTTTACCAGTTATCCACTCTAAGGGAAAAGAAATAGTTTTCCTGGGTGAGAAGAAGTCATATTTTAAAACATGTAAAAATGTGAGGACTTGCAGAGATAGTAAAGCAAATAGAATCCTGGAATGTTTTGAATTGGAAAGAACCTTAAAGGTCATCTCATTCCAATTCCCCTTCATGGGTAGGGACACCTTCCACTACACCAGGTCACTCAAAGCCCCATCCAACCTGACCTTAAACATTTCCAGGGATGGGGCATCCACATCAGGTTATTGTCATTATATATTAGGTTATTGTAATTGTAAAAACCCCTGGCACAAAAGCCCTCAGCATATATGAAATGGTGTGGCAAATCATCTCAGTCACTGGGGTTTTTTTCAGAATAAAGCACTCTTAAAAGCAGGGGCTTTGGTCTAGCTGATTGTCCATCTTATAAAACTTCAAGTCTTGATTGCAGCAGTTAAAATGCTCAGCTTTGATGTGTGACTCACTGGATGGCAGTCTGAAATCTGAGTAAACACGAAGGCTGGACAAAATAATAACTGCCCTCTTTCATCCTCAGCATTTTATGAATCTGTGCTTGTGTGAATGAAAAGTCCTGTGCAAGTATCAGAATTGATTTAAGGACTTCGGGTTTATTTGATGGTGTAGAACTAGTCCTCTGTGTGCTCACAGCTTGCAGAGAAATCACAGTCTGAGCCTCCAAGGCTGCCAAGGTGCCTTGAATTTCTGTTCATCTCCAGGTCCATGGATGTGGTAAACTTCAGACCTTTCTTTTACAATGTTACAATACCCCTATTTTTGTCATGAGCTTTTGAGCGTGTTTCTACAGCTAAACATTTTGAAGCCTGAAGATTGTCTTTGGGACAGGTCTCTGTTTTCAGTTATCCAATTTGTTTCCAGATGCTTCACGACCTCTCAAAGAACAAGTGTGTATCCTCTTAAGTATTCAAATGACAAAACATCCAGAAAAACATATCAGGCAATACAGAATGACCCTGCAGTGCTGCTGTGGATGTAACCCTCGGTTCCAGCCTTTGTCTGCTGACTCCATTGTAATTCAGCACAATGGCTGCTTCTGTGCAGATGAGCACACAGCTGTCTGGTGTTTTCAGTCATGTGCCCTTTCAGCTTCATTTCATGTGTCACTGTCATAGGTTTGCTCAACTTTTATGAGAAGTTCAATAGCTGCTGGGTTCTCAGTTTGAAGACTTCTTCCCGTAAACCTTTTGCAGAGTTCAGCACTACCAGACCACTGCTTTCTTTAATTTCTTTTCACAGAGCCTTTATTTGTCTAAGGACACCTGTCCCCAAAGGCCAAAGGTTGAAACCTCCTGGTTAAACAGTTGTCAAGTTGCAGATTGTTCTTTGACACAGACTGATATGACAGAGCATGAAGTTAACCTTCAGCACTATTTCTTTTTTTTTTGCAGGAGAAATTTGAAGGTTTGTTCCGTGCCTATGATGACTGCGTGACATTCCAGCTGTTCAAAAGCTTCAGGCGCGTGCGGATAAATTTTAGCAGTCCCAAATCAGCTGCTCGTGCCAGAATAGAGCTGCATGAAACACAGTTCAGAGGGAAGAAGTTAAAGTTGTATTTTGCACAGGTAATGAAATCTGGAATCTACTTCTGTGTTAGTGCATAGCTTTTATAGAAATATTGTGAAGTAACACTGAATAAAAGTAATAAAGGTTTCTCCCATGCCCAATCTCTCTGATAAAAGATTACTTAAACCTCCTTGTGTTGACTGAGCTGTTCCTGCCCTGAGGGTCTGCAGTAAATTTAAAGAACCACTTAGGACTAAAGTTGCTCATTCAACATACAGAATTATGTATCTTAGAGGTGATTTACAACACTGAGTGTTGTCTATGGGTAACTCTCTCAACTAACCATAAGAAAGTGCTAATGTAAAGAATCCAAATAAATAAAAAAAGGTGGGGCTGGATTACTTATTTGGCTGCAACCCTGAGCCCCAGTTAGGCTTCTTCCTGCCTTTTTGGCTTTTCCTTACTGAATACATGAATTACAAATACTGAATTCTCTAAAAGGAATTTATTGAGTCCAAGGCAAAGGACAAAGGTAGGGGAAGAACAACACTCCCAGCCTGGGGCTGTAGGTGATTATATCCATCTGTTGGAACTGTCAGGTGGGGGTTCAGTTCTTGGCCAAGGGAGAGAGAATGCAGATCTCCCACAGCCTGGGCCTCAGCCAGGATAGAGAAAGTTCAGGGAGGTTGAGAACCCAACCACCACCTCTTCTGAATGCATTTTAATAAATTGATGTGGTCACTGTGGCTTGTGAGATATCCACTAGTGTTTATGAACAATGTAGGTGTGCTTTGAGGTGCCAGATCAGCCCTTCAGAGGTCTGAAGGTAAGGGCTGGCTCACTTGAAGGTATCAAGCAAACCCAAGAGGCTGTTCAGTTATGAACCTCTTCATCCTGGTCAGAATAGGAGCTCTTTTGAGCCTAGGCAGGAACAGAACAACAGGAGAATGGGAAACTACAGCTGTGAAAACAACAATATGCTTAACAAGTTAGATGAGCTCAGAAGATCCCTCAGTTGGATTTAGGTGTTGAGAATCTGTGTCAATCCCATTTCCTATGCCTTAATCTCCTAAATCTGGCTCTGAATTTTTTTCCTGAAAGGTTTCAAAACCTGCAGTTAAGCAGATCTGAGAATGGTTTCATTCTAACTGCACAATCAAGAGGCTAATTGAAAACTTGGGAGAAGAAGAAAAAGAAAAATGTGCACAATAGTGATTAGTCTCCCTATCTAAACTGATTTCCTGTAGAACCATTCTGGTACCTGCACTAGGCTCTCCAGTACATGTAGTCTTACAAGAGCTTATTAGTCGTGTCCAGGGAATGAAGCTGTGGAAGCAGCAGTGTCTGGAGCAGTGTCTGGCCCCAGCCAGACTGAATAATCACTTCCAGACCCAGAAGTTCTGGGGAACATGGATTTGAGAGATCCAGACTGGCTCTTTGCAAACTCCATTCTGGTACAAGAGGGTGCCATCCCAGCACCCTGGCATGTTTTCTGTCATGGTAATAGGGTTTATTGCTTTTGTGCTCGAGCTGGTTATAACCTTGCTCAGATGGTTGCAGTACAATTCATTTATGTCAAGGATTCTTTAACATACTAGAAAAGAGCAGGAATTAAAGTAGGTAATTTAAGATGGAAATAAAATAAGGACACTCAGTTGCAAATGACAAAGGAACATCGTAGATTCCTTTTTCACTTCATCTAAAGAAATCAAATCTTTAGAAACCTTTCTGAAGTTACTTATAAGGTCTTGGTGCAGGAGTTACTTGTGTAATGTCACTTTTTACTTAGGCATTTAGACCAGATCACAACAGTACCTTTACAGCCTCAAAAATCTCTGAACTAGCAGCTGTGGCTACCAAAGCTTTGTATTTCTCCTCAGAGAACGTACACAAAAGGCACAGACATTGTAGCTTTGCTGATGTAACAGCCCCACACCGTGCATTTACTGCAGAGGCACCATCTGTGAGGCTGAGATGAAATTTGTCTCCAGGCCTTCTCTGCTGTGACTGACGCTGAAACCCTGCCTGGGTGGCATTTGGGATGAGAAGGGTATGATTTGAGCAGTCATTTCATTTAGCTGTCCTTTGTGGATGAGAAGCTGGACATGAGCTGGTAACATGCACTGGCACCCCAAATATCCTGGGCTGCCTCACCCACAGCATGACCAGCAGGTCGAGGGAGATGACTCTGATTTGGTGAGATCCCACCTGGGCTTCTGTATCCAGCTCTGGGGTCCCCAACACAGAACAGGCATGGATCTGTGGGAGTGAGGCCAGAGGAAGCCACAAAGATGCTCAGAGGGCTGGAGCCCCTTTGCTGTGGAGACAGGCTGAGAAGTGGGGGTGTTCAACCTGGAGAAGAGAAGGCTCCAGAGAAACCTCGCTGTGGCTTTTCAGTACTTAAAGGGGGCTTACAAGAAAGGTGGGAATGGACCTTTTAGCAGGGCCTGTTGCGATAGGACAAGGGGAAAATAGTTTTAAACTAAAAGCAGGTCATTTTAGACTGGATGTAAGGAACGAATTTTTTACAGTAGGAGTGGTGAAACACTGGCACAGGTTGCCCAGAGAAATTGTGGCTGTCCCATCCCTGGAAATTTTCAAGGCCAAGCTGGATGGGGCTCTGAGCATGGCAAGAGGGTTGGAGATGACCTTTAAAGGTCCCTTCCAATCTAAGCCATTCTATGATTCTATCCTGTACTAAACAGTGTCTTTGTTATGCTTTAAAGATTCAGACCTCTGAGACAGATGGAGACAAGCTTCATTTGGCACCACCACAGCCTGCAAAACAGTTTCTCATCTCGCCTCCAGCCTCCCCACCTGTAGGGTGGCAACCAATAGATGATGCAACACCTGTCATCAACTACGACCTCCTTTACGCAGTTTCTAAGCTTGGACCAGGTAAGCTTGTGGTCCTTGGGTGAAAATGTGTCAGGAAAAGCAGATGAGAAATATCAGCCTAGATAATAACTGTAGAGGGAGTTGGCACAAGCCAGAAGTTGCATTAAAATTTGGATTTCAGTTGATGGATGTCACCTGGTTCTTTCCTTCAGAATGAGTTTTGCCGTGTATAGGCACAGAATTGTATGTTATCTGCAGCTTGTGAGAGCTGATCCAAGCTTTGCTTACACCATTTATTTTGCTGGATTTGTGCCTACATGAGACAACTGATGGTTTAGGTGGGCACTGGACAAATGTTTGGCTATGGATGTGAGGAGATTTTGCTGTACGCGACATCTGCTTGGTACTGCATTCCAAGGTGCAGATTTCTCACAGGCACCTCCACTGGAGTGGAGAATCTCTCACATTGTTTGTTGAGAGAGAACTACTGTTCCCCAGTCCCAGTGGGTGTGCTCTGTTAGGAATGCTCATTTCCTGCTGAAAACTACGCAGGAGGAATGGGATAAGTTGTAGCCTCCGTTTGCACAGGATAAATGTCAATGGATAATGCATCCAGGCTGTCTTCTGTCTTCCCATCTTTGGCTACTGCCAGGAATTTAAACTAGCTGGGATTTTCAAGCAATGATTTCCCTTGGAAAATGTTCATTTGATGAAACCAAAACTTTACATAGGAGAGGGTTACTTTTGATTTAATTAAGTCATCTTTACAAATAGTTTTCTTTCAAAGCTGTTAAAGCATACTGTTTTAGAACTTTAAAAATGAGAAAGGTTCCAGTTTCAGGTCTAAGCAGTATCATTTACAAATTAATCTAATTTACATTCATAAGCCACAAGGAAAAAATAGCCTATTATATTATCTTCATACCGAAATAAAACATTTCAGATCCAATCTAATAACAATTGTGGGGGTGAGCTCATGAAAATTTAGCAGTTTATTTTTGAAATTCTTGTGGGATGAGAGAATTGTTTTCTCCCCAGCTGTACTGGGGATGCTGCTTGCTTGTTCTGAGAGCAGCTTCCATTTGCAGACATCTTATCATTGGGGCTTTTGTGCAACTGCACCAAAGTAACTCAGAGCTGGAGTGCGTGGGGTGCAGGAAGATGTTTCACGATTCACAAGGTTTGCAGGATTATCTCCTATCTTTTTCACATGGGATCTCTCACAAGGGGAAAATATATATATCAGGAGATTCCTATGGCTTATTCCCCTTCAGCAGGAAAGCCCGTAGAAAAAGGCAGTAAGGTGTACGACTTCATACTATATTGCATATTATTATTTCCAGGAGTGATACTTTGCTTCTAAACTGCTGAATAAAAGAAAAACAATAGCCACCTTTTTTTTTTTCCCCTTTGATGCAGCAGTGTTATAAATGGAAACATGTAAATGAATTCCCTAGCTAGCTGGGTAATAAATCAATTCCTGTTCTGGAGCAGTGGAATGTGAAATATCACTCATCGTCCCACACTCTGGGACAGCTTTGCGTGAAGGTCAAATTCACCCGGATTTAAGGAGCCTGCAGGGAGCAATATGAAAAGCCATTGTGTGCTCTCTTCCTTCTATTTTTAGCACTTGTTAGAGGGATCAATTTTAGTTAACTGCAGCGGTGGGTTTAAAATAGTGTTGCTGTTCTCAGTTGTACATTTACTATGTTTAGAATTTCATTGAAAAACAAATCCCACCAACACTCGTTTCTCAGTATTGCAGCAGTAAAACACTGCTGGACATCAAACAGCTTTGGTAGCCTCAGAGAAGTGAGATTTTTTCATTCAAAAACACAATTTAAAAATGTAACTATGGCTAATCAGCTGTTGAAAAATACTCACTTGGCACGGTTGTTTAGAGAGCTGTGAATGTTAGGACTTGTGAGGAATCTTTGCTGTATTAAATGCAGTGATTTGATAAAATAAACATCTGAGAACTAGGAAAACTCATTAGAGCTTCTAAATAGTCAACAGTGTTTTGTATGCCCTCAGCATAAGATGAGTTTTACTGTCCTACTTCACTGGGAATGCAAGATGCACTACTTGGACACAGACCCGTGCTCCTCTCCCATTCCCTGAATCCAGGTCATCTCCTGTCACAGTACGGTGCCATAATCATCATACCCACAAAATTAGAGACCAAAACTGTCCCTGGGACAAAGCACTGGGAGATTTGCTCTAGTATAAGGAATATGCTGGAAGTGAGTTAAAGATTTGCCATGTGCCTTCAGTTTTGGGACAGGTGTTCTTGCTGCAGCAGTGACAAGCTGGCATCTCGGAGATCTAATGGAACAGATTTCTTTCTGTGCTCAAAAGGAAGCTGGTTTTTGGTCCCTTCTCATGAAATTGAGATCAGTGAGGGTGCATTTGCTCTTTAGGGAAGATCGTGGCATATTTAATTAAGTTCCTGGATGACTGATGTATATTCTCACTTTCTGCAGATGCAGAAACTAGGCTTTAAATGAGGCATGAACAGAGTGCTGTAGATCAGTCAGAGTCAGGAACCGTGACTGCCTAGTGCTGACCACCAGCCTATAATCTTTTTGAAATATTGCAAGTAAAGGAGTGTAGTTGTTAATCAGTTTGATAGAAAACACTTCCACTGTCGAGAGAACTTCCAGTAGTTTGAAATGTCGATGAAGATGTGAAGACATCAGGGCCAAGACTGGAGAACAGCTTGGTAGGTTGCAAGCATTCCTGTAGAAAAAAGTTAGCTCCAGGTTAGGCCAAGTGAGGCTAGAATCTGGACCTGACAGGCAAACAGCCAGCCAACCACCCCACCTTGCAAATATATTTTGTATGAGAAACATGCATAATTTTTTGCAAGGGAGAGGGAGTCTCCAGGTCCAGGCTGTATATACATCAGAGCTATTCCTCTCAAAGGAAAGGCAGCTGTTTGCCATTTATTGGTGCAGTGATTTACAAACCGTCCTCTTGGCACTAGAATATGCCCTTTTATGGAAAGCAGTCCTTCCCTCTCCATGTCCACTCCCCAACCTGCCCATACACGCCCTCCTTCCCCCACTGCCTCTTTCTTCACAACAGACTGCCCTGTACCCCCTCATTTCTAGCTGCACTCCAGAATGCCCTTACCCCTGGATCCCAGGTGCCATGCTGTCTTCCCCTTGCCAGCCTCAACCCCTGCTGCCCGCACTGTGGTTGCCCAGAGAAGTTGCTTTTCTCCCATGGGTTTGATTCATGGATCACAGCTGCACTGATGGGATCTGCACCATACGGTAACATCCAGCACAGGTCAGGGTGCTGAGCACTTCACTTGCTCCATGCATTCTCTGGTGCAGTTTTGCACTCTGTCAGTGGTCACTTGCCTCCACAGCTTCAGGCATTGCTGGAAAAGCAGTGCAGGGCACCATGTCCAGTAGCCTTACAGACAAGTCTACACCAGTTGCACTTCTCTCCATGTTACACAGCCCTTTATCAGCATTCCAGCTGGCTTTGCACCTCAGGCTACACTCCAGGTCTTGTACAATACATTTTTCACATTATGAAAGCACCATTCTGAAGTGTCACACATGGTGGCTCTTGAGTCCACAGTGGTGGCTCTTGGGACACAGAGGAGACCTGGCAGCTGTCTGTGCCACTTGGCTGTTGGGTCTCAGTTTTATTTCTGTCTCTGAGCAATTCAGAAGTAGCTGTTCCTGCCATGCTCTAGCTGGGCTTCTTGAGGAGGATGCACAGCACCTGCCCCTGCTCTGCTCTGGGTTTGGCTCATCCTTCCTAGGGAAGGGGGAACAGGTGAGAGCAGGACTGTGCCCAGGAAATGCCATACACAGGGATTTCAAACCATCTCACAAGGCAGTTTTTCTGTGCCCATGTGTTTCTTCTGTTTGTCCTCGCTGATTCAAAGGAAATCCTAAATATTTCATATGACTCCCAGGGAGGATTAAAAGAGGATGGAGGGGCAAACAAATGGTGATAGATAAAACTTTTCATCTCTGTCCTTCCTCTCCCTGCTGTTCTGTGGCTGCTTTTTCCTTCCCTCCTTTTACCAGGGGCAGGGTACAGGAGAGCTGCTGGGTGGAGAAAATTTTCCCTCTGGTCAGGAGAGGAGGATACCCTCCCTGCTCCTGCCACGTCAGTAATAGGATTCCAGGGAGTAGCTCCTCGACTTTGCTATGGCACATCCATGCTGTAGAGGTGTTTTGTGGAGATATTTTGTGGGATGGGCTGTAGCTCTTCTGTCACAAAGGACCTCCTGTTATTTGCACCGTTACTTGTAAACCACTTGGATGAAGGGACTGTAAGTGGAAGGTATTTTTATGATGCTAATGCCACATTTACATGGAATGGGCAGCTGTGAACTCATTAACCTTTGCTCATGAGATTGAAATAGGGATGAGATAGCTACATGTTATCATTAGCATTTGTTCATGATTCTTTATGGATACAAACATGGTCTTTGCTGGACAAAAGGGCCCTGTTAGACAGGAGCTGCACCATCAATGAAAGGTCACAGTACTGACTCACAAAGGGAGAGAAAATCTTACACCATTATTTTTAATTCTGAAATATCATAAGTTGCTTCTGTGGTCATCTTTCTTGCGTCACCTGAGACTGTGGGTTTACTCCTGGCTCATGTGGTCACAAAAGCTTGGGCCAAGTGACATAAAAGCAGCTGTGCTCATTGTTAAGTGGGGAAACTTCAAATTCTTACTGTTTTTCTTCAGCAAAGCAAATGGATGGAGAGGAACATCACTGCTATTTTCAGGGGTTTATCAGAAAGTTTTTCGGACAAATCTGTGTAGTGGAGGTGCCACAGCTGAATTCTTCCCTGAAGGCAGAGGTTACATTGGAGTATATTGGATACATTTTGTGGTATTTTTCTGAGCAAATTTATGTGAGTTGCCACTGTTAGCTTATGTGAAGGTTTAAACTTTTTATTAAAGGATAGAGATAGGCTGGAGGAGAAAGACCCCTCTCGCTAAGAATCCTTTGGCTTAGCTAGCCTGTAAGAATTCTCCAGGCAAGCAGGAGAAGAAGGAGCATGGATCAGTGTAGGGCCTGAGAACACAGAAGAGGCCATGTCAGAGACAGCTGAATGAGGTCACTGGACAAATGGTGGTTTTAGTTACAGAAATTGGTGAGTCTTACCTCATGAGTGTTAACTCAACTTGCTACTCACAGCTTGGGACAACCTAGGTCTTGTAAACATAACTCCACTGACTCAACCATTACTTCAGTTGCTGAACTGCTGCAGATTTAATTTTTTTTTTTTTTTTAATGCTGGAGGTGTTAAGAGAAAAGAAAAAAAAACCATAGAAAAAAGGGAAGGGCTAATCTGGCTGTATCTATTGGATTTTTATTTTGTGCTTATCACCTTAGTGTTTTTCCGCAAACAGTGATTACATTTGGAACAAGATAGGGCGGTACAAAAGTCCCAGAGTTACTGTTGCCCTGTTCCTAACTCAGCCATGAAAAGGTTTTTTGGTGTTTGAGCCACAGTTCTGCAGGCATGAATAATCCTGAGTACAGAACAGAGTCTACAGCTCATTTATGCTCAGAAATAACTGTATGCCTTAAAAACCTAATTTATGAGTGCATCACATTTTGGTTTGCAAAGTGACATTAATTGCTGCTGTAGTTACTTGTGCCAGAGGCATCTGAATATTTTTCCTTGCATCTGTACTTATTCCCACTGGTTTTTTTTCAGTGGAAAGAGTCCTTCTGGGAGGGATTTGAGCAGTAAAAGAATGTGGCATTTGAACTGGGATTATTACCTTTTAAGAGGGCAGTGAATCTGATTTCCTTGGCAGTGCTGGTGTGGGAGGACAGGCCGGCGCTGCGTGCGCGCGGCGCTGCGGAGCTGCCCGTGGTGACAGTGACCAATGCAGCCCTCGGTGCTGGCTGGCGGCATTGACGTCAGCCCAGAGCTGAGAAATTAGCTGAGGCCCGCAGGGAAAATGGGCAAAGAAAAACCATATAATTCCTCAATGCAGCACAACCAAGCTATTTATCTTTTTATATTTTAGCCTATCAGCAAGACCTGTAATGCTTTGCTCGATTTGGATTCAGAGGAAAGGTTGCCAAAAATAGACCAGTTAAATGTCAACATTAATGGTATCACAGCAGTAAAATATTTCTCACAGCAAGATGCCTGGTTTATAGCTATTATTCACTAGTTGCCTCTTTGTTTTTAGGCAAAAATACAGTGTGTCCTCTAGTCTCAAGCCACCCAGGCTTATTTGGACCAGGAATTTGTCAGCACAGACAGGATGTGAGCACAGTCCCAGAGCTGCATGTGCTAATGCAGGGCCAAACCTGCTAGCCCTTCCTCACATGAATTACTCTGCCAAAAAGTGGCTAACAAATAAAACTCCAAATTAGTACCACAAGCAAGCCACAAGTGCTTTGAGGCAGGGACTGCCACTTGCTTGCATGGTACAACACCTGGCACTGACGGGTTCTGCCAGTGGTGCAGCATTTAGGAGCCACTGCACCACAAACAGAGGCCAGCTGGGTTTGCTGGGGCCTCACCTTCCTCATCTCAGAAGATTTTGCAGACAGTGTTTTTTTCTTAAAAGTCTTAAATTAATTCCTTGCAATGTAATAACCAATACCTACCTGTATCCCATGTACAATCCAGAAGACATATAGTGCCAGCAGGCTCAATTCAGCACTGAAAGTCCTATGTCTGATCTTTCGTTTGCTTGTGGACTTTTGCAGGTAACCACCCAAGCCCATATGGGCCATTCACTTAAGAGTTGAACTCGATGACCCATGTGGGTCCCTTCCAACTCAGAATACATTCTGTGAAAAAGAACAAAAAAAAGCCATCTTCCTCAGAGGAGTACCCTGTTGAGACTTAAATAAGGAATGTAGATAGTTAGAAAATATAATGTACTGTTTAGGCGTTCAGCCTGTTCTAGTGAGCATTTATAGACTGCTCTATAATCTCATCTGCAGAGGCAAAATTTGTTACAGTCTCAGCTAAAGAGCTTTGAAACTCAAAATCTGTCTGGAGCAGAGATATGTGGGTTTTTTATTTCTGGAGAAATTAGATTAAGTGTTGAAATCTGTCTGAGGGCAACAAGTGGGCTTTAAATGGGACTGAAGGAAAGCCACAGCAAAAATAAAGAACAACCCACCAGGTGTGAAATTACTTCAGACCAAAGGTTTGATAGATTGGGTTCCAGTTCCTCTTTTTAACCTTGAACTTCTGTTCTGAAGTCTGCCTACTTCATGGGTTTATTTCAGTGCTGTTGGCCACCAATACTGGTGCCAAACCCCATTACAGACACGAGGGTGTGTGTATTTTATCATGTCTTACAGACCTATGATCAAACTGCCTCCCGGGGCAGGATCCCCAGGGTGTGTTGTGGCAGCTGACAGAGTCCAGCTGTGCTGGTGCTCACCTGTATTAAGGAGCAGCACACACTCACCTCCCTATCCAGGTGTGGAGTATTCTGCAGTCCATGAGTGCCACAGGCTGTATTGTTACTCAGGTTGCCATCTTTTGATGTGATTGCTTTTCTCTGCTTCTAGGAGAGAAATATGAGCTGCACGCAGGAACAGAGTCCACTCCCAGTGTGGTAGTGCACGTCTGCGACAGCGACATGGAAGAAGACGAGGACCCAAAGAATTCTCCAAAGCCAAAAATCATTCAAACTCGACGCCCTGGTGTGCCGCCGCCTGTATCTAACTGAGCCTCTCCGGCAGAAGCAGCACTTCTCTCTCCTCCAGCACAGCTCTTGGTTTTTGTTTGCTTTGTTCTGTTGAAAGGCAGCTTTTGCCTTCTGAGCACCGGGACATCAAGGTCACTGAAACCCCTTCACAGTAATCAAGCCTCTGTTACAAAAGGGCTAGGAAAAAGATCTTTGTACCTGTAGCCATATCACACACCAACTGATAGATCTAGCTGGAAAGGACAAAACCAGGCTGAGGAAACAAGGGCGGGTTTCAGTGTGAGGATCTTTTCAGCTATAATTTGCATGCTGAAACACCACTACCAGAGAGATCGTTGGGGTGGGAATTAGGCCGATATCAGGCTTGATATTCAAACTCCAGGATTGCTACTGCCATTCATCAAGCAGCCTGCTTCTCTGCCCTCCTCACTTCCCAACAGACCTTAGTCTCTTCCCTTTTCCCTTTTTTTTTCACGGGGGTAGGTGTGTTGCTTTTACTCTGCTAGCAGCTTGGTGGCCTTTTCACCCCCCTGGAATTTTCTGTAAGGAATACTATCTTTGCAACACTTTTAGAAACAACAGAAAACAACCCTCTTCTACCAACAGCTGTAGAGAACGGTGGTCTGAAATGGTGACAGGGATGTCAGATGGAGTCCTCTGGGCTGAGGGGAGAGGCAGCAGCTGCTGGGGTGTCTGGTGACTGTCAGTCGTTCTCTCTGAAGAATAGGGAGCCAGAATATCAATAGGGATTGTCAGTTTATCTTCCATCAAGGGATGAGTGGTGCTTCTCTCTGGGTCTGAGGAAGAGGAGCTGGCTGTTATGTAAGATGGGATTCCTTGCTCTCTGTGTCATAGCTGTACGTTCCAGTAATGATCCAGGCTGAATGCTTTCCTAGTGGTGTGGTGAATAGCCCTGAAACTGTCAGTAATTACTTGCACATCTCTAATATTCAGCCCCTTTCCCTCCCCACTTCCTGTGCTTCAAAGCCCTTTTTGAGCTGTATGCAGTTTGGGTTTGTGGAGGTGAGCAGAGGTTAGTTGAAATTCTTTGTTGTTTTTTTTTTTTCTCTTTTTTTAGGCCAAAGAAAACAGGACCATAATTACACACTTGAAATTAGACTGCATGCAACTGAATCCCCTTTTTTCACCCTGTCCTGCATGTTTCTTTCACTTGCAATATATACTGGGTTACAAAAACTGTCCTGTGTTTGCATCATGGCTGACAGCAGACAGATCTCAGATTCCCTGTCTGGCAGACCTTCCATGATGATTTATTTTTTTAATGCGTACTTGTCATTTTGAGAATATATTTTCTAGACATTTGAGCTCAGATTTTGCATATATTTAAGCATGCGCTTAATTTATGCACATGAGTAGTTCCACTAAAATTAATACTGCAGAAACTGAGCATATGTGTAAGGTATGGTGGGATTTTTAAGCTAATTAGCTGCAGCTGTACTCCCCAAAGTGACTATAAAATGGCACAGCGAGCTTCCATGGTTTAAAATCCTTTACAGCTTAAAATAAGTAAATACATCTTGGAAACTTACTCTAGGATCTGAAAAATCAGCTTAGGTTCTGTAATCAAGATTTTTTTTGTAAAACCTAATGATCTGGTTTCTGAGGGAGGGTTCCATCACACCCTTAATTAGCAGCGAGGCTACAAAGCTTCAGCAGAGTCAAGTCCCCCTTGCAGGGGTCTTGGCTCTGCAGCACTTCCAGGACAACAGGCGTGTTGCTCTGTCAGTGAGGAGATGGCATTCCCAGCGTGCATGGTGAGGACATCTGGGAATGAGGACTTGTCATTCTCACATAGTTCATCCTCTTGACCACCACAGCCCCCTGATATTCCTGCTGAGATGTAGTTCTTTACTCAGCACATTTCTATAATGTGATAATTGTTACTGCATTATGGACATCCTAGTGTGTGTGTTACACTGATAGAATACTGCTCATTAAATACAGCAGAGACTGAACAGAAAATGGGGCTTTCGTATCCTCATGGTATCTGTGTAAAGTTTTCTTAAAGTAACTCTTCAGAGGTGTGTCTTGGTTTGAGACAAATTAGGAGGAAACATCCTAATGAACGTCCTCTAATGGAAGGCAGGTTTCAGCAGCCCTTCCCCCACAGGTTCGGAAGAGCCCAAGACAAGGTGTCACTTCAATTATTTTTTCAGTGATACATTTAAAATTGGTTTAAGGAAACAAATTGTCACTCAGGTCACAGCCCTAGGAATATATCCTATTGAAAACACCATCTTAGGCCACAAACAATATTCCAGGAGTAACACCACTGGCTTTTTTGAGAACACACCCAGCGCTGATGTCCATGGGGTTTAGCCTAGTATAAACAGGGACAGTAAGATTTAAACACACAAACAGAGATAATCACCAATGGATTTTTTTACAGGCAAGACTGTAGGAGGCCACACCTTGTCCTTGCATCCATGTCCTCAAACTTCGGAGAGACATGGTTCTGAACTAAGGACTTTGGCCTCAAATGATGTAAAACTGAACTGCAAATTAAAGCACTGGACCTTAAATGTTCTTTCCTCAAAGTGCATTTTCAAACATTTAAAAAGAGACCCCGTTCAGTGACTGCTCTGTGCTTTGTAAAGCTGTGTGGTACTACCCAGGAGGCAGCAGGACATGGCTCATTGCTTGAATCACAGAAATAGAAACACAAATACAAACCTGAAAATTGAAAGCAGCCTCTATGGTCAAAGCTTGTATATCACCTGTATGTGATAAAATAATGGTCATCATTAAAAAAAAGTGTTTCAGGTATTATGGAATAATGTCCCTATCATCAAAGTATCAGCATTTGGGACACATGAGAGAAGCTGGTATTCTACTAAAGACTGGTTCTTGCCTGACACAGAAAGAAGGCTTCTTTCAAAAAATGCTGACTATCTGGAAGGGGAATTGTCCTATTCAGTAAATCCCAGGCAGAGCCCCTACTCATTTGAGTGGGAATTCACTTTTCTGTAGTTTCTCTGAGGTCACTTGCTCTGGCTTGCACTTCTCACAGGGTATTACTGGGTTCTCTCATCCTGGAACCCTGGAAGAATGAAGCCTCAGTGTTACATTGTGGCTCCTGAGGCACAGTGGTACAGCCCACATAATTTTAATTTCCTTCCCAAAGCAAGAGCTGGCTGGAGCAGTTGGAGGTGATGCCCTGGGGTCTCTGTTGGGTGGACATGGCTCCTGCTGCTCCTGGGAAATTAAAAGAAGGAAATCAGGGGAGTACAGCTGCTGTTTCTGTTGCCTGATGCCTGCTTGTCCTTTCTGACCTCTTCAGATATGAAATTGACATTTTAATGACTTCCTCAGTGCAGTTTAAAGCATGAAAACATTTCCAGTGCATGGAGAAAGGGTATTTTGGAATCTGCTCTTTTGGAACAAAACAACAAATTTCTGTGGCCTTGATTTTTGTAATTAAGACACGGTAGTGCAAACTCCCCCCTTCCTAACATACATAGACACACTGCAGTAAACTTTGTTTTCAGCCAAGAAAATATGGCAAGAGCATCCCTTCCTCAACCATAGCAAGACTACAGCCATAGCTACTGTAAAATGTTTTAGGTTATAAAAATTCTCCCCCTGCATAAGTTGTGTAGCATTAATTTGATCCTAAATTGGGTGAGAGGGCTGGGTTGGTTTTATTGTGGTCTTTTCCACCTGCCTCCCAATCAGCAGCACTGAAAAAGCTTTCAGCAAAAATGCAGATTGTTGTTTGTACCAAGGAATGGACTGAACTCCTGGCAGGATGCAATTCCAGAGGTTTGTCTGAGCACTGTCACAGATGCCATGAGCGTTTTCATTGTATTGTACATAACTTTTGAAATATTCTATTCAGTCATATTTTATAGGAGTATTAAAAAGCTACTGGCTAATTAATCACTTTTACACTTGTATAATTCAGAGCTTAGTTTAAAATAATAAATATGGCAAACAGTATTCTTGTGTTCTGCTTGCATTGGCATTTGGAAAAGCAACATTTTAAGAGTTAAACTATATCAATAAACTGAGTAGTGTGGTGTATACCCCTGGTAGAACTGAAAATGCTTAAATGTGTGACATAGGCCAAACTCTGTTTCAGTAGAAATTAGGGGGAATGCAGCCTTCTTGTTGGCAGGATATGCCATGTTCCATTTTAAGCTGCTGCAGCTTCACAGTCATGTGAACTTGCTCTGGTTTGCTGTGGATTTGGCTCGGTGTACACAAAAAAAGCTGCAGTGCAGTCCCTGGTGAGCAAAAGCTCGGCACGTCCCAGACCCCCGGCATGGTTCTCCCTGTGCTTTTATAATCGTGGGCGATACAGTGGCCATGAGTGCTTGGACAAGGGACATGGCATCCAGCTGCCAGCCAGGCTGGGGAAAGAGTTCTGTTAACATTCATTATTATAAAAATTGAAACTAGCTGTTGTCTCTTGCATCAGTTTGTACTGGGTCTTGCAAAGGACTGGAAACTGGGAGATGAGTTTGCTGATAACTGTCATGTGAAATTCTGATATCGAATTGCTCAGATCTGGATTGGGAAAAAATTATTTGTTTTTCTTTTTCTGTGTGCATGGCATAAAAAACTTTGTTTCACAAAGGATGATTGTTCATGATTCTGAAAATTAGATCCGCTTAAGAAGTCTCATTGGAGATGTAAACTCTGAGCTCTTTAATTCCTTTGGAAAGGACAGGCCTTAACCTCTGTGTTTTAATTAGAAAAACTAGTAATAGTGAACTTCTTCTGGGGTTCTTTTCACCTCTTCTATAGGTGAAATGCAGGAGGCCTAGTTTATTCTCCACTTTGAGCACCAAAAGAGCTTCCCCCACCACAGTGAGTTTCTTCATCCACCCAGCTGAAATGCTGTGTTTGTGACATGCCGGCTGTGGCTCTTCCATCGTCCTTGGCACTGGACACGCACTGGGAAATGAGCTTCAGGGCTTCAGCTGTGGATGGCAGAGAGCTGTGTGTCCCACAGTCACAGCACTTTCAGATCCTCTAAAGAACCTTTACTGAATTTATTTTTGGTCCTTCTTTAGTGGCAAACACTTCATCACTAAAGTTCTGCTGTTCCAGGCTTTCTCTCGCATACCAGTGTGAATGTAAGATCTTTGCATTTCCTTGATTCCCTTTTGCCTAAGAAATCACATTTAATTCTGGTTTATGAAAAAGCAAAACCAGATATGGAATAAAGTCCCTGCCCTCATTTATACTCAGCATCATGCAATGCTCTTGAATAACTAGTTAACCTAGCAAAAGCCCCAAACACTGCTTTTCCTGGTTTAATCCATCTTTTGGGGGAGTACAGCAGCTTTCAATATTCCAGGCTCCTCTTAAAAGGAGATGTTTTTCTAACAGTAGCTATGCTCTTTTTTTAAAATACATGTAGACTGCAGCATTCAGGGGTAAAATGACAAGGGAAGAAGTGCTGTAAAAGCTCTTTCCCACAGGTCTATTTGAAGTGTGGAGTATATTTGCTTTGGCTTGGAGGGGAGGGAAGGCAGCACTGTTAGAGGCAGAATAGCAGCAGCACTCCAGATGGAAGGGCAGGAACCTTGAATGCCCCCACTGCAGAGATGCTCAGAAAACTTTAAAAACCAGCCTGAACTCTCTCTCCCCTTCTGTCAGTTTGTTCAGTCGCTACACAGCGATTCTGGGGCTGCAGCAAGAGTCATCTTAATACAGGATTGTGTCCTGATGCAGCAGCTACAAAGCCTAGATAGGGACATTTGTTAGGGAGATTCTTGCTGGAGTAAGGCTGGGAAAGCTGTGAAGTGTGAGCAGCCTTGAAGTTACTGAAAAGTGAAGATATTCAGAAACTTAAAACAGACTTCAGGATTCAGATCCATGTACCCAGGAGCTGTATTAAGGGCCCATTTGAATCAGGGGCTTCCTCACTCGCAACACTAAGAGTATCCAGCAAGAAGGATTAAACTTCTTTGTTATTCTCACCAGAAAATCAGCCTTCTTTTAACAAATTATTGTAACTGATCATTTATCTAGTGCGAGAAAGTTGTGTCTACATTAGTGTCACACAGATGTGTTCTCTTCACTGTTGGGTTAATGAAGGTAAATGTTTTGAATCCATTTTAGAGCAGAGTTCTTGTACAGAAACTTCAGAAAGAAATGCCATCTGTAAGGACTGGTGGATCCTTAAGTGTCAGTTTGGCAAGTTGTCCTACTGTGGGTAGCTGCAGAAGTATTTCGTGTATGTTGTTGTAGATTTAAAAGCATTACTCATGGTTTCATTCAAGTGTCTGCATTTCTGACACGGATGTGACATATCTGTATATATTATAAATCAATACTATTTTTAACCACTTATTTTGTACAAATATTCACATTAGCTCTGTACTTCAATGAAAATCTATTACGGTATTAAACATTTTGGTGGAATTAGCAAACTTCTTGTCCGTGCTTTGCTTTCATTTTATAATGGTGTTAAGCAGCTGAACCATTTCTGGCATCCAAGGCAAATGTCATCATTTCCAGCTATTCATGTTGTTCCTTAAATCCAGGTGCACCTGTACCCTCTAGTGACTGATCCCAGCCACTGCAGAGGCAGCTCCCAACACCTCTGGATTCGAGTGAGAGCCCAAAATCAAACCTGAACCAACAGTAAATGTGAGCACAGTTTTTTCTAGCTGATGAGTAACAGCATGGGACAGCACATGGCTGTTGAGGGACATCCAACGAGAGATTTCAATACACACAGGTGCGGTTTTGTAACAACTTTTTCCTTTTTCCCCTTTCTCCAAAGTTTCTGGTGGGGTTCATGGCCAGGAATCAGATGATGAACTTTGTGCTACAGGTGTGGTCCAATTCAGTTTTCTGTGCAGAACAGCCACATGCACACAGGATGTGTGATTGTGCCAAGCACAGCAGCAGTGTGATTCTCTGGGCTTGGACTAGCTCAGCCTCATACCTGTAACAGAACAGTAATGAAGGAGGGAAAAAAAGACATTAAGAAAACAATTAAAAAGAACCTTGTCCCCTACTACAATCCCTAGAGCTGTGGTGAATGGGAGAAAGGTATCACATATATGTAAATATAAATATAAATACAAATATAAATACAAATATAAATACAAATATAAATACAAATATAAATATTTATTCACTAGATAGGTAGTGCATGTATATATATACATTCACCATATAGACAGTGTCAGCTATAAAGTGATTAATAAGCATCATGTTTGATTCTATATGGTTGGACTTGGTGCTTGTAAAGCTCTCCTCCAACCGTAACAATTCTGTGATTCTGTGTTCCCATGCACCAGTAAGAGGATAATGGTTTTGTACACTGCCATCAAGTGGGTTGGGGGTTTGTGTATATACACAATGGACTTTGGACTCACACGTAGCACAGATCCTCAGCTAGGAAAGATGGGAAACCTAGCTTGGATTTTTGTCCAGTTCAGCAGTTTAGATTCTAGTGAGATGAGGAAGGATAAATTCATTTTCATTCCAGGGCATAGCTGTGGGTCTGGACATCACAAGGTGGGGAAAAGCATCTGCCCAGAAGCAAACAGAAAATTTAGAGCCTCAGAACACAAGAGGAGAAAAAAGGCTAGTAAAAAACAGCAGAATCAAAACTTTTTTTTTTTTTTAAACTGAAGAAGCACTTCCAGATATCCAGAGAATTAATTTTGCTCCTTGTTTTTACAGTTGGGTCACAGCCCATCCAGCCCTATTTCTATTTAATTTCTATTTAATCTATGACATGCAGCAACACCCTTACAACCTGCCCCTCTTGACACCTGCACAAGGGCTGTACTGGGGAGCCCACTCCAAGCACACACCTCACCTGTGACCTGGGGGTGCTGGTGACAGTGGCTGAACATGAGCCAGGTGTGTCCCGGTGGCCAAGGAGGCCAGTGGCACCTGGCTTGCACCCGCAATAGTGTGGCCAGCAAGACCAGGGCAGTGACTGTCCCTCTCTGCTGGGCACTGCTGAGGCCACACCTCGAGTGCTGTGTGCAGTTCTGGGGCCCTCAGTTCAGGAAGGACTTTGAGGGGCTGGAGCGCGTCCAGGGAAGGGAACAGAGCTGGGGAAGGGTCTGGAGCACAAGTCTGGTGAGGAGCAGCTGAGGGAGCTGGGGGGGCTCAGCCTGGAGAAAAGGAGGCTCAGGGGGGACCTTCTGGCTCTGCACAACTCCCTGATAGCAGGGGGCAGCCAGGTGGGGGTCGGGCTCCTCTCCCAGGTAACTAAGGGCAGGACAAGAGGACATGGCCTCAAGCTGAGCCAGGGGAGGTTTAGGCTGGATATTAAGAAAAATTTCTTCACAGAAGGGGTGATTAGACATTGGAATAGGCTGCCGAGGGAGGCGGTGGAGTCACCGTTCCTGGAGGTGTTTAAGGAAAGANGCGGTGGGGCGGTGCGGGCGCTGCGTGTGGGGAATGGCGGCCTGGGCTCGGCATTCGCCTGTGCTGAGCTCCGGCGGCCGCCGAGCGGGGCCCGGGGCGCTTCTGTGTCTGTCTCGTCCGTCCGTGTGTCCGTGTGGCAGCTCCTGCCCTTGGCGGTCCGGTGGGTTCATCCCCCCGGAGCCTCTCGGGTCCCCCGGGCTTTGTGGTGCCGAGTTCCGCAGAGACCCGGGTTAGTAAATGTGCTTGGGTTGTATCCAGGGGAGAGCAGTATCAGGCGGCCTTGGAAAAAAACCAAACCACCCATCATTTACTATTTATTAAGAGCATGCAGTTAAGGAATTAGAATAATAGAATTATAGATCATGCTGAGATCATGACCTGTGTAAAATTCAGAAGTAAAGACTTGATTTCACTCGAGAGGGCTTCAGTGTGTACTTGTTCCTCCCCAGAAGGGGAATTTATGGGCTATGTCTAATTCGGCAGCTGGGATTCCAATGAACACAAGAATGTGTTGGCCTTTTGTCCTTCAGGTTCAGCTGGAAGAAATGCCCCATCAGGTGGATCTGAGGGAATCTGTAGCCTTTGGGTCTGTGTTGTTTGCTGAAAGGGGAATTATGTCTCTGGAGTGCCAGTTTGTTCTTAGCAGAACTCAAAGCCTGGATTTTAATTTCGAGAGACACACAAGTTTGGTGTAACATTTGACTACCTGCAAGTCACAGAATTCTAGAATCGCGGAGTGGTTTGTATTGGAAGGGACCTTAAAACTCATCTCATTCCAACCCCCTGCCATGGGCAGGGACACCTTTCACCAGCCCAGGTTGCTCCAAGCCCTGTCCAACCTGGCCTTGAGCACTTCCAGGGATGGGGCAGCCATAGATCCCATTCCATTGTTGCAGTGGTATTCAGATGCTTGTTACACCATAACTTCTTATATTCACTAGGATATTTATGTACTCTGAATGTTAAGATGGATTTATTGTTACAAATTCACTGTTTTCCAGCTGAATTTCAGTAGTGACTGAGTCCCAGAGGATTGCTGAAAAATGGGAACCTAAAGAGAACTTTGAGGAATATTGGTACAGCCCACATGCAGGATTGGATTTAGCAGTATCTGGTCTTGTGGTTATGATGCTGTTGAGCAAGAAGTGGGGAATATTAGCATGAAATTTTAGGGCAGTTACAGACAGGGAATTTCTATGTGAGGGTTCTTGCAGGGATCTTGCTTTGAGTAGATAACTGAGTTTTGAAAAAGAAGATGTTTGGGAAAAACAGGAGGAAACTGGGGTAGGGAGCACAGCCCAATACAATTTGCAATTATGTGTCATATGTCAGATAAGGACATAATAAGGACTGTTAGATATGGATCTAACAGTTATTAGAACTGTTATTAGAACAGTTATTAGAACTAACAGTTGCTAGATAGGAATGCCAGTCATAGCTAAAAGTAATCCATGTCCTTGAGTCTTACGATAAGAATTAGAATCCCAGAATGGTTTGGGTTGGAAGGGACCTTAAAGGTCATCTTGTTCCAACCCCCCTGCCATGGGCAGGGACACCTTCCACGAGACCAGGTTGCCCAGAACCCTGTCCAGCCTGGCCTTGGACACTTCCAGGGATGGGGAATCCATAGCTTCTCTGGACCTGTTCCAGGGCCTCACCACCCTCACAGTAAATAATTTCTTCCTAATATCTAATTTAGCCCTGCCTTCTGTCAGTTTGAAGCCATTCCCCTTGTCCTGTCACTGCCATTCCCCCTTGTCCTTGCCTGCTTTTGTAAAATACATCATAGAGTATATAAATACATAAGGAATATTTTAGCCACTCACTTTTAAAACTAAGTTATGACTTTGACAACTTCTGTCTCTGTTCAACAGATGCCATGTTGCCTCAGAAGAGGGGACAGATACCTTCCAGAATAGCCATGAGCAGTTATTGGAAAGTCCTGGGAATTTTCTTACTCTGTCTTCAAAGTGCACTGTCTCACCAGCCAGCCCAGCCCAGAGTGCTGCTGGTGTCTTTCGACGGATTTCGGTGGGATTACATCTACAGAGTGTCCACTCCCAATTTTCACTATGCCATGAAGAACGGGGTGCACGTCAGGCAGGTCACGAACGTGTTCATAACGAAGACGTACCCCAACCACTACACCCTGGTGACCGGGCTCTATGCAGAGAGCCACGGCATCGTCGCTAACGAGATGTACGATCCTGTCCTGAATGAAACCTTCTCCCTGAACAAAATGAACACCCGCAACTCCAAGTTCTGGGAAGAGGCCAGCCCAATATGGGTGACGAACCAGAGGGAAGGACACAAATCTGGTGCTGCTATGTGGCCTGGAACAGATGTGAAGATACATGGAATCTTGCCTACACATTACATGCCCTACAATGAATCTGTTCCCTTTGAAGACAGGGTAGCAAAGCTCATCGACTGGTTTACATCAGAAGAACCCATAAACTTTGGTCTCCTGTACTGGGAACAGCCCGATGAGATGGGCCATGTTCTGGGCCCTGAAAACCCACTTATGGGAGCGATAATCAGTGACATTGACAGAAAACTGGGGTATCTCATTTCTGAGCTGAAGAAAGCGAAGCTGTGGGATGTGATAAATGTCATAGTCACAAGTGATCACGGAATGTCACAGTCATCCTTGGAAAGGCTCATTGAGCTTGATCAGTACGTGAGCAGAGAGCTCTATAAAGTCATCGACCACTCCCCTACAGTAGCCATTTTGCCAAAAGAAGGTAGGAGCTACAGCAATAACGTTCCCTGGGGAGATACTTGAGTATCCAAACTTTATAGACTGAGTTGGTGGTAGCAGCACCTATGGCAGTAGGACATCAGCCTTGAACAAGGAGTACTTGCAGGATCCCTTTGTTCTTTTTGCAGGCTCTGTCAAAAGCCTGGAGTAACTTTCAGAAAAGAAAAGGGAGCAAATCTGTTTGCTGTTGACTAATATTGCCAAGGATCCTTTAGTCCTTGTGAGAAGTGAGATAATCTAATGGCATTATCAAGGCTGAATGGTGCTCTAGATAGATAACACCTGAATGTTACATATCTTGACTTTCATCAAGATGCTGAAGCCATAGTAGAAGAATTATGTTTCTAACTCAAACAGTAAACTGAGAACAGATGGGGATCTTTGATAAAAAGAAAGCCTGTGTTGGCTGTTTGATTAGCTGCCAGCTATTGTAGTTCACTTGAGTTTTTCCCCTGTCATGCTGAACAGCCAGCCAGTTACATTCATACCATTTTTTTGATAAAGATGGGCAAGAATAATGTTGGAATTGAAATCTGAAATCTGGTTACAGTCACCGAAGGGTTGCTGAAGTGTCAGGGGTATGTTTACTGTCACTAATGCATCTGCTCTTTATTTTGATGATCAAGTACTGTAAACTATTTGGTGCAGATGTGTTAACCTGGAAAATAACACCCCTGCCCACACGAACAAAGTGCTAATTTGGAAGTTGAGTTTTAAGGTGGCCTTCTGGAATGGTGTTTTTTTTTAAGAATTCTGTAACATTTGCATCACTAATGGATAGATAGCACTCTGTATTTAATGCCCAAACAGGGAGGGTATTTTGCAAAATTAAGTGACCTTTAAGTGCATGAACAAATGTGTCTCATCATTTTTAATTTGGAGACTACTCCAGACTAAAATGTGAGTATGCCCAAACTGAGGCCTCTGCTGTCTTAGCACAGGCAGGCCCTGTAGCTGGGTGCTGTTTCTCTCTGTGGTGATAGAAGAGCCAAGTTTGGGAGCTTCCTCCCCATAGAGGCAAACATGGTTGACCAGGATGTTCTCATTAGGAAATAAAGAAGCTGTAAAAGTAAACTTCAGTGCTGAAATGTCCCTAACACAGTAAACAAGAACTTTAAGATGCGTAACTTGATCCTCCTGTCTGCTAAATGCTGAAAATAAACAGTATCTCTGCTGCAATTAGATGATAGAATAGTAAAAAAGCCATTTCAGTGGATTTCAGAAACAGCTTGGATTTGATTTTTCCCAGAGATTCAGGTATTTATTACACTACCAATAAAGAATTAGTTTTGAGCACAGCTAAAATTCTTTTCTTCCATGGTACCAGCTGTGATTTTTATTATAAAACAATGAGTTTCACTGACAATTTAGGTATGAGCTAACATATGCTTAAGTACATAACACTAATTCTTCACCTGTTATTCCATTTGTCTTTCTTAAACCAAGGGAATGGTAAAACTTAGTGAGATTAAGAAAAGTTTGAATGCTTAAAAATGCAGCAATTTCTTTTAACTGTTTGGCTGCATATTGCTTCCCCAAGAGATGGATTAAAGCCATTATTTAACCATGCTGATGTATTAGTGTGTGTGGGGAACTAATTAGATGTTCACAAAGAAGGTACCTGTGGCACAGCTGGTGATGCTGGCCTTTTTCTTGCATTTAATATAAATATAATAATTCAGATAATTAACGTAAAATCAAGTTTGGTGTATTTGGGACTTCTCCTCCCTGCCATCCCATATAGAAAACTGGCATAGCAAAATTAACTTTATAACTGATATAGTCCTAGAAATGCTGCATTAGAGTCCCTCTTCTTGTTGCTGTAACTATCTCTGATGTCTTAGCTTTTGCCGTTTCATCTTAACTTTGTTTTGTTTCTTAATTTAGTGATTCTTTTTTTTTGTGCCAACTTGAGATAAGAAACATAAATTAATGTATTTTCCTTCAGAATTTCTATACAGAATTCTAGGAACTGAGGGGAAAAAGAAGAATAATTTCTTTAGAAACACTGGCCACTTTCTCCCAAACTTTTCCACTCAAAACTCCATGGATGCTGGAAATGGCAGGCTGAAAGGGGCCTGCAGACACACTCTGTGCATTCAGCCACACAAATAGTTACCTGAGTCACGGGGCTGAGGGACTTGGTGTGTCACAGGAGTCTGTTGTGTGCACTGCATAGCCCTCAATAGAAAGCTGGCCCTAAGTGGAGGTGGGGAGTAAAGAAATTTGCTCAGATGTCAATGCCCGAACTTGCTTTTGTGTTCCTGGCTCTCTGTTCTGGTTCCTCCTTTCTGTGCACTGGTGTTCCAGCCAGGTTGTCCAACTGGTTGTGGCTCTTCAGTGGCTTTTACTGGAAAGGCAAGCTCAGAAACTGGAAATAAACAAATAAAGAATTGGGGGTGGAAAATGCCTGTAGAACTCTCGAGGGTTTGTGCTCAAAGGACTAGAGAAAGGAAAGGAGCAGGTACTGGGAATACAGAGGAGTAGCTCATGCTGTTGGCTGTTATTGAATAATAAAGGAAAGCAACAAACAAACTGCTTTAAAATAGATGAAAAGTGTCACTTGTTGTCCGAGCCACCTGGGTGACAGAATTCGGCCTGAATGCAGCCATTACCTCACAAACAGGCTTAGGAGCTGTCTTCTTGCTTCATGGAGCTAAGAGCGTTTGGCTCCTTTTCCAGGAGACAACTGAATGCTTTCTAACTCATTCCTGTTAGAAGCTTACATTCTGATAACTGTGAAATGAGGGACTTTTCTAAAATTAGCAAGGCACTTCTTGCTTGGGAACAGGCTGTGAACTGTGGTGCTGAGGGGGAAGTTACCGTGACTGTGGCTCTGGATTTCTCACAGTAACTTCTGTGCACACACTGTTGTCTCTTATACTTCTGGGGAAGTGCATTTTGCCCTCTTCTTTCAGCTGTATTTTAACTACTGATGAGTTCAGTAAACACACTGGTATGTTTAATTTTTGTCTTTTGTCTCTTTGGTTTGTTTGAAGGCAAAGTGGATGAAGTATATGAAGCTTTGGCCAACGCTCATCCCAACATGACTGTATATAAAAAGGAGCAGATTCCAGATAGATTTCATTACAAACACAACAGTAGAATTCAGCCCATCTTAGCAGTGGCTGATAAAGGATGGGAAATTGTACATAATAAGACTGATGGTTTTCTAAGTAAGTATTCTGTCTTTATAGTGTTTTGCAGTATCTTCCAAGGCAGAGACCTTACATGGTACTTTCTCTCCTAGTATCAACCAATGTTCTTTTTTTTTTTTTTGGTAAGGCTGTGAGGGAAAACTAAAGTGTATAAAATTTATAATTTTTTCCCCTGATGGGATGGGAGGCACCCCACTGTTAGGGGAGGAGGATCTGCACTTACTGTTTCTTTAAACATGAAACTTACTGAGATAAGATCAATCACATGTTTTAGTGGTCCCATACTTGAGGTCTTTCAGTATGTAGCAAACCAACAAGCACTTCCTGAGCGATTAAAAAAGAAAGTTGTAACTAAATGTATTGAGTAGAGGGTGAATAGGTTTGTTTTATCATGTTTTACTTATTTACTGGAGAAGGGTTGGGTTGGGTTGGAAATACAAGAACATTTTTGCGAAGTCCGTAGCTTGTGTGGGTGCTACACTTAAGTAACCTTGTTCTATTGCTACAAAGAGTCTTGGATATTGCGTTACTGCACACCAGTGAGTTTCATTTGCCTTGGAGGAAAAAATGCATTCTAAGTGATTTGGAGGAATAAAACCCTGAACACTTTCAAGTTCCTCACCTTGCAGTTTTGAAATTTACTATAGGTAGCATGGAGACAGTGAACTGTAATTTCTTGGTTACCTAAAATATAGGTGTCATGTGGTCAGTTCTTACATTTCTAATTGAGAACCTTTTGAACTTTGCTGCTGGTTATGAACCTGAAGAGCATTACCAGCAGGACATAACAAGTTCTTCAGTAGCTGCTGAGAGCAGCTTCTCATGCCTGTGTGTTTGACATGTTCCCAGTTTTTAATGCCCCTGTCAGGAATGGGCACTGGACACCCACCAGTGAGTTCTTTTTCCTAGTTGAGGAGTTGTTGGTGCACAAAATTGGACAAAATGCCAAAGTGTCTACTCAGAGTCACATGGACAGTCTGACTCTACATGCTTTTTAAAATTTTCTCTAAGAGATTTGGACCAGTTGCAAAGTTGGAGTTTCTCCTTGAGGAAAATCAAGGAAGCTTGGGTGTACCCAAGCTGTCACCCATTGTCAATGGGTGTGCCATTGACAATGTTGTTACTGCCATGAGCTCACCTTTTCTTCCCCTCTTTGTCAAATAGTGCTCTCCATTGTGGGTTTTTTTAGGCATTTTCTCTTTGTAGCTCTGAGACTTGGTATTTGCTGGGAGACATCTGTGCTGTCAATCAAAACAATTCTTCTAAACCTCTCTAAGGATAACTGATGGCTGTGCCTTTTCTGCATTCTGCTAATTCTAGGAAAAGGTTCAATGCTTGTTTTGCAACTTCAGGATATTGACCTTTATCTATCTTCTATTTCTAGTTGGCAATCACGGATATGACAACACTATACCAGAAATGCATCCCATTTTTTTGGCAGTTGGGCCTGCTTTCAGAAAGAATGCCACCAAAGAATTCATGAATGCGACAGATTTGTACCCCTTACTGTGCCATCTTCTTGGCATCAACCCACTGCCCAACAATGGTTCCTTCAATGCTGTGAAGGATATACTTGCTGAAGAAGTTCCTGGAGCCCATGGAGCAGACACCTACTCCACTGTTGTAGGAGTCTTCCTGGGCAGCTTGCTTGTTTTGGTTTTTACTGCAGTTTTTGTTAAGCATTTTGTCCTCGCCCAAGCAAATTCCATGCAAATCCGACACACTGAAGCTGCCCAGCCACTGCTGCAAGATTAGTAACACCAGGGATTATTTCCTGTTTGAGGCTTAAAATAAGCCTATACAAAGCAAATAAACAATGGAGGTGGATCAGCATAAATACGTGGAGTGAAAGGAGATGGATGATGATCCACTGGTACTCTGGGGCACGTACAGACCAGGTACGCAGAGAGAGAGCATGTTCCTGTTTCACCCTGCAGCCGCTTCATCTTCCAGGGGCTGAAGATATCCTAGGTAAACCTGGAAAGCTCTGTGTGTATGAAGACCTGTAGTGGCAATAGACCTCAAATACCTTGTTATGGCTATTTTTAGGGCAATAATATCAACTGGGGTGCACTTCACAGACTATTAAATGGTGATTTCACTTCCCACCCTTTTTTTTTCTTTTATTCTTTGAGAGTTTTTTTGAGTCTCTTTGATTCTAACAACTCACTGAATGGTACTAAACTTCTTTGGTTTTTTCTTTTTCTTCCCTGCCCAAGGAAGCTTTTGCATGGATCACCATTACAGATAACTTGGTGGGTTAAATCCTGCAGAAAAGAACATTATTATTCAGCTAGGTCATGCAGTGCTAAGTGTCTGAGTTACATATATTTTTTCAAACTACTGTGTTTTTGTAGCCCCAGAATATGAATCTAAGTGGTATTGCCTTTAGCAATCAGCATTAAACTGCTTGATTCTTAATGTTTAAAAAATTTATTGAAGTAAATACAGGTCTTCACCACTTTAGGTATGATTTTAGGTAAATGTAGGTCTTTACTTTTTCTATTTCCTGTACACTGCACTAAATCTTCTTGGCGTTCCATGCAGCTGGCAGGATAAAGTCATGTACAAGCACCACACATGTATATCCAAATGGAGTCTTTTCTATTTCTGTGGTACTAATGGAGGTACGTTAAGGAGCATGGATGCTCAAGCTGGTTTCAGAGTGCTCTCAGGATTGTCCCTGGGTGTGCCTCTGGTCTGCTGCTGGAGATCTGAGTTTGACTTGTGTTGTGCTTTATCTGCTGTGTCTGGGTGGGCCTTGGAATGGGATGATCAGGATTACACATGCAGTTTAAGAGGCAGCTGGATAAATCTTAAGCCATATATGTTCTTAAATCTGAAAAAGCACACTTTAATAATAAAAAAAGGTGTAAGACTGGAGTTTGTTTTTCCAGAGGAAAGCCTGTGTCAGGGAAAAATATTAATTCTGAGTCAACAAAGGTAGGTATTATTCTCATTCTTTTGTGTGTGGCAATAAATCTTCTTGGTAGTGTAGTTGTGGGGTTTTTGTGAGGTAACTTACATGGTGAGAAGCTGCTGACTAAGGTTTGTATGAAATCATTCTGAAGTGAGAAAAATTGTCTATTGTCAGACTTCTCCCCTTCTTCCGGTGAGATGATAGTATTTCTCAGCACTTTGTTGCTGAGTACAATGCCTGAAGGAGAAAGAAACTTTCAAAATTTGTGCAGAAGTAGCAGACTGAGTTTTTTTAAGTGCAATTCATGGCTGTATCCACAGCCCCCAGCAGAGGGCAAGGATGGGAACACCTCGGCTTTGGATATGCCCTGCCAAACCAAGGGCCTGACAGTACTGCAAGGGGAGGGCTGGGGTACAGAATTTATTTTGCTGGGCTAAATTCCAGGCTTAATGAAGATCTGTTGGGTTCCTCTGTGATGGCAGGGACGCTCTGGGATGGCAGGGACATCTTGCAGACAGCTGTGGACATTTCCAGAGGCCACATCTAGGTGCAGCAAATGCTTCAGAGGGAAGGCAATGAAGTAGCCCAACTTAAGGGATATGCTGAAAGTTCAGCTGTAACAGTAGCTGAATTGGAAGGCAGGAAAAATGCAGGTCTCTTGGAAGACAGCCCTTAATCTGGGGGATGTATATGAAATCCTGTGAACTGCAGCTGACTCAGTGCTGTTACTGTGCTGTGAAGTGCCTTGTTTTCCTGCATTGCCATTTTCTTAAGAAAACACTGAAGGAAAAGGTCTGTAAAGCTGATTCTTAGTGGAGCTGGCCATTAGCTGTGCCTGAAGTTGAATTTGCTGGCACAGGTAGAGCTGAGTGCTGCAGGGGCTCCAGCTGAACCACGACAGCAGTACCATGTTCACAGCAGTTTTCAGATACTGGGGAAGTCTGAGCAGAAAACCCAAACCTCTGAGTTGTTACTAATCCCTTCCCTACCCACCTTCCAAAAAGTGGATGGCACACAGCAAACTGATGCATTGAGTCCACCTTTTGCTTATTTGCATCTTAAAAATGAATTGTAGCACAAACTTAGTGTGTGTTTAAAGGAAGATCTGCAGGCTTTGGTAAGGCAATATAACAGTGACAATTGTCATAACAATGCCATAGCCCTCACCTGTAGCTTCTGCACTTTGGAACATGTTGCTTTAGTAGAAATTCTTCTTATTGCAGTAATTTCATAGCAGTGATTGTGGCAGATGTAAAAATAACTGGGTTGTAATCTCAGAGCTTTTCCTTGAACTCCACTTTAACTGCAGCAAGTGTAGTTCTATCGTCAGCCAAACTGCCCCTTGGTTTTAAGGAGGGAGCAAAGTCTGTCAGTGTTGTTCAGTCATCTGGGACTCAGACTTACCTGCCCAAATATGCAACAAGGGAAGAGCAGTAGGTTTCCCCCAACAAAGGGTTTGGGGAACAATAATACTCAAAATAGGCTGAGGACACAAATGTGAGAATTGTTGATGTCATTGTTCTGTATTGCACTGTGAGGCCCTTCTTTGAGGTGGGCAAAATAAAACTTTGTAAAAAGATGAAGAGAATCTTGTACCATTTGGGTATTTCAGTGTAGGGTCAAACATTTCCTTTATTCTTAGGTGAATTTGCAGGTACCTCTTGGGTAGTTCCTTGTTAGGACATTTGCCCAACTGTTTTAAGTTGTTGGGTGTGAACTTAATGAAACTGAAAGCACAGATGATGCCACTGGAGAAAAATAGAGACTTTTTCTCTGATTTGACATTTTGCAGACACCTTTTTGGGTGCGATTTGGTTTCTGTGTATATGATACTTTCTATGATGTGCAAACAAGTTTATTGGAAAGCGAATCTGAATACACTGTGTACCGCTTGTAACTTAAGCTTGGAAACCAAGAATGATGCATGATGTGTTTCATTACTGACTGTGGAGCATACAGACGTCAAATGTTTTCTTTGTTTCTTCTTGTTTGGAAATGCTGAAGTTAAAATACATCTTTGCTGTAATGCTGTCACACATGGAGTGCTGGCTTCATTTAAAACACTTCTGGAAAACAACCTTGAACTGGGGGGCAGCTGACTAGGGGAGAATGGTCTCAACTTGTATGCCTCCCTTCCTTGGACTCTGCATAGTGTATGCCTTTGTTAAAAGTAACTGGAAGTCTGATAGAACTTAGGAATTTTAGGTCACAGTTCTTAGATAACAGACTATTTGTTTCCCACCTTGCTCCCATATATGGAAAAAACAGCTATCAGTTACCAATGGTGGGAATCCAGTTTCTTTAACCAAAAAAAAATCTTCCAGACTTTCTTGGTCAAGAGCTGCAGTAATGCTGCTACAAGAAATGCAGTCTCAAAAAAAAAGAGGCAGAAAAATCAGATTCATGAAATCATTTAGGTTGGAAAAGACCTTTAAGATCATCCAGTCCAACCATTAACCCAGCACTGCCAAGCCTTCTGTAAAATGAAGGTTATGTAAACTGACTTTTCATACAATCATAGAATGGTTTGGGTTGGAGGGGACCTTAAAGATCAGCTCATTTCCACCCCCTTGCCATGGGCAGGGATAGAGACACCAGTCAGAAGTGTGAACAACACAATCTTGACCTGCATGTGGGAGAAGGACAAATGTGCAGTGGTTGGGTCCTGTTGTTTTGTAAAATGGAAATTTACCAGGCTTACTTCACAGTCTTCTTCCCTGCTTAATTAATGCCTTGGATGCTGTGTTGATCATATCTGTGCTGCTGTACAAACCTTTCATGGCGTGTTTGTCCTACAGTAAAGGTGATACAAGTACTTATTAGATGGTAAACTACAAAAATTGCTGCAAGGACATGAAAATTATAAATTCAATAGTGGTATCAGCCTTTCCATAATGAAATCATAATCTGAATCCTATTAACAAACCCCCATAACCGGTTTTTTGCAATAAAGGATGCTACCATGCATGTTAGAGCAAACATCTGTGCCTGTGGTCTGATCCTTGGAGGTACACAAGTTGGTTTATGTCGCTTTGGCCACTGGCCGCCCGGAGGCCACGGCAGGCGACAAGGTCTGGGGTCCCGGTAGAGAAAGCACCTGCCCTGTCAGCAGCTGGAGGCTCCCTGCAGGAGACCCACAAGCAGGCAGGCTGCAGCACCGCTGTTACCGAGCAACTGAGAGGCGATAGAGGGCTGAGGGACCTCTTTCTTGTGCTTTAAGTTCCAACTTTATTGTCCTGCGAGGGAGAAACAAGGTAACAGACGAACTCGTTGAAGGGCTAGCGCAAGAAAAAAAGCAAGAGGCGGGGCCATAAGCCTCCTTTTGAGGGGTACCAAAAAGGGGCGGAACAAGGGGTACAAACCAATAGGGAATTGATGGGGAATGACAGATAGCAAATCAGGGGAATACAAAGGAGGGACTTACAAACAGAAACCAATCGACAACCGAAGAGAAAAGAACTTTCCAGACCAGAATGCATATGCAATGAAGGTAATGAATAAACATGACAGGCAACTAATAGAAAATGGGGAACAGAAGAAGGGTCTGGAAAGGAGGGAGGAGATGTCGCAGGGGCGACACCCAGATGGTGGCGGCTCTACTCCCCCGACCCGCCCCCCGGGTCGGAGTCATAGACGGGGAAATCCACCCACTGCATGTTGTCCAGCCACGAAGTGGGCTGAGCCACCGCAACAGGTTTATTTTCACAGGCAGTGTGCAGGCAGCAAGTTACTGAAAGTAGTGTTTCAGAGCTGTAGTCGGGTGAAATCAGCTCAGTTCTGGAACTGTTTCCTTGATGCCAGTGCCCAGAAAGCACAGAACCCCAGACGGGTGGATGTTTTAGGGCTGCTGTGCCCAGTGTGGAGAGTTCCTGTATGGAGGCAGTCAGTGTAATGAAACATCAGCCTTCAGTGCTGGGAAGTGTCACTAAATATCCCCTATTCCCCTCTAAACTGCAAAGCTATTTAAGTGTTAGGAACTTCCCCTGGATTAACATGCCCTGTGTGACCATTGCTGAGTTGTGTCGATGTAGCAAGTCATTAAATATTGCCACAAACTACCGTCCCTTTATCGAAGCCTTGAGGAAGTAGAAGCCACAGCTTTGCTGTTCTTGTTCTGAACTGGCCATTCAAGAGGAAATCAGCCACTGGCTTTCATGAGAAATAGTTCACACAAACCAGAATGAGGCAGTGGAAATGTTTGGTCATGTTTAAGGCTCTATTTTAAAAAATAATTATCCTTAAATAAATCAGCTGTGTGCCTTAAAGACAGAAAGATGGTTTTTCTAGATTCTCTTGATTTGTAAATGATCTGTATGAAACTGGATGTAGAAGAGCTACTGTGAAACCCTTTGTGCCAGGAAGAACACTCAGCACCCTTACAGACCACACCACATCTTTGGAAATTAAAATAATCAGGAGCGCAACTGGAATATAGTTTATCCTACTTCTTAATACTTAAATTTCCTCTTTAAACCCTTTCTACAGTAGCACTGTCTCATCTCCATGCTAAAGGGAGGACGAATAGAGGGTGATAAGGATTTCCAGCAGACACAGCCACAGCAGCTCACAGCAGCTCAGTGCCTGTAGCAGTTCCCATCAGAAGGGGCTGCCTAGGAGCTAGGAGGAGAAATGCATTTAGACCTTGATCGCCCCATCTGTACCAACATTCCTATTTCAGATCAGAGTTCTGCCACCGTGCTTCAGACAGCATTTACAGTTCTGGGCACCAAAGCCTTGGTGGTAACTCTGCCACCTGCCTGGGAGCGGATGCACAGAGGAACCGAGAACACATCAACCACACAGTGTGACAACTGCTGGGGGGAAGGAGGAGAAGGAGAACAGAGGGGAGAAAATACTGTCCTAATCAGTTTCAGCTTCTAGAAAAAAAAAACAGAAACTCACAGGTAGAGGACAGTACAGTCTGGCCTTACTGTGTCTGCCAGAAAGGTAAACTCAAGCCTTTCCAAACACAGATGATGCAAAGCATCTCCAGTAATTCTCTGACTGACCCTCTGAGGATCCCACTCTGTATTAGCAGAATTACCAGAACCTAACAAAACTCTCTCCAACACAGGAATTCAAGCATCCTCCCTTTTACACCATATCTAAGCCTGGGTTCTACCCTGCAATACATTCTCTTTGTAGTTACTCATTAACCTGACCTCTTGGTGCATGTAATTAATTAATTTAAATCGGGCAGGATGAGGAAATGACTCTGTGTTCAGTCCAGCTACTGCTCTAGAATATCAACAGGCTAAAATCCAGTACCCTGTCAGTAACAGCACAGATTTTTCAAGGGGCTTGAGCCTCTTTCAATTAATCTGAACTCTTTCAAGTTCAGATTAATTCAAAGTAAATCATTAGTAGAGTAATAATTAGTAGTTTGAGGGAAAAAAAAAAGCAGAACTGGTTAGTTGGTTTTGGATTGTGTTTTTAATCAGTACAACAGAATCCCTAGAGAGGAAGACACACATTACTAAAACTTCCACACATTTATAAAGCTCAAGTTTATTTTTTTCAGTGAGCAGTTCAAATTAACCCTTTCCCTCCAAAGTCCCTGCTCCCTTCCTGTTGGATCACTAAAAGGCTGTGGCCAACACCAAATTGCAATGAATTTGGAGCTGTGAAAGAGAAACCCCATTGCTACCAGGTACCTCCATCACTTTATTTTTCAAAACCATCGAACTTGTAGGAAAAGGACTTGGTAGATGCAGTTCTCTTTTTGGGTTAGCAATAACAATTTAACCTCACTGAAAGATAAGGTACCATTTAAGGCTTTCTCAATCAAACTATTTTTTTTAATTGCAGATTACTAGATGACCATTTACAAAGAATCAAGAGTTTCAATTAAGAGAACAGTTAGCTCTGGTCTTCATCAGGAATTTGCATTACGTACCTCAAACATTATAGAGAATTTATTTTTTGAGATAAGATCTGATAACTTCTTCCTTTAATTTTCCAAGGTTTAAAATAAGAGTTTGGAATCCTTGCTTGATGACTTGCACATCAAACTTCCAGTTGTTGCTTTTTAGCACAACAGCCTTCAAAAGACAAGTACAAGCTGGTACACAGGACAGAACCACCTTTATCTCAAAAACACCTTCAGCAGAATTTACTCCTGAGAAATTTTCCCCAGGGTTTAGGAGCAGTAATTTTACATCTACAGCCCATGAAACTGGGTAATTCAAAGATTCCCAGGTTAAGCTGACTTTCTCGAGATAAGGCAGTAGTGCCATCCCAAATGGACCTGTGGATCTAAGTCATCCAGAGACACATTCCAGAAATGTCAGAGCCACCTGCCCAGGCTTGTAAGTGCTGAACCACATAGTTTATTGCTCAAAATAGGAGAGATATGCACCAGTTCTTTCATCACTGACTTCTATTTTTTTCCTCAGAAATTTCTTGACACATTGATGACTTAGGGTAGAAACAAAAGTCTCGGATCTTCTCTTTTCCCAAATTTAAGGGCACACCAGAACATACTCTCCAAACAAAACTAACTCCTAACTCTCAATAAAGTTTTTCTTTCCAACACAGGTGCAAGAACATTAAAAGTAGTCAATATTAATTTAATACAAAAAAAGCAATTATCATTTACAAATATTAAAATTCACTTCGTCTATCCTGGCTACTCACACTCTGGAATCTCATTCTGAAGGTGTTCAGAGGCTTGAATGAAAAACTAAGCATCCTTATTTTGTTAAGCATCTCTTCCAGTAAAAAGCCACCTGTCCACTGTTTTGTTAAGAAAATATTTTTATAGGACACTAGTCACACAAATCAGCAGGGTCTGGCTGTACAGTATTTTACACAGATAAAGTGCATCAAACAAAGAATGCTATCCAGTGCAAATTGACTCCGTTTTCCTGAAATCCCAATTTAGGAAGCGAGGCTTGGTTCCCTCCGCGCTATCCAATCAAAGGATCATCGTCATCACTCTGTAACTGGAGCCGGGCAAAGGGCCGGGAGGGAGCCACTCTGTTCTTGGAGATGATGATGATGCAGGTGAACGTGCTCAGCACCATGAAAGCCCCGATGACGATCCCAATGGCCTCGGGGACACTGATGCACCACTGGTCAGCCAGCAGGCACTTGGTGTTGGCGAAGGTGCCGTTGTGCGGCCGCGGGGCGAGCCCCAGGACGTGGCACATCATGGGGTAGATGTCCACAATGCCCATGGTGCTGAGGCTGTAGCCACGCCGGAAGGCGGGGCCGCGCGCGGCCAGGAACGGGTGCATGCTGGGCAGGGCGTTGTCATAGCCGTGGTCCCCCACTGCAGCGGGGCAAAGCACACAGTTACTGTCACAGCCTCTGCTGCAGAGCCACTGTTCCCCTCCCCATCTGCCCCCACCCCCAAAGCATGTGTTTTAACCAAAGGTAATGCACAGCAGCTGTTGGATCAACCACAGAAGGAAGCCAGAGTTCCTTCCCTCTTCTCCAAACTCCACAAGTCTTTTCCCATACTGGCCTTCACCCGTGGTTCTCCCTCCCATTAATCTCTTTTCCTTTCAGTGCTTAATCCTTCTAGCTGTCCCCTTCCCATTCTTCGTGCCAAAATTGAAAAGGAGGTTGCCACTCCACAATGAGTCAGTAGCTGGAATCCAAATGTTTACTTCTCAGATTTTGGAAAGTCATCTCTCCTTGCAGAGTGGACACTTTAATTACTTATTAAAAATCAGGCACCTTTTCCTTGATAGTGTTCAGTTAGAGCACATTAAATACCCTCAATTCATGCTTATCAGATTAGGTACTTCAGCTGAAGGGACACCCAAAGAGTCAAAACTAAAAGACAAAGGATCACTGTGCCTCTGGCAGGCACACAACAAAACCTTTGTGCCTATAAGGTCAGGAGTACCTGGACACCTGACAGGTTTTTAAGATGGACTATAAGCAGCTAAACAGCAGCCATTGTCAAATTTCCTAATAGAATTCCTGAAAACCCTGTCCAAGGTGCCAGAAGTCTCTCACAGCACATACAACACAGTATTTGAGTTACTGCACTTAAGTTTGAATCCATTTCTTAGTAACAGTTGAGGAGTATCCCTGAGAACTGTTTCCTTGGGCTCTTCCCTGAAGCTTCTGATACGAAATGTCAAGATTCCAACTGATTAGGTCACGCTCACCACTTCACTGAGCTTCCACTAGTCCTTTTAAATGTTTTCTACCATTCTGTTTGTTACCACATCTTGTTTGTTTCTAGATTTTTTTTCTCCACCTTTTACTACTTGTTTGTTTTGAACAGAGCTACTCCAAGTTCCCTCTCCAAAGAAGTTCCCAATTTTTTGCCTCTGAAGTAGGATTCTGGTGTGTGGAGTTAGTGGTACACTTGGCAATCACTGTGCTGCCACTTTGTCCATGAAGACAATAAACCTTAAACAGGCTTTTAGGCTAAAATCTCCCCTGCCTGATTCTGGGAAACCTTTGCAAATATAATGGATTTGAAAAGCGATTCACTTCAACTGATACAATGCTGTTCCTTATAAATACTCACTAACTACTTTTAGGTACATGAAATTTAATCTAACCAGAAACAAGAGAACTCTGATCAGAGAACACCTGTGCTACATGTTGCCAATATGAAGATAAGTGTAGCAAATCACTACTGGGGAAATGAAAATATAAACACATCCTGCATTAAAAAGCAGTACTTCTGTACAAATACTGAAAAAACCTGAACTTAATTCTGCAAAGAGAAGACAGAAAGATCAGCCAAACTGGGTGAAACCAGGATTTTACACCACTCAACACCCTGTCTCTAACAGCAGTCGTAGAGGGAAGCATCCAGGAGGGATATCCCTGACCTACCAACCAGCTTCAAGCTGTTGGCTGCTCAGAAGCTTCCTGGAAGTTGGTACCTTTGTATTTAATTTTTATTAATGGATTTTCCTACCAAGAATCTGTCCAATCACTTTCTGAACACACATTTATACACCCACATGGAGTCTTCATCTGCAACCAGAATTACAGGTTGAATTCTATTACTATTACAAGAAAGGAATATATCTGGAATTTCTTCTTTGAGATACACTTTCATGTGACTATTGCATTTTTTTCAGTAAATTATACATGCCTCTTGTCTGCCAAAAAAAAAAAAAAAACCTGCATGTGGAACACCTGGAAATAGATATACATATATATATATACATATACATACATACATACACACATATATATATCTATGTGTAATTTGACATTCATAGCATCCAGCAGGATGAAGGTGCACAGTTGAGCAAGGCACTGAGAAGTGACACCTGTTCTGAGTATTGTCTTTCAAACATGCTGGTATGTTCCTACTATTTTTAGTATTTCCTGCCACTTATATTCATTCCCTAGTACATGTGCTATAATATTAAATATTGTGTGTTGTATGCTTCGATTTATGCACCCCTACATATATATTTTATATACAATACAAAGTTAAACCACACTCCAGGGAAATATGACCGCAGACTGCTAACCCACCTACGATAACTCAGACGATTAAGTTGAACATGGCAAAGTGTTTCAGCCAACAGAATATCCCCCAACTCCTCCTCATCTGTTACAACACTCCAGGCTCAAATTGAGAATGTGCTAGAAAAAGCTGCACTACTCCTAAACCTGCACAGTGCCAGGACTCCCCCTAAACGAGGGGCCATCCTGCAGCTGGCTGGAATAGAAACAAGGCAGTTTACTCACTCAAACCACAGAGGAACACTTACACTTGGGAAGGGACTCGTTCTGTACAATTGTCCAGCCTTCATCTGCAACCAGAATTATGGGCTGGATTCTCTTGTGATGGCGATAATGGAATCTCTCTGGAATTTCTTCTTTCAGATAAACCTTCATGTGACTGTTGCAATTTTTCAGTAAGTTATACACAACTTCTTTGTCTGCCAAGGAAAAAACTGCATGTGAAACAGCTGGAAATTAACTCCTCTTTACTACAATTATCTGTCATTAAACCTAAGTTCCATTATTTCAAAGCAATTATTTTTAAAAAAACACATAGAAAAGGATTTTTTCATGTCCCTTATGAAATGCTACATGTGTTGAGATGGATTTCAAAATTTGCCTTCATTTTAAATCAGACACTTCCCAATGTGGGTTTGGACCTACAACTCAATTTATCATCTGGGCTTGAAGGGCAAAATTCAAGCAGAGAAATCAAGAGAAAGCAATCACCCCCTCAAGCAGTCAATATTTTATCCAATGCAATAAATTTTTTTTTTTTTTACTGTATGAATCACTTTGTTCATTAGTCTGGCCACAGAGAGGCCAGCAGTGTCATGATTTCAGACATGCCTGGTGGGGACTGCTCTGAGATACAAAAATGGAATTCACAGTAAGGAATCTTAAGTTTCACTCTCAAAAAAAGGTAGTAAAATAATCGAAACTGGGACTAGATTTTCACTTGGAAATTTACAAAATGACATTTTAAATTCAGAATAAACACATGGGTTTATTTCATGCTCACTGTGAATTACAGCTGCATAGACTAAGTGAGCAACAAGACAGCAGGCACACTAAGTACCTATCTACTTTTTCAACCAGCTGTATCAGGGTCATCCTTATCAACCACAGCAATTTGACAAGAAACTCTCCTTGTCCCACTGATTGCCAAAACAAACTTCTAAATAAACCATCATTCTTTAGCTTTCTCATAACATCCAAGTTCTGCAACATGAATTCCATAGGTTTTGCAAAAGATTAAAACAGTCTAGCATACTGTGTACTTTTTAGAGGCAAGATAAACAAGATTTAATTCTCAGTGTATGCCTTAAAAAATAACCAAACCCAAACATACTCTGCCTTGGCAGCACTGCAGCAACTGGAGTCTTGTCTATCAAGGTGTAGTTATTGCGCCCGAGGCATTCATCCAGGACAATCAGCTTCTTTGCAGAGCAGGAGGCCATTCCATGGTCACTTGTTATTATGACATTAACAGTGTCCCACAAACCCGATGCCTTCAGTTTGTTCATGAGGAAACCAACATGTTGATCCACTTCTTCCAACACTCTGCGCATGTTCTGGGTGTCGTCTGGGCCATACTTGTGCCCGCTTGCATCCGGTTCTTCCCAGTAGAGCACAGCAAAATTGACCACTGGGTCAGAGCTGTTCAGCCACGCAACAATACTCTCCACTCTCTCCTCAAACTTCACTGAGAAGTTGTACTTCATAAAGAAATCAGGGGTCGCGTTGTTGATTTTTACATCACTGCCAGGCCACATTGCAGCAGCACTTGCTCCCTTTCCCTGCTGTTGATTTGTTACCCAAATTGGAACTGCCTCATCCCACCAGAAGGGATCTGAATCGTTGAACTGTGAAAACTTTTTCTGGGCATCTGCATCGTACATGTCATTAGCCACGATGCCATGGCTTTCCTCATATAAACCTGTCACTATGGTGTAATGGTTTGGGAAGGTCTTGGTGATAAAAGCATTTGTGACTTCCTTTACAAGCACACCATCCTCAATGAACTCCTGGAGATGAGGAAGTTTGTAGGTTTCCAGGTAATCAGCCCTGAATCCGTCAAAGGACACGAGGAGCAGCCTGGGTACCGAGTCACCAGTTGAGCGAGCACAAAAGATGAGTACTCCAGCAAAAAATAACATCAACATCGAGCTCATTGTGGAGACTTTGAAGTAATTCCAGCAGGTAATGAGATGCACCTGAAAAATTTAAAAAGACAAGGCACATAACCAAAACAATTCTGCTGTGACCAGTTTAACTAGCTACACATTATATACATCTTCCTTCTAGAGGGTAACTCCAAAACAACCAGGCTAAACAACCACTCAAGTCAACAGTGGATTTCCCTACTGACTTCAGAGGTTTCTCACACATTGTCAGACATTTCATATATTAAAACAAATGAGCAGTGAGATTTTTTCCACTGCAGACTAAATGAAAGGGAAGAATTGTTTTCTTTCGTTCAGTTATTTTATTGTTCTGTGTGTCCTATCACAATTCTACATTCCAAGACAGACAATCAGAATTTTTCCTCATGTTCAAGCAGAGGCACTTGAACAATTCCGGACCCACATTTAAGAGTCCTCTGCAGCTCTAAATCTTTACTACCCATCACTGTTCAGGTCAGAGGCCTGTTTCCTACTACAGTTGTAATTTTCTGTTTTCATCTCACTTTTCCATTTTTGGTTTCCACCCTTTAGAGTTGCTGGAAGACTTTCGAGCCTTTCAACATTCCCATTTACTCATTGCTTATTCTATACACAGAACTTCCAGGAGTAACTTCTACTTCTGCTTTCCTTCTAAACTGCTCTATATCTACTATAACAGCATTTAAACCTGTCCTTTACATGCCACACTTTTCTCTCTAAAAAAAAAATAAATTAATAACCTTAGCTATGAGTTAAGTATTTCTCACCAAGAAATTAATTACTATTATGAGTGCCAGGTATGATTTGTAAGTTTTTTTCCCCTCTTAATGTTTTATGTGTGACTTAAGCACTTTGTTCAGGAAGGTACGGAATGATGCTCTCAGTCTTTCAGAAAGAGGAAGTGAAGCTCCAGGTTTCACAAAACCTTCTGTAATGTTGTAAGACAGCGTATTTGCTTCTCAAGAAGAGCCCCATTCCAGCAAATTTTTCCTTTATATTTCTTTTACTCTTTATTTTCCTTTATGTGCAGACAAACTGTGATTCTAGGAGGCACAGCAGCTGTCTTCCCAACATTTTTAACATCAACCCTTTCCCATAAACTCCTTAAAACGGCGGGTTTATTTTAAAGGTGTAAGGAGCTTTAACGTTAGCTGTAGCTTTAACAGTGAGGGNCCCCCCGCCCCCCCCCCCCCCCCCCCCGCCCCGGTCTCCAACAGTTAAAGTGTCTTCAGAAGATACAAAAATTACGAGAAAGGCTTGTCAAAAATAGCATTAAGGCATCTCTTAGCACAGAGGACTTGGAGGAGACAGCCCTTTTAAAGAAGAAAAAGGAGAAAAGAAATGAGAAGAGCAACACAGCGGCAAATCACCCGTTGGATGTTATCAGGTGCTTTAAAAAGCAGAACCAGTTTTCTACAGCGCAGTAAGACGCAAGCCCGCAGCGTTCGCTTCGACATGCTCCGAAGCTGCTCAGCACTGGTGTTTTTCTACATAAGTGGCATGTTCTAACCAAAAATTAACTCTACCCCAGGCAAACGCAGCAAAACAACCCAGCTGTGAAATGCCGCCAGCACTGGTCCACCTGCTCCCGAACCTCCCGACCGGGTTTTGGAGTTGCTCGACTCGGTCAGAACGGAGATTATTCCCCCTGCAAAGCGTGGAGACACCCGGCACCACCGACCCACCGGGCGCTCCGGGTCGGTTTCCCCCGCGCCTGCCCCTCACCCGCACTCGGACCAGGCTCACCGTCCCCACAGCCTCCCGCCGCGGGACACCCCCGTCCCCGCCCGGGCCCCACCGTGAGCTCCCGCTCCGGCTCCGCTCGGGCCGGGACGCGCGGGCGGCACCGGAGGTGACCGGAGGTGACACGGAGCAACGGGGGGGGGGGGGGGGGGGGAGCGGCGGCGGCTCAGCGCCTGCGCCCCCGCCACCCGCGCAGCCCCAACCGACCGTGACGGGCCGTGGGGGGGCCGCCGGAGCTCCTCAGTGAGCGCGGCCTCCGCCCGCTGTGATTGGCTGCGGGCCCGCTGGCGGGAGATCCGATTGGCTGCGGCGCGGGGGCGTGGCGCCGGGATGAACGGCGGAGGGGGAGCGGGAAGTGAGGGGCGGGCAGTGAGAGGGGTCGTGAGGAGGCCGTGGGGGCAATGGGGGATTTCCAGCGTCCAGAGTTAATTAGCTCGAAAAGAGCTCTGAGATTATCGAGTCCAGCCTATGACCGATCACCACTTTGTCAACTAGACCACGTCCCTTAGTGCCACGTCCAGTCTTTCCTTAAACACCTCCAGGGACGATCGCTCCACCGCTTTCCTCGGCAGCCCATTCCAGTGTCTAATCACCCTTTTTGTGAAAAAATTATTCTTAATGTCCTACCTAAAAGCTCCCGTGGTGCAACTTGAGACTATGACCTCTTGTCCTGTCACTTGTTACCTGCGTGCAGAGCCTGGCCTTCACCTGGCTGCACCCTCCTGTCAGGGAGTTGTGAAGAGCGAGAGGGTCCCCCCTGAGCCTCCTTTTCTCTGGGCTGAACCCGTCCCAGCTCCCTCAGCCACTCCTGGTGCTCCAGCCCCTTTTCCAGCTCCGTTCCCTTCTCTGGACACGCTCCGGCCCCTCAGTGTCCTTCCTGAACTGAGGGGTCCAAAACTGGACACAGCACTGGAGGCGACCTCACCAGGGTCCAGCACAGGGGGATGGTCACTGCCCTGGTCCTGCTGCCACACACCAGGATGAAGGGGGCAGAGCTGAGGGGAGCCATGGGGGCTTTGGGATGCAGCTGTCCCATGCAGAGCAATGTGCTGGTTTCAGGGAGGTCAGGGGTTTGCGCGTTGTCTCTGCTGGCCGAGGTGCAGCTCACTCTGGGGCTGTTTGCTGGGCATCCCTTTGTTGCAGAAGGGCACCGTGAGGTGAAGCTGTGATGGGACATGTCCTTGGGAGTGTCCCTGTGTTTTCCCAGAATGCCCATAACCTGCCTCCTGCCTCCTTTGTAGGTGCCCAGCAGCCCCAGGCTGTCACCTTTGCGAGGCAGTGGTGGTTGTCAGCATGACTCCTCCATGACCCCTCCATGACTCCATCTCCCTTTTGGTCACACAGCTCTGAAAATTGGCTGTTCAAATTCTTTCATGCGCATCGCCTTTTTGTGGTCTCTTGTGGAAAAAAAAAATTGTTTACCCTAAAACTCAGAATACAGGCAAGAAATGGTCAATGTATTCTTGAATGTACTCTGAGCGCCACCACAGTAGTGTGTGGTATGATGGGTTGAGATCTGCTTTGGGTCCTGGTGTAAGTTTGTTTCATAAATTAAGGCAAATAGTTTACATGCCCATGGTTTTCCTTTTTATTACGAGAAGGGATTAGTAGTTCTGCAAAACCTGTTAAGTTACTAGTCTGAAAAACAATGAGATCAGTTCTATGTAAATAGAGAAATGAAGCATCCTTTAAAAGCACAGAGCACAAACTGTCACTATTTTAAATTTCATCCTAAACACTGAGGAAAAGACACGCTTATGGCTTCATGACTGACTGAAGTAGATCTGAATTTTGTTCTGTGTACCCTGCTAGGTGTTTATTCTGCAGGCGGTGTAGATTTCAGCTTGTTTCTTCCTAATGGTTTTCACATATGTATGAGTTAGGCAGGTTTTGCTGCCTGTGTGTGCCAGCTGTGGAGTGGCTCTAAAACGTGGTACAATAGGCTGACTAAAGTGACACACCCCTGATTCACCTTAATTTATGGAATGTAGCAGGTGTGGTAAAACACAGGCCTGTAAGAGAGGGAAAAAAAACAACTCCAAGTGAGCTAGATAAGGATTCTTGCAGCTACTCACGTGTTATGTGTCAAGTTCAAGTCAAGGTCTTTGTGTATTTTTTTTTCTCTTAGTCTCTTTTTGGTTACACGAATTCAGCTTTGTGAATATGCACATGACAGCTGGTCATGTGGAGGAGGGACGTGTCCTTTATGAATTACTTTGTTGTATTGCCTTAAAAATATTTGTTACACAGAGTGAACTAGAGCTCCAGGGAATGCATAACAGGGCAGGTGCAATACCTTAACCAATTTCATCAAGTTACAATTGAGTTCTTGTTAAAAACTTTATGCACAGATGCAGAGAAATTATAAGCATCGAGGCTCTTTCACCAACTTACTTTTGCAGCATAATCACTCAGCTACTCAGTCCTAAAAGGTGTGAGTAATCTCTTGTTTACCCTTGCCGACGTGCTTTGAAAACCATTTCAGTATTCACTTATTCATGAGCCCAGCCTAATGTGGTTCGCCCGGTTTGACACATCATACAGGCAGCACACCAAAGCAGCTCTGGATTCTGGTCTAGCCAATACGTATCTAATGTGTTTAATACAGCTCTTGGTTCCATTTACAATGTTTGCCTACAAGAATGAGTGAGTTACACGTATACTTAGAGGAGTAAAACTGTGCACTACTGAGATGTTTGCCTTTCTTGACCTTGATCTCTCTACTGTATTTCAGCCCACGTTTGACTGTAGTTCTAAGAACTAGGTCCTGCCAGAAGCTGTACAGATTTACTGCTGGAGTATAATTGAGCATTTGCAGTTCAAAAACCATTAGCCAATGCCAGGAAGTAAAGGGTAGGCAACCTCAAAATATTCTCAGTGGTTGCTAGGTTTAGTAAAACACTTTACTTTCTGGATGGGAAATCATACCCTCTAGCTGGCAGTGTTGTAGAGGTGAAGCAATTCTGAATTTACTTGGATTAATTAAATTTGGGGTTAAATTTGGACAAATTTAGTTCATATTGTTCAGCCTGGAGAAGAGAAGTCTTAGGGGTGACCTAACTGTGGCCTTCCAGCACCTGAAGGGAGCCTACAGGAAGGATGGAGAGGGACTTTTTACAAGACCATGGAGTGACAAGAGGGAATGGCTTCAAACTGAAAGATACCAGGTTTGGATTGGATATTAGGAAAAAAATTCTTTGCTATGAGGGTGGTGAGGCCCTGGCACAGGTTGCTCAGAGAAGCTGTGGCTGCTCCATCCCTGAAAATGTTCAAGGCCAGGTTGGACAGGGCTTGGAGCAACCTGGTCTGGTGGAAGGTGTCCCTGCCCATGACAGGGGGTTGGAGTGAGATGGTCCCTTAAGGTCCCTTCCAATCCAAACCATTCTATGATTCTATGAAAACTTGATGCTGCATGTGAATAGCTCAGCTACTCATATGGAGTGCTTTCTTAGGGACATTTTCATTACTTAATCTTGAACAAGAAATATTTCCTGTATTTCCAGTTTTGTTCTCAATTTTATCCATGTGACGGAGATCTCTGTCACTATTTTTGCTCAGTAGTTTTTTTAGTCTGTCATTTAACCTGTCATTTACTGTGTTTTCATGCATCTTTATAAAATTGAGATGAAAAAAATTAGACGTTTCATGAAACCGTAAAAGAGCTGGGTGAGTAACAGCTGTTAAACTTTATTAGACCTTAATCTTTTAGTGCCCATTTAATCCGAAGCATTGATTGTATATGGAAGCTATAAACAAAAAGGGCTCTTAACCTTGCTGTTTCTCACACTGTGTGGAAGGAGGTCCCTAAGGCTGCATGACAGGGTAACTGTGGTGTCTCTGCCTTCTCTGTTTCAGTTACCAAAGCCTCCACTGCAAACAGGCTTGAAACTGGGTTGCTGAGCTTTTCAAGGGTGCTCAGTTTCAGAGATAAACAAGGCTGTTGAAATGATGCCAGATTTTAAAGGCAAACAAAAATGTTTTTCTTGGAGCAGTTAGGCAGATAAAAAGTCGGTATTTCTTAGGCTGTCAGGTATTCCAGTGGATTTTCTGACCATGGACTTGAAGACCAAACCAAGTAAGGTTTTACAAAATGAACTGGAAGACCAAAAATAAAGCGCTTTGAAACATCCAAATTGGGAATAATTCGACCCTGCAGCAGGTAAAGCAGGATTTTAAATGCATGCTGACAATGACTCCTGGTATTTTTAACAACTAAAAGCTGTTGATAACATGAGAACTGTGTGTCCTGTGCAAGTTTTCTGTTGTTTGTCTAATTCCTAGTGGGGAAGTGTCTGTCATATGCAGAGTGAAATTTATGGATGTGTTGGCTTTAAATACACCTTTTATGCAGCCAGCAGCAAAGGAAAATGTGGGTGAAGGTGAATCACCATTACTACAGTGGGGTCCTGGATTCATGAACCAGCCCCTCAAGAATGCAGAATCCAGGTCAGTGTTAGCAGAACAACAAATGGATTTCTACATGCCTGCTTCAAGGATGTGCTGACTCCTGTGTGAAATGTGTCATCATCAACGTCTTCTACCAAACCACTGTCTTCTGAAATGGTTCTTCGGTGTGTTTGTTTTCCTTACTGCAGCACAAATAGAATACAGATAAAGGAATAAAATGTGGGATAAAGTCTTGTCCTTGTGCTGTTTAGTGCAAGATTGGCAGTGGATAGAGGATTGCTGTCGATGAACTGTGTAGAGAGGAGTTGCTGCTAACAACAAAAGTAAAAGCTGAGGATGGAAATGGTGCAAGAGTTTGTGGTTGATTTCCTCCAGGTACTGAGTGCGGCCAGGTGTGAAAACAAAATGGTATGAATTTATTGCAAGTCCCTTGTAATATGTCTGTAAACCATGACTCGTCTGTCTCCTGGAGCCCACAGTGTAGTTTTGATAATGTCCTTGAACTACATGTTGCAAAGCTTTGGAAATTTTGGAGCTTTATGAAGGAAAAAAGTTGTTGGGCTTTTTTTGTAAAGTCAACATCCTGAATGGCCAGGAACGTTCATGATTTTTCATTGAGTTCACTTAAGTGCAAATGAAGGGTCTGATCCCATGGGATGCCAAGATCCCTCAGTTTCTGAGGGACACTAAACTTTGTTTGCCATCATTCAGTTTCAGGTTCAGCTGTTTCCAAGAATTCTGAGTGTTTTGTTTTAACTGCGCCATTTTTTTTTTGCATCTCTTCTGTCTGGGAAAGATACTTTAGAGCAAGCAATTGAAGGACCTCAATTTTTTAGGTTATGAAGAAAGATTTACAGTCTCTTTGCTTAAAGTGTGCAAGTATCTTCATGGAGAACAAATAAAATTGAAGGACTCTTTTAATTAAAGCACTAAAATCATAGCAATATCCAACTAGGAATTACTTGAGAAGTTCCAGTAGAAACAGGTTGCTATTTCTAAACAGGGCTGTAAACCAGTGAAGCTACTTGTGGCACTGATGGATGAGTTGAAGTTTACAATATTGTGGAATGTCTAGAATATGTGCAAGTTATTGCTTCAATAAAGGTGTACCCAGATAAAAGTCTTGGGAATCTGTACTAAATAGTGTAATGTGGGGGTTTGCCTCTAATTCCTAATCTCTGAGAATATGTGAGGTATGCTGCTTAGGGGTCTGATATTCTTGTTACTCTTCCTTCTTCCCACCCTTCTCTTCCACTCTGGAGGCAAGGGATAACCGACACTACCAATGCAGGAATTTCTTTACAAGTCAGTCTTCTGCTTGTCATTTTAAAATAAGTGCACAGTGGAGGTGCTGATTTCTGTTGGGGATTCAGGGTGAAGAGCTGAAGTTTCAGTAGTAGCTTCAGCAGTCTGAGTATACCAGAGCCCTCATCCTTCAGATAAATCAAGTTGCTCTAAGCAAACAACTTAAATACCAGTAAATGTCTCTGTGTGTTTGGGCTGCTGAACTGAGCTCTGTGTGTCTCTGCAGAGTGAACCAAGCAGTTATCTAGGTTCCTAGCCTGAGTTTTGATGTCCATTTGTGGGCTACTAAATGTAGATGAATACCAGCCTTGCTGTCTAAACAGACATATCTATTGTAGGGAGCTCTGATGACTGGGCTTTGTTAAAGACCATCTTCATCTCCTTTTGATATAATTATTTCCATCTCTTTTAATGGTATATTTTGAGGTGCTCATCACTGTCCACTGGACTGTAGAAAAAGTCAGTGATTTGCTTATTCCAGGTGCTGAACACTGACAAAACTGTTACTTGTGTCTAAGTATGCTAACTGGACTTGTAGTCATGTTGATTCTGGTATGTCCTGCATTAAGAAGAATAAGGTTAGAGAAACACCAGAAATTCAGTCATAAAGTCAAAAATGAACCTTGCAAATGACGAGTTATATTGCTCATGTTCTTTGTCCTTTTATGAATTTTTCTACCTATGGTTTTTGTGCTTTGTGTTTCTGCAAAGCTGGTAACCAGCGTTACCGATGGCTCACATGGGTCCAGATAGTCAGTGACACAATCAGATTTGTGATTGGATTTGAATGGATTACAGAATTAGCAGTGGAAAGTATTGTGTTACTAACTTCCACATTAACTCAACACCTTCTAGATTTGGGAGCAGAGGAATTTAGGGAATGGATTAAATTGGTGATCTCTGTTTTGTAATCTTGTATTCTCATGGCCTTGGGGCTGGGACTGTTACTCAGAGGGCTTTAGTTGTGCTGAGACCTTTTTTGCTCTCCTGCCACATACAACCTCTTCCCTCTGACTTCTGTGCAGGAGAGAAGTCCTATTTCATTGGACACTGAATGATACTTTTCTTTTCTCTTGGAGGGCGGCAGAAGAAAGAAGAACTTGGGTAACTCACAATAAAGAAATCCACATCAACTGTATTTATTTATTTTAAAATAATACTCACCTTATGCTCTTCTTGTTTTACTTGTGATATTTTAAACCCTCCAGCAGGTGCTGCTGCATCCTGCAAATGTCGTCTTCGAGAAGGGGGAAAAAAAATCATGGACTGGACTACAGCTGGACTTTGTTCTTTGTTTTGTGTCATGAATATTTCTGTGTTCTCCTTTTTCCTCAAACTGTTTGCCAGCCGAGTTACTAAGGAGGGAGATTTTATGATCCCAGTGAGTTTAATCCGGCAACCACTCTGTAAGAAGAGGTTGAAGATCAGTGGGAGTTGCTGATCAAAGTCACGCTCAGAGCAAGTTGAAAAGACCGAGGCAGAAATACATTTGTCTTTCTACAAAATATGAAGAAATCCGAGTGTTTTCTTAGAAGTGAAAAGTAGTCCTTAAAGAAATTGAACTTATAAAACTTTCCAGCTGCTTTATTGCTTTTCCCAAGTTTCTTGAACTTCAGTAATTTAGGCTCATGATTTTAAATCAGTCTTCTCATTAGCCCTGGTCTTGAGTGCTAGAAATTTGCAATAGAGATTGCACAGCACACATGTCAGAATCTCTGGTTAGGATTTACACGTGAGGAATTGTGCTGAGTTACATACAGGAGATGTGCTCTATCCTGTTCGCTGATCGACCACTTGTGCCAGGCAGGAATGTGTGGGTTGGAAGAGTTGAGATTAGGCCTTGGTAATGGGTAGCATAATCTTGAAGTCCTTGAGTTTCATCAGGCCTTGTGAGCTAAGAGATCTCATTGGTCTCTGATATTTACCTGCATCTTTGCACTGTACAATCACAGTGATTAAACTTGGTTGCAATTATTGATGCCTTAGGTTTTAGGTTTTATATTTTGCAAATTCTGTATTCTCTGTATTCCTAGTGTGTAACTTTGAACTGTCTTGCACCCTGTTAGCTGTTGTTCTCTCACGCTCAGATAGACATAACAAAGCCTCTCCGGGCTTGCTCTTCAAGGACACTCAGACTGTCCTAGGCCAAAATGTGTAAACCAGCATCTTGAGAAGGGGGGCAAGTTGGGGAGCGGTTACCTTATTAGCTAAAGTTTAATTGGCGAATTTATGCTGATATGCAAATGGACCAAGCCCATAACAGTGGGAAGAACTCGTGACTTGTTGTCCATCTTGGGGTCCATTCTGGAAATAGCCTCGGGCTCCCCAGGGTGTACCTCTGAAGGCCTTTTAAATAAATATCACCTTTATTCCCTTACCCTGTCTAGTTTCCTCTGTTTCCAGGTTGGCCTTTTTAGGCATCACTATGATCCTGGCACTTTTCAGGTTATCTAGGAGCCCTAAGTTTAATAAGATGAAATACTGGTTTGCTTTTGATATTTAACTTTAGTAGTACTCTAAACTGTTTAATATAAGAGTAATGGCAGTTAACTACAGTCATAAATCCCAGGCAGGCAGCAGCTGCTACTCTACCCTGTGAAACAGCTTGTGTTCCCTTCTTGTTCTGTCTGGGATGGCTGGAATTACCATCTTTCTCTATCACTTCTCTTCTTTATTTCTTTAAGAAATCCAACCTAGCTGTGGCAGTTACCTCTCAGGAAGTTACAAGGATGGGTCAAGAGGAAAACACTTTCACTTTGCTTTTGGCTCAATCCCAAAAGATTAAATATAATTAGTTTCTAAGAATTCTTGTAATAATATTTGTAATCCAGATGCAGTAAACATAGAGATAAAAAGTCTTTAGTCAATAAGGCCTGAAGTTCTCATGAGTTTAATAAATTGGTAACTTTATAATTATTTGATAAATTCAGGTTTGGATCTTCTGGGAGTTTCAGCTCTGTTGATTTCAGTTGCTCTGGAATGTGTATCTGTCTCTAGGAGGGCAGTTAATTTTATGCTAAAGCTGGCAATATCCACCCCCTTTAGATTCTGCGTAGTTTGGTGTGTCTCTCCATTCATTAGAGAAAAGGAACTGTATCCACAAGGTGGCAAACTAGATTTCTGCAGTGTATGTCTTATGAAAGGGAGATACATAACCTAAATGTGATTATAATTAATTGATGCTTTATGTATATGTAATCATGATCAACTTATTCAGTGCTTTCTTTTCCTATATTCCCAGGGCAGCTCATGAGACCTCTTATAGTTTTGGCCCCAGCATATAGCTGGGAGGAGGAAAATGCCAAGTGTGAAGTGTGTGGTCCCCAAAGTGAACGAGTGGCAATGTTGGAAAGAGTTAAAATTTACAACTTTAATTTTTTTTTTTAAATGTATTTTTTTATAAATGATTGTCAGTTGTTGATGATGTTGAAAGTAACCACTAAAATGTTGCAGGTGATCGCTTGTACTGTCAAGGCAGTTTTACCTTGCTTTTCCTTGAAGTTTTTGTGTGCTGAAAATATGAGTAAGTGGGTGAAGTCTGCGTTTCTACCTCTTTACATAAATAAGATTTCCAGTAGAACTATTTTTGACTTCCTATGTAAGAATACTTATTTTTTATTGTAGCTTTCTAGTACTGATAGGTTCTTCAGCTGTTTTTTGCTATACTTAGCCAGGCAATATCTCGAAGAACAACTGATTACAGCTCCTGAGATACAGTTCCCATGAGTCAGATCGACAAAGGGGTTAAAAGTGAGACAGCCTTTTACTTCGGTGGAAGTGCAGTTGTTGATTCAAGGCTCTCAGTAAATGATTGCTGGAGATCTGCCATGTGTAGCTGAGCATTCAGAAAGTACACCACAGACTCTGCTTCCTCCTGAGGAGCCTTGTCTGTCAACATCTCGCTTTAATTGTAGTCTGGTAAGGTACCAGCAGGCAGGCAAAACTCACCAGCCAGCAGCTATGGAAGATCCAGTCTTTACTGACATCAATCAAAATGCTAATGACACCACTGTCTCTAAGGTTTCAGATTCTGAGGAAAATAAAGGGGGTGATCTTTCTGATCATGTCCATGAAGATTCAGCATCCCCTTTTTCCATCACTGATATCCCAGAAAACACGGATGGTAGTCAAAAGAACTCAGAAGATAGCTGTAATAATTCTGTGGCCTCTCAGCATGGAAGTGATGGAGAAGATGATTCTTCATCTCACCATGGTGCTGAAGAAGACCACCCCCAGCAGCAGATGGATCTGATGAGCCCGACTCTGGAAGATAAAGATGTAGAGGGCACAATGTTTGAGAGCAACCTGCATTTTCCTCCGGATTTCCAGTTTCGTCAGAGGCAGAGCGCTTTTACCAACTCTTCAACTTCCCTCAAGTTTCCCCTTAACAATAACTTTGGAGAAACTAACAACTTTCAGGAAGATTTTGAGATTTCCATTTTTGTGAAGGTAAGAACCCAGGCGCTCCTAAGCATACCCTAGTTTTAAACCCCAAATCAATGTGTGTGTCCTCCAAATCAGTGAAATACAGCTACCTACTGCTTTGCTCTCAACTCAGGACAGGGAGCCAATCCCTTCATTTACCTCTTGCATCTTTAAACAGAGAAAGAGGTGATTTGTGTTGTGTGGAGGTGCCTGGGATTTCTTCATTTCAGGTGGAAGTATGGTGCAAGTATTCTGATTGTTGCTGCAATTCATTTATTCTGTGAAATCTCCCTGCTGTTACAGCTAGGCTGCTGCTATTTAGTTGAGCTACTTCAGCTATTCCTGCATTTCACTATCTAGTAGCTGAGAGGTCAAAAGTAATAGTTATGAATGCTATGAAGAAAACTGAATATATAGTTTAAATAATGCTCATCCCTGAAAGAAGTCTTTCTTTTATTTCTTTCAATATTTATATTTATGTATTTCTGTGACAATTTCAAGACTTCATTAATTTCCAGTTAGGTACAAATTACTGAGGGAGCTTTCATATCTTCTCTAACCTTATAAAGTATTACTTAGTTTTCAAAACTGTAAACACCTGTGTTCTTGAATAAACACTGATTCCCTTCATAACAGCACTTGTATTTAACCTTTCTCAACATTTATTAGGCTGAAACACAGGCCTGACAGTTCCTTCTTTTTCACTATATAAGGATTTTCAAGATCTTGTTTACCTTGACTAGGACAATACACCATGATTATAATATTCTGTTATTTCAAGAGAAGTCTCATGAAATTTGTCACTTTTCAACATAAATAATATTATCCAAATTTGTTTCTCAGTTCCGTGGGGGCTTTGGAAGCAGGAGAAGAGATTTTGTCACCACACATAATGAAAAGTGTTTTCAGCAGTCATTATTTGGTTAAATGACTCCCTAAAACAGCACCTGTCCTATTTCTGGGACTGGATTATGGTCATTGCTAAAAATATGTTGATTATATGGTCAAAGTAAGAGCTGTGGCATTAGTTCTAGTTTATATTTCTGCATGTTGTCCTGTGTATGTGTTAAAAGTTGCAGCAATTGAGTACATTTTGTTTGTTAGCAACTACATGGTGCTAGCAACCTGAGAGCTGTATTTTGGCTTAAAATAATCTCTTTAATTTCCTTATTCTTTCACATTCCTCTTATTTCAAAATAACAATGTCTTCTTTTTCTGTGGATAAAATAAGAAATGTGTGCAGATGCTCCCATTCAAGCAGAGTTGTTTGGGTTAATTTGAAAAAGTGGGAAGAGAGGCATTTTGAACAGAACTGTCATGGACAAGGTCTGAAGAAGTCCTTTTCCTTGCTTTTGTTGTGCAGAGTAGCTGATTATCCCATAAAGGTTCTTATCAGCTAGTCCACAGAGAAAGGCAAACTGTGCTCTCTTCACTTGCCAAACCTAAGTGCCTGGTGTCTTTGAGATGTCCTTGAGCCCCAAGATATCCCTACCTGGCTGAAAGGTTGAGACATGAGGCTCTCACATGATCCATGCTGTGATTCCAGTGGGCAGGGCACTGGATACTGCTGGGTGGGTGGCTGAACTGAAGTCCTGTGATGTGTTCAATTCCTTGAGAAAGTGATGATATTTAGTTTTTGGCTTTTTGCTTTTCTGTCTTTCTGGTATCAAAGTAATAAAGCAGTAACTCCATGGAGTGCAGATCCAGCTTTGCTCTCTTTAATTATCTAGATAGCAAAAGTCAGCCTGTAAAATGGAAGGTCATAGAATAATATATAACAAGAGTAGTGAAATCCCTGAGGGCTGTGGCTTCTTGCACATGCAACCAATATCTCAGTTGTGTCAATAAATATTACTCATAGATGGTTCCCTTCTCACATGGTCTCTAGTCCACCTGAGGCCAGTGTTGCTCTGAAATTGTGTTCATCTGGGTTTGCACTTTTCTGCAGACACTAACAGTGATAGCAGGACCTCTTGCTGTGGGACAATAGTGGTCATGACACTTCTGCTGCTATTTATTCCTTCCTTTGTTTGTAGCACTAATAAATCTCTGTGAATGACTGGAAACGTGAGTGTCAGAGGACTGAACACCAGAGAAAGTGGGAAGATTAAATGGTACCTAACTCACAGTGCAGCTGGATGGATAATCTTTACAGTAGTCCATTCATTAGACTCCAAGAACATGTTTACATCACTTTAACTCATTTTTCACTGATTATCAGTACTTGGTAACTATGTCATGTCAGTGGACTATTTCAGAGTGTGCTGTAAGGTGAAAAAGGAATTCCCTGTGCTTTTAACAGCAGAATGCAGCATGTACCAACATGAATCTGTTTGTGTGAATCCAGCACGTCCAGGCTTGTCACAGCCACCTTAATGCCCTTTCAATAACACTGTAATTTCTTCAAACAAAAGCCTTTGCAATTTGAACAGAAATATGACTGGCACACGGGCTGTGTTACTGAGTGCACGGGACAGCCTGACCTAATCATAGCTCCAAGGTCCAGCCTTCTCACCTGTACACTGTATTTTCCTGTTGAGCAGCATGTTTGTTCTGAAGGTTAAGGTTTCTTTGAAAATTTTAACTTTTTTGTTTTCCTGAAGCTTGAGTTGTTATTTAAAAGCTAGTCCTCCAGTTTTCTTTTCAGAAGAAAATTATTGCCCTTCTGTTTTTTTGATGACCGGAGACTGACTGCAGATTATACCTTCTCTGTACTCATTTGTTCCATAGGAACACAGTTCCCAAAAGAAGGAAGGTAATTCTTTACCCTAAGCAATAAGCACCTTGTGTTAGGCAAAAAATACCAACATAATACAGTGGTTTAGCATCATCAACCTGCACCTGTTGGACCACTGCACTGGAGTAACAGAGTTATGGATGCTGGAGACCATCTCTGGAGATCGTCTGGTCCAACTCCTTACTCAGAGTAGAATCACTTATAACAGCTTGTTCAGGGCCATGTTTGGTTTTCAATAATTACCAAAGATGAAGAAACCACAACTTCTCTATGCAACCATTCTAATGTTCTACCCTCATGGTAAAACTATGTTTTAAATGTTATGTGTATTTCAATTTATGCCTGTTGCCTCCTGTTCTTTTAGTAGATACCAGTGCTTATATTTAAGAATCAGAACCTAAGCATTTAGCTGTTTCTGTTTGGAATTATGGCATCCTTTCATAAAATTTCATTAAGTCAGGAGCTGGAAAAGAAAGGACATTTTTGTTTTTTCCCACAAGATGCTTCCCCACTCCCTCATTTGAAGTGCTGAGACCTGCACTTCGGTCACAACAAGCCCTGCAGTGCTGCAGGCTGGGACAAGAGTGGCTGGAAAGCTGGAAGAGGACCTGGGGGTGCTGGTGACAGCAGCTGAACATGAGCCAGGTGTGCCCAGGTGGCCAAGAATGCCAGTGGCACCTGGGCTGTACCAGCAATAGTGTGACCAGCAGGACCAGGGCAGTGATGTCCCCCTGTGCTGGGCACTGCTGAGGCCACACCTCAAATCCTGGGTTCAGTTTTGGGCCTTCATGACAAAAATGACATTGAGGGGCTGGAGCGTGTCCAGGGAAGGGAACAGAGCTGGGGAAGGGTCTGGAGCACAAGTCTGGTGAGGAGCAGCTGAGGGAGCTGGGGGGGCTCTTGCTTTCCAAACTCTGAAAGGAGGGTGGAGCCAGGTGGGGGTCAGGCTCTGCTCCCAGGGAACAAGTGACAGGACAAGAGGAAATTGTTCAAGTTGTGCCAAGGGAGGTTTAGACTGGATATTAGGAATTTTATTTTTTTCTCGTGGAGAGGGTTGTCAGGCACTGGAACAGGCTGCTCAGGGAAGTGGAGCCACAATCCCTGGACATCCAAAACCATGTGGATGTGGCATTTGAGGACATGGTTTAATGGTGAACATGGTGGTGGTGCTGGGTTGACAGCTGGACCTGATGATCTTAAAGGTCTTTTCCAACCTTAGCAGTTCTGTGATTCTGTAGTTCTATGATTTCCAGGTCAGGAATGTCTGAAGGCTCTAAGTTGGTGACACAACCCTGTGCTAGTTCCTTACCCATGCCCCAAACTGAGCTGAACTGTTGTGAATGACAGACCATGTTCCTCACAGGGACAGTGAAACTCACCATTGTATCACTGGGAAAATCACACTTCTTCCTACTGAGTTGGCTTTTCTCTTGTTTTATGGAGCATTCTGGTATCTGTTGAGAAAGTTCTGTTTAGGAATGTGTATTAATGGTTCAGAACACGAAGTCACAGGACAAATCTAATTTTAAGCATGTATAATTTGAAGAGAGCAGAAGCACATGGATGTCCAGTCAGAAGTTAGTGGTTAAACTGGTGTTTTGCTGAGCAGAACTGAGCATTTCTTACTACACTCATAATCTACAGAGTAAAACAACTGTATTTGCAGTTTTGGGCTGTAAGATAATTGTAAGCATAACTGGGTGTCCAGATAACCTTCCAGCAATAGAAACCAGTTACTCTTCTAATTGACTCCAATGCAGCACATAAGGCTGGTGTTAAGCCATATCTTCTCCACCAAAGTTTGCAGGTAGTAAGGTAAATTCAGGCTGAAGACAGATGGCAGGTGTAACTCTCCATATGTACACAAAATTGTAGTAGTTTGGCTTTTAATGACATTTTAGCCTTTAAAAATATTTTTAATAATAAATCTAACGGAAGTAATAAAATATTATTTTGGTCTTATGAATAAGCTTAGAAAAAGTTTGAGTGATTCATAATCCACTTTTTAAATAGTGTTAACTGAGCAACCTGAGCAAGGAAAAGATCCAAGAACTATTTTCAGAGTTTTCCAGTCTTGGCAGATTTACAGAGCAAGATGCTGAAGTTGACATGTACACAGCAGGAAATGACTCATGGGAAGCCAATATCCTACCGTGATACCTGTTTTGATAATTAAAATGAAATTAATGGTTGTTTATTCCTGCAAATAGTCTTGAGATACCTTACAAGTACAATTAAGTATAGAAATACAAGTCTGGAAAATCAAGTGATAAGATGTGTCCTCCTGCTCCCAGTCTTATCTAGACTATCCCTAACAGATGCTTCTTTGGGAACATTCAGCGATGCCAATTCAGCACCTATACCAATTAGTCTCTGTCAATGCTTAATTATTATCCTGAGACAAACATTTTCCTTTATTAAAATTCTGTTTCTCTGAATTATGCTATTTTTCTTTTTAATAGACAAGACCTTTATGTATATAGAAGACACAGACCAAATTTCCTTCAGTCTTTGCTTTCTTAAGTGAAACAAATTCAGTTACCTTCAAGCTTGAGTCATCATTTCTAAATATTGAGCAGTTTGGTGTGTTATGGTTTGGTTTTTGTTTGTTTTAGGGGTGGTTTTTTGACCTTTTCTAGTCTTTCTCCAGTTAATTTATGTAATTCTTAAGCTCCAGTTTGGAGGTAGAGATAGTGCAAATAGCAGTGCCAATAAAAATTACTACAGCAAGTGCCTCTTTAATTCATAGTCTATCCAACTTTCTAGTCACTTTATCTGCTGTATTCTAACATATTTTTGAATCCTTTAACATTTATATGGTTCCTGTAGCCCTGGTGTTTTCCCAAAAAATGCTTCAGAGATGGTCTCAACCCTTTGTGACTCACCCATTTGCAAGCAGGTGTAATGCAGTAGTACTGCACAGTTTGCAGCTGCCATTTGACTTGTAGAGCGTTAGTTTTCTCTTCTCTGAGAATTTAGGTTTTTCTTAGTGGTGTGATCAGACTCTGATCACCCCTCGTTGAAAACAGCCTGGTTTTGGAGTCAAGAGAATTGCTCTGACGTAAATCCAGTCTGAAGGACATCCTCTCCAGTGCTTTTGCTCTGCTAACTCAGAAAATAAGGATACATCTTTAACACCTCCACACCACTGTGCAGACCCAGCATAGCTTTATGGCACCCTCCTCCACCCTGTCGTGTACAGCAGACTGGTAATCTCTTAAGACTTAATACATAAACCTAACAGCTACTAACCCTTATTTCTGAGGAGGAAAACTCTGTTGTGGGTCTCTTCACAGCTGGATTCATGCCTATCCGAATTACTCTCTGTGTGTGTGTGTGTGTGTGTGTGTGTGTGTGAAAAGATTAGTGACGGCTGTTCTGTCGTGAGTAGAATGTGTGTTTTAGCAGCAGGGAGAGTAATTTGCTTAATCTTTCGGATACAAGGGATAAAAGGTCTTGCTTCCAACCCTTCCCGAGTCTGTGCCTCACTCAGGCACCTGCAGAAAGGTCCGTGAATCAATTTTGAGCTGGTGCTCCCGTGCTCCGCTCAGCACATGGCTCCATCTACGGCGGTCTGGGCACAGCACAGTAGCGTAGCAACAGCTTCAAAATACAGACCTGTATTATCTAGGAAATTGTCCCTGCACAGTGATTGCAGCAATGGCAAACAGTGTAAATAACATAGGTCACACCAAGTGAAAATTAAAACAGGATTTATTTACTCATTTATTTTTCTTCATATATGTTTCATCTTGTGACACCCTCTTTGAAAACAAGGCTCTTATCCCAGCATGGACTGGCTTTTTCTTTTGGAACATCTCAGCACCTACATTTTTGGAGTGAAAAATGTTTGGATTTGTGGATTGATTACTTCTTTGCTGGCACTGAAAACTTATCTGTGTAGCAGTACTGTCAGCTGTTAAATTGATCCTGTCCAAAGCAGAGTGATTTGTATTATTTCTAATTGGTTATTTCAGAAGTACCTTAAAGAGCAGCTCTACTGACACTAATATTTTACAAACACAAAATAATGCATAATCCCTGCAGAGCAACAGGTGATGATATATGTCAGTTATTTTGGAGTCTGCAAGAGGAAAGCAGGTTCTCTGCTCTGCTCTTTGTTTTCTTTAGATATCAAGGGTTGGATTTGGCTCATCCCACTGAAGGTGTGTCTGTAAGCCATTAACTACACCTCTGCAGGATGTGTAGGCTCTTTTCGCAACAAAAAGCTATCTGAAATAGCGCAATGGGATGCTAATTCCTGGGGCCAAGTGCAGGCACCACCTGTAGGGTGAGGTTACTGATTAGGTAGACTCCGTTCATTGTATGGAGTGGAGCCTAATTCAGTTTTCCGACCGAAGGCATTCCGTGCTGGTTGAGATGTCTAAAGGCTTTTTCCTGGCCTCCAGCTGCCTCTGCAGGCCATGGGTGCCCCATAGATGATGACGGATTTCCTCAGCTATCCTATCTAATGCTGCTGGATATCTAGGTTTAGGCAACTGCATCAAGTCATAAGCTTTCACTGAAAAAAATGGCATGGTCACCTGAAGTTAAATAAACTGAATGCCACCAGTGACAGTTTAAATGCAAATCTTAGATGATTAGATTAGATTAGGAGTGAATTCTGGTAATGGGCATCTGGAAGCAAACTTCAAATTGATTAATTTTTTTTTCAGGCTGTTTAATTTCCCTTTTTGTTTCAGTGCCCACACTCAGCAACAACTGACTTGCAATAGTGATCAAACACTGTGATGTTGGGCACTTCTGCTGTTCACTGTATAGTCTAAATTAACTAGATAAAATAATCTAATACATTTTAGCATCTTTCCAAGACTGAGAACCAGCACTCTTCCTTTAACTTCAGTCAACTTTTATCTGTTTTTTCTAACAGCAATCCCCATATATGTGTCTTTCAAATAGAATTACTTATTTCAGACACCACAGTAGAAGAGCCAACTGAACATACTAGATTTGAATTTCTAGGTACCGCTTCAAACACAGCTTAAGATTTTAATTGTGAAAAGAAAAATTGTTTGTTTCTTTGGGTCATAAGACCCTGTATTGGAAGGAAATTTTCCACTGTTCTGCCACTGTATTTACTGGTTCACTTAGAAATATTTTCAATGTCCTCTCATACCCTTAGTTGTGGCTGAAAAGCGACACATAAATATTTTTCTGTATTGGTGGCAATTTTAAAAATATTTACTGCTTAATGGGAAATGTTACGAACCTTTATGAAACTGCCTTCTGTGGAAAAGAAAAAAAAGGAGGAAGTCTGTCACTGTAAAATGAGTCATTGATTTGTCATCTGCAGGTATGATTTTTATATTTAGATCTCTAGATGATCTTTTTTGTATCAATTAATGAAACAATTGTATTTGAATTTTTACTGTTGGTACGTCTCTGATAATTTAAGATGTCAGTGACATTCATGACGTCACAATGGTGTGATCAGGGACAGATGAGAAGGGAAGTGGTCAGTGCACAGGTCTGGTTTCAGTACATCCAGCAGTCTTTGAAACTAGGATTTTGATTCACAAGATTGATTTTCTGTTGCAGCCTCCATATAGGTGTTAATAAAGTAAAACTCGAGAACTCATTTTCTGAGAGAAAACCATTATCTTCCTGCTTATATGTTCATAAAAGATGAGGCACAGAAAGGTAGAAATCTGTACACTGACCAAGATGGTTTCTTTGGGGATTCTAGGTAAACTGAAAAAAATTCATGGGACTGGATGTGACTTTTTGGGACATGAAATCGAGTATTCTGTTACACACAGCCTCATCATCTAATAGTTCATTCATAAAGTGATCAAGGTCTATTTAGAAACTATTACTACTATTATTCATTTTGGAAATGTGTTTCAGAATGTCACTGCTCTGAAGATTTGACACTTTAACTTCCAAATTACCTTTTTTAATGTGCAGCTAAAACATCCTTGCTCTTGTGCCAGCATGGTCCATTAGCATTCAGTCATGCATTTAGGTCTTTTTAAAATCAGTTTAGGCTTAGACAACCTCAGATGTTTTGAGGCTAAACCAGCCAATCCTTTTTGTCTCCATTTCTGCCAGTCATCATAGTAATTCCCTTCTGCACATATTTTCTTTCCACAAAGGTGCCTTTTTTTTCACAGCTGCATTTTGTCTCAGGTTGCTTCTGCTTTTATAGCTAAACTAAACAAGCAGCAAAAAGATTCTTTTAATAACCTCCTGGTTTAAGCTCTCTATGATTGTTTAAGTAAACAAATTCTATTTGAGGTGAAATGTTTGTGTTACTGTGCTTTGAGAGATCTCAACACTGTGTCCCTGTAGCTTGAGGACTGGTTGAGAAGCAAATGGAAGGAGTGGGAGCTTTGCATCTGAAAACAAAGGTATTACTCTCTCCTCTGACCTCTGCTCACATGTATTTGTGTCATTTTTGGATTTATTTTAAAATCTATTTGGTTAAACATCTGGCCAGGAGAAGTGTTTTATACTTGCGCTACATTTATCTTGGTCTATAAATATGTACATCCTTAGCTGTAATACTGGTACTTCGGGCGGCCCCTCATTGCAAGAGGGTCTCTGTTAGCCAGAAATGGCCAGTGAGGTGCCCAAATAATACTGGCAAGGCCTCAGTAAACAGGAATACGAGGAGAAATAATTTAAACTTACAAAGTTTTTATTTTTCTTAATGTCATCACAAATTCTTCCTAATTTTAATATCTATTAGCTAGGAACTTTCCAGATGAGTACTGGACAAAATAATTCAGGAATACTGATTTTCATATAGTAGACTTATTGACCTAACAGTCCTTATTTTAGCTTTTTTTCTTTGTTTTTTTAATATCACACTGTGCTTCAGGCATGGCAGGTAACCTTTCTTGTACATTTCATGGACTTTTTTACAGGCCATCAAAAAGTATCATTAAAAGTGAAGACAGCACACATATCCCAGTTGTTAAAGAAAAGAAGTGCTGCAGCACACTGAATGCTGTGATGCTTATCCATGAAAAGAATAAACCTATTCTCTTATATAAAAGTCTTATATGCCTAATGTTTAGCTACAAGAACTTTAATTCACATTTTTCTCACCATTTTAAATTAATTTCTCAATGCCCTAAGTTACTACAAGGTCATATTTCCATGAAAAGTTACTAAAAGAATATACCTGGATGAAGGTCCAGTATCAAAAATCTGTTATACATGGTGTGGCCTGTTTTGAAAAGGCACCAATCTGTCTTCCCTTTCTTTGGTGAGCCCACGGATTTGTAAATAATCACAGTTAAGTAGTTTCTAGTTGCACAGTACATAGTTACCCGGTGACATAAAAACCACCACCTTTGTAAAAACACCACAGATTGATTTATACGTATATCATACTGAATGATTGCATAATTTCTTGGACTTCATGGGGCACCTTAAATTCACTATTTTTCACCAAATATAGGCAGGATGCTTATCTGTTGAATCAGTAACTTCCTTATGGTCCTAACTCATCACGTCCTTGGTGTGCTGGCGCCTTGCAGGAACCCTTATAAAGAACAGCCGAAGTTCAGAGCAGCAAATTCAGAGTCATTTGGCTCCTCCCTGTGAGATTGCTGCGAGTGAAGTTTGGCCGGAGCAGTTTCTCTGCGGCCTGGGCGCGGATTGGCCCCGCACCCGCGGCTGATAACAGCTAAAAATAGCCCCGGTATAAAAGCCCGCAGCTCAGCCACCCTGGTATTCCCTCCTCGACTGCCAGCCAGGGAGGAGACCTTGCTCTCCAAGTCCCTGCAAGGATGTGACCAAAGAACACTGTGCTGCCTAATTCCACTTAACAATTAACTTGTCAACACTGGACTGTGTGACTCATGGGGATGGTAACAAGTACTGTTTTATTAAAAAAAAAAAAAAAAAAGACACAGACTGAAGGCCAGATTTTCCAAGCAGAGCGTGACAGGTGGGCTGGTGAAACGCCTTTGGAAGTGTGCCTATAGAATATTGTGTACAAGAATGTTTTATATATATTCACATAATCACCTGTATGGAGAGCGTACTCTGTGATGATGGAGTTCTGAACGCTTGGGAGAACAAATGTATTTTCATTTGACAGTGGTTTGACTAAGCTGGCATTGAGTTCAGGAGTCTATTCTTAGCTTGCTGTTGATTCTGGGGAAATTGGGTCATTTCCTTGCATTTTTGTTTGCTTTCAAGCTTTTGTTTTAGGCTGTAGGCTGGGGGATCAGTGACTTCAGTGGCTGAGTTCATTGCAAGATAAATCTTTGGGTGTCTGAAGTCCTTTGGATGAATAAAGAAGACACCAGTGTTGAAGAGCTCCCTTTTTAAAGTCTGGCAAAAGTTACACTGACTTGAAAACAGGGTGTAAAGAGGGAAAGAATTAGGAAGCAGTAAAAATCAGTGGCACTATCAGCCCTATCAATAGTAAACTATTCCCATGTTTTACTTCCAGTGGCTCTGAGTCCTCCTCTTTGATTTTATGAAGTTTTGCACTATGACATTTGTATGTGTGGATTCTCCTTCATTTTATTTACAGTATTTTAAATTTTTTTTGGTTTACAATAATACAGTGCAAGGTTTTTAATATCCTGGGAGAGTCATAGATGACCTGGCTAACTTGCTTTCAGTTTTGATTCTATATACTTAATTATCTGAATAGGACTATCTTACCTCTTAATTTGTTGTTTAATTGCTAGATCTCTCATGGCAAGTGAGATAATTATTGATGGTGTTGGTTTCATAGTTCTGTAGCCTAGAGTCATCTTCTTCTGGTCAAGAGACCCACCATGGTCAGAGGTGATAGAAACTCCCTCACAGTGACTTCCACCCTAGTCAAGATGCAGAGCTGAGTGGAGTCAAACCTCACAACACACCCAACTTCATCCTCCTGACTCTGCTTTTCCTCTCTGAAGGTCAATTTTCTGCATGAACCTGTAGTCAAGCCTTAACTGGAGAGTCTGTTTGCTGCTATCCTCTGCAGGGGAATTTAGGTTTTCTCTCAACATCATGAGATACATTTATATATGTTTATTAATTAGTCTAGTATGAACTCTGACTTCCGGCTTGGCTTGAAATGAGTAGAAGTTGCTAATAATGAGTAAAGGGGTCCATATCTCATTAGAACTTTTCTGACTGATGTAGGTCTCACAGGAAAACCTAGTCCATTTTCTATAGAATTGTATCAGAGTTGTCACCAAGATCAGAGCAGTGAGAATGCAAAGACAACCTGGGTTTTGACATTTTTGTGGTCTGTGACGTTGCTCCCAGGTGTTGTAGCTGGTGACTTTCTTACAAAAGTGATACCTGCTACATATTCTGTGAAAATTTTGTGATTTTGGCAAGAGGTGACAAGTTTCTGGAAAATCTTCCTTTTAAGAGGAAAAAAACCCTGTCTTTCTAGTTAGACTAGCCAGTATTCCCAGTTCTGACAGACTTAAACAAGGCACCACTGTTATTTAGACTCTGCTCAGTGCTGAATTGCACAAAAAAATTTACTTTCGGTCTTCAGCCAACCTTTTTTAAGAATTGCCACCAACATCTTTCACTTAAGGATGTGGAACAGTTCTCTGAAGTCCTAGTGACCTGGGTTTGATGGTCACCAGCAAAAATCTGTTAATGTGGAAGTATTTGCAGAAGAGAAGTTCACATCTGTGCTTAACTAACCACCTTGCTTCAATTCCTTCTGGATGTCTGCATTAACTCTGCAGTGAAAAGGGTCCCCAAGACAAAAAAAAAACCCAAAAACTAAAATGGAATATTACCAAGTCAGCTTTAGGTGCTGCAAGATGTTGAATTCTTACTTTGAAGCTCCTAGGAAGGAAAAAAAGAACAAAGAACCCACCGTTCATTTCCTAACAGCTTGAGGTGATGCACTAAGGCAAGTGAGCTGGCAAACTTTCTGGAAACTTTATCACAGAAGAAGTACCAAAAGGTGAAATGAAAAATGAATGAAGGCAATTTATTAAGGCGAATGGAAGAGTTCTTCAGGTCGCTGTGAGGCTCAAGGTCAGCCAGCTGCATTAACCCCGGCGAGCGGCACTGCCACTGACCAGACGCATCACCACTGCAGAGGTTAAACTTCGCTGCCACAGAAGGATGTAAGGGTGTTGAGCCCTGCTATTTCACACTGATCAAGTGTGTGCTTTTCAGGGAGCAAAAATCCGGAGGCCCTTTTCTTAAGCCAAACAGTACACACACGACAGAGGATCCTGAAATCCACAGTGCAGATCCAGGCACATAACTGGCCGTGCAGGTACTGATGCCAGTATATGAACTCATGGGGACTAGCCTGAGTCATGAGTAATTTCAAACTGAGCTTCTGAAGGCTTCACCTTTTAGAAATAATGTGCATCGGAACATAGAAAGTAATTTCAGCTTTCAGCCAAATTGTTTTCTAAACAACAGTGTGAAACACAAATTTATCCAATGAAATCAGCAGCAACTGTGCATTCGTTGAACCTTATTTACTGGGAGAAGTTGAGAACTAGCCTGAGATGTACATGAGTTGTACATACCATTTTGAACACTTTCTGTAAACAACAATTCATAAATTTGTGATTAGTGTGTTGTGTGCTTGTCTTTTGTTTGGGGGCTTTAATCCTAATTTGCATGCTCATGCTTCAGATCGTAATTAATTTAGACAATTTATGACAAGAAGCATACAAAGAAGTGAACAGAAATAATCTAAATAGGGCCTTTGCAGTATGAACTCCTGTAAAATAAGACAGGAATAAGCATTACTTACTCTGTTGCAGACTTGGAAGTAAAATCATGTAATTTTTATTCTATGATAGGAATGAGTCAACAACAATGGGTACATCACACTTACCTGGTGCTGTTTTTCTTCACCACACTTAATAGCACAGAGGATGCATTTTGAAAAGCAAAGGCTGAGGATTTCTACATCTTTCCTTTCATCAGCTGCATTATCCATATAGCCCACAGTTTCAGACAATCTGTCATGCTCTCCATTGTATCTCCTACAATGCCACTTTCCAGAGCAGTCTCAGTCCTGGTTGGAAGTATCTTTTGTTTTTAATTGAAATGTCAGTTTTGGAATTATAGTAAAATAGAGGAATAAACCACTACCCTCTAGAAGCCTCTGTACTGAATGCAGCATTAGGAGATGATTTTGTACTTTTTCAGAGCCACTTCTTTACAAATGGATGTCTGTGGCTGTCTCAGTGTGAGCACTGAGATCATTATCCGTAATGAAATCCTTCTTCACACTGAACAGCAGCAGGTTTTTCTCTTGAAGGTGTTAATGGTTATTAATGTTACAGCAAAGTTTGATGCTGCATCCATGTGACAACATAATTATATATAAAAATAATTCCATGGTTTTGGACTAGAACTTTGCAAAACTCCAGTCTGAGCTGATTCATTCTGCTAAACAGAAGAGTTTCATCCAGATAATTTTAGAGCTAAAATAATGCTTTTTAATAAAAAGATAAGAGAGAGCTGCTGTAGCTCATGGCTGGTGGATTTATAATATCTGGGGTTGGGTATAGAGGTGGGTTATCTCAAACTGGCCAGTTAGTGGAGTGCAAAGTTTTCTGGCCTAGGCTTTTCCATTCTTTTCCATTCCTTGGGACATGCAGGCTGCACAGCTGCTGTATCTCTTGATGTCTTTTCTTCCATTACCTTGAGTGTCGGAAAATTTACAAGAAGGAACAAAATCACAGTTCTTCCATCAAACCAACATATTTTGAGGTACTGTACATCTTTGGAGTCAAGGGAAAGTATCTGCTCACCCAGTGTTGGCATGAGGCTGATGAGAAGAGCTTTGTACGCCCTTGCATGTCTTGTACATTTGGGGAGGGGAACCTGCTGTCTGGCCCCAAATATCTGAGACAAATTCGTTTGATTTTTCTGGAATTCAGACAAGAAATTGATAATGACACATTGTAACTCAAAAGAAAATTAAAATTATTGGATTGATTCCTTGCAGTTGTTAACTTGTTAAATGTGTTGCATGTCAAAACTACTAGCATCCAATAAATGCACTTGCAAATTGCCAGTAATTCAGAACTGTCTCTGGAAGAGATGTTTTCATAACCCGTTCAAACCAGCCTAGCTGCTGCTTAGGTTGGGGGTTTTTTGGCAACTAAGCAGTTAAATAATTCCCTGTTAAAATCATAGCCCCGAATATTATTTACTGCATTTACTGCAGCTGCACCAAGTTTTTACTTCTTTTCATCACAACAATGAAAAACATTGCCTGTGTCATATAAAACTTGCAATACCTGCTCTCATGGAATGAGCTGGATGGAAGCACTGGGGGATGGATGTGCTTTGTGCCCTGATCCTTCTGGGTAACGGAGCGGGCTGCTAGAGAACTGCACGATAGAGTTACATTCTGGATGCTTGGCCTCTGCTTCACCCCCTTGGGACAAATCTTTGCTGGAAGTGAAGCTTGGATCAGGCCTGTGAAAGCTGATATGGCGTCAGAGTTCACCTACAACAGAGGTCTTATGTGGGGACATGGTCGTTCCTTTTCTGAAGCCATCCTCTTCTTTTATTAATGGGATGACGTGCTCATATTCATTTCTATATCTCATAAACCTCAAACTACAATGACTTAGCTTATGAGGAGTTCATAATTCAGTGTCTAATGTTCTTGCGTGTAACTCAAAGCCTCTGCTACTTCTGACTTGTGAGAAAATGATAGGCCAAACTAAGTGACTCATTCTTTGCAGTAAAATGAGAGTGTACTAATTATTTATCAGTATCTTACCTTTAATTTGGCTGAAGAAAGAGCTGATTTCATAACATACAAAAGAGCTCTGTAGACAGTAAAAACCATTATAGTCAGAAAGGTTCCACCCAGACATAAGCAGTAAGTCAGTTTTATATGACAGAAAAGCAGTAAATGCATGAATAGATTCCTAAAGCAGTGCATATATTTTTTTTTTTAATGCATCTATATATATTTCCTCCTGCTCACTGCCTTCTACAATGTTGATCCTAAATTCAGCTTTCAGAATCTCTTCATAAAAAACCCAACATTATATGAACAAGTTATGTTGTCTGTTATGTTTGGTCTCTCCTAGGGGTTCCATGGGGGTATTTTTGAAAAGCAGGGGGGGTTTTTTGGAGGCGGACTGGCTTTTTCTTTCTGTGGATACCTAAAAGCACAGCTGGAATACCAGATGCGTGGTATTGACTCCTCAACTTCTGTAGCCTCTGAGCATCCCATATCAAGTCCTGGGGCAGGGGGTTAGTACAAGGTGGTGCCTTATGGGTGGAAGCAGATGGAGAAGGCACCTTCCAATAGCAGCACTGCCCAGAAACACCCTGAACCAGGTGGGATCTGGCCTGTTCCTGCAGTAGTTTAGGGTTAGGATGGAAATGGCTGCAGGGCACCTTCGCTCCCTTTGTATTGCAGGGTTTCCCTTCTGCTTTGCTGAGCCTCAGCACAATAATCTTCATCTGCAAACTAATTATAACACACCACTAAACCCAGACAGTAATTGGGAGGGAAGGATTTGAATGTTTTGACACGTTGAGTCTCTACTGAAATTGCTACATCTAGAGTTTGACTTTCAGAAGCACACGGCATGCACAGCTTCTGGAGTGAGGGATGGCACATGCACAGGAATCAGGCACTAAAGCCACAGATTTCTTTTACTTAAAAATTACTGCAGGGTTTGTCTGACCATTATATGTTTATCTCATTACCCTGGGCTCAGTAGAAAAAATTAGACACTTCTAGGGCACATTTTTTCATTCCAAAATAGACATCTAAATAGGTCACAATGCATCACAACTTGTAAATGCTGATATTTTGAAAGCTGATTTTATTTCTACATTTTGGTTTAGCATTAGCAGCATCACCTCATTACTGTGCTCAGAGCTGGCAGTATTTTCTCTTCCAGAGCCAATAGAGATGGTCCTGTGACATAACTTGTTCAAACCACTTGCATATATCAAAACAATGTTTTCAGTGAGGCTGGAGCTACAGGTAACCTCAGTCAAGATGACCCATTTCCCATTGTTCCCAGGAACCCTCATTAAAGGGACATTATGTTGCCACAAAGTGCTAAAGCAAAACAATTTTTCATCAAAACCCAAAATGTTATAATTGTATAGTTAATAATGCATTATTTAGGGATGCATTTTAGGGATACGGTGATTGCTTTTAAGTTTTTGGCAGACTTTTATAACTGTAATGCATAATTACAATGCAATGATTCTTTCTGCCACATGTAAGTACACTTAGCCCATGTCCTTGGAAACTTGCCGGTAGGCCTAAGAATAATTGTACTTTAAATGTTTGGTAATTAATGTGTCTAGTCCAAAAATTACATGTAAAAATTTGAAATCAAAGGAGTAATAACACTTAATTCTCTTATAGTTAACCTTCCAGTTATTTGAATGAGTGCTAATTAGATCTAAAAACCATAAGCATACTTTTACAGTAATTATAATGATGATTATGTTGTAATTACAGTTGCAACAGCATAATGAGATTTACTCGTTAACCATTTCAGTCCTTCATGGCGTGCACACGAAGCAGCTGTTACGGGAAAGTCCCGTAGAACTTACCCAAAGGGCCGTGGATGTGTTGGCTGTGACTGCTCTGGGGCTGTGTCAAATGCCTACAGGCCACGGAGGGAACTGGAGGTCATCACAAAAGCACACAGCTAAGAGCACTTTCAGGAAAGGCGAATGTTTGATCATGTCAAAACCTTCCCCAAAAGGCCTCTGTGTGTCAGAAGGGGAAGGTAAAACTGCTCATGTCTGGCAGCTCGAGCTGCCAACAGCCTGTGAGCCAGAGCTTTGGCAGTCCTGAAACAGGATCGGGGGCAGAAGTGCAGGAAGGAACTTCCCGAGGGCAGGAGGACACAAAGTCCCTCCAGGCAGGGATGGGGATGAGCAGGAGGTGCCATTGGCCCGTTTGCCTCTGCCCACTGTCCCCTCCCGTGCCAGCACTCCCTCCCTTCGTGCCTTTTGGCTGTGTCAGGACTTTCTATGGGTGCCACCTCATGCTCAGGGCTGCCGTGTGGTGCCCTCTGAGTCATGCAAGGAATGCAGGGCGAAGGAAAGGGAATAGAGATGACGGCAGCATGTCAGCAGCAGGCTGAGGCCCTTGGAACTGCTCTCCCATGCTCCACCCAGAGAATCATCGCTGTCCTGTCCCCCCTCTAAAACCAGCACCCCCAGGGACACGCTGAGAAATATCTATGGGACCCAAACATTCCCATTCCTCTGCTCCTGAGCTCCAGTGGTGGCATCACAGGTGCTTCTCTCACCTGAGTATTCAGTTTTGGCTTCTGTACCATACACATGGTGGGGGTTACTGAGGCAAAGCTCTGCTTTTTGCCCATTCCTTGCATTGATCCAACAGCCAGTGCACAAACTCTTTTTTCCTTACCTTTCTTAGCAATAACAATATTAGGATTTTGAACAGCTAGAGGCAGGACAAACACCCTTCAGAAAAGCAGGGAGAAACATCACTGTTGCTTAAAGCAACGAAACCAGCCCTGCTGCAGGACTGCCTCCTTCCCTGTCCCTGGTGCTCCCAGCTGTAGAATAAGGGAGGGAACAACAGAAATGCTGAAAACAGGGAAGAGCAGAATTATTTGCTCAGAGACTGATCCTGCCGTAGGTACCAAGAGCTTGTCTCCTCCCCTATGAGTTTAACCCCACCCTCTCTTTTATTATGCTCTGGGCTATTTTGGGCAGGCAGCGAGGGCTGCAGCTCTGCTCAGAGCACAGCAGCACTTGTTGCTCTGAAGAACTACCGTAACAGGGACTGCTCCTCTGCTGCCTGCCTCTTCTTAATTGTTAGTCATTTAATAGCCTGCAAACTTGTTTACTCTATTCCTTTTGAGCTTTATCATTACAAATGATGTTTTAAGAGCTTTGTGAGAGCGGTTCAAAAGGGAAACTCACACGCCCTGCAGTTGAAACCTCCTTTTGCCACTTAATTGCAAGAGATCAGCTGGGAGCCTTGGGGGTGAAAAATGACAGACTCTGTTGCTGCTAATGGGGAAGGAAAGGACCCTGAAATTGAGCTCTTTGTGAAGGTAAGTTGCCCTGTGAACTGGACACTGGTGTGACTCTGGGATCAGCTCAGCTTCTACTGGATAATCAAACTTTAATTTTGTGGCGCTGAGTGGAAGCGGTGCTGTGACAGCCTGTTATCTCTCGCATACATGCTCACTGTGCTTTCTTCTTCGTGACATTAGAATTAGGTAATGTTGTGGAGGGAGAGTCAGAGTTCCTGTGTTTTATTGTTAATTCTCTCCTCGTGAGTTTGTTCTGTTATTCTTAGCCTGCTGCCTGCAATGTACTATGTCCTAACTTGAGACTTGAGGCTGTAGGCTTCAGATATTGCTCTATGAAAGTCTTTGCTGACTTTCTTTTCCATTTTTGGGAAGAGCTGAGGGTACCAGGATTTGGTACCTCAGCAGAGGCTCTCAGGTCTGAAATGCTGATGGACCATGAAACAGTAAGGATTGAGATAAGCTGTCAGTCTTCTGATTATTTACTGCAATGCTTTCTTTTTTTTCTAAACCAATAAAAACTAAATCAGTTTTTACTGTTGGTTTCCTCAGCCCGAAGCTCATTCTGATTTTATAGAAGGGTAACTGAGAACAGAAACCAATTTAATGAAAATATAGAAAAATGACTGCACCTGTTCTGTGGTAGGGTTTCAGAATGTTTCAAGTTGTGTACAACTGTTGGTCTCAGGCTGTGAAAATCTTACCATTAAAACCAGTGGCACAGTTGAAACCCATGACACACACAATCTTATTAATAGCAAACTTGTGCAAACTCTGTCTCAGTGAAGAGCTCAGATTTTTTGATGTTCAGAGTGTTTTAAAGCCTCTATACACATTGAGGCTGAAATCCCCTAAGCCCATGTAAAATCATGGAATGTCTTGGGTTGGAAGGGACCTTAAGGATCATCTTGTTCCAATACCCCTGCCATAGGCAGGGGCATCTTTACTAGACCAGGTTGCTTAAAACCTTGTTCAGCCTGACCTGGAACACTTGCAGGTGTTCGGTCTCTCTGAGCCTAAACCACCCCTGTAAATCCATATTATTATTATTAATACGTGGGAGTTACCTCAGACCCACAGCAAACAGCCCTGAAAGATTAGGAAAGCAAATTCCAACTCCTCCCTTCTGTCAAGATGAGGGTATGTAATTGCTTTGTACTCCCTGATGGATATTTTGGGCTGTGAGTTGAAATGTCAGCCACATCCATGATGTGTATACACAGCCTCTTCACACATCTTCCAAAACCAGTCAGTTCAGGTGCAGCTGCTCTGAATGAGCCAGCAGGGAGGTCTTTTTCCCTAGCAAACAGATTTGACGAGAATTTCAGGTTCATAAGAGCCCCGTAGATCCTTTGTACAGAGAGCTTAATGTTCTAAAATGGACCAGCATGAGTGCATACAGCCAGACACCTCACCTCTTACAAGTTGTTTCTATCAAATTGAGTTAAATGGAGATGTTTATAGGCTAAAAAATAGGTTGGTGATGTTGTTTGGCACTCTGTCATCAGTCAAATGTGTGCTGGAATGGAAATCTGTAGCTACAGATTTGTGTTAGTGCTCACAGTATTTCACTGAGGCTGACACAGATGTTTGTGATATGTGGCTCTTTGACTACATCAGCTGTTAAAGTGAAGGTCATTGCCCAGATTCATTGTGTGAAGCTCTGGATCCATAAGATAGTGGGAAAAATGAGCACTGCATTAAACCAAGCCATGCCACCACCTGAAGATTTATAATTCCAGAAAGAACATTTTTAGTAATGTGACTTCCTGCATAATGCATATTACAGGATTGCATAGAGACTCACATAAAACTCAAGAGCTGGAGCAAAAGAATTAATTGGTATCTTCCTGGAGACTTTCCATTTAGGTTGAAAAATTGCAATTCTTGATGTTTTGGAAAGGTGCCATTAATTTAATTAAAAGTTTAAAAGGTTGTATAGTAAAGTATGTAACCAGAGTATTAAATTATACACCTCAGGAGTTCCAGAACAAAAAGGAGAACATCCAAAGGAGAGACAAGCTGAAAGCTGAAAAACAGGAGCATGTGAGAGAATCATGCACGGGTTAAAACTTTCCTGGAGGGTGACTTTGCAAATAATAGGGTTTTAGTAAGGAGAGAGAAACAGGAAGGCTGATCCAGAAGACACACTGCAAAGGAGAAGATACTTACTCTGTCTGATTTAAGGCTGGAAAGAACAGAAAAGTGGCAACTTCTGGAGGACCATGAGATACTGGGACACGTGGCAAATCTAAATATACTGGACCCACTCGAGACAAGTTCTAACAGCAAAAGATGTTGGGATCAACGAGCAATTGCTCATTTCATTTTTGTAGAGCTGATACTTCAGCCAAGGAAAAGGGTTCTGTCCTGCACCCTTGAATGAACACACAGAAAACACAGACATCAGTGAGAAAATATAGGGCAGTAGATGTGGCCTGGTGGAAACTGTAGCTTCAACAAGCCCAAATAAACCAGAAAGGGCTGTTTTTCACCAGTCACAGCGTCCCTAATAAAAGCATTTTCTGTCTCAGGTTAAAAAAAGAAAGGTGTTACACAATTGGTCTATTTCCCTTTTCTGTTTATCAACCAGGAGCACAGGAGCCTCAGACAGACAAGCAGAGAGCAGGGTTGTAACCAAAAGAGCTTCTCTGTAACCTAATAATGCAGGTTGGCTCAGCATCTCCTGAGCCACACAGACAGGCTGGGCACCACCAGGACACAGCTGAGCTGCTGTGGCAGGGACAGGTTAAGTGGTTATCACACCTATTTGTTATCATCCCCATTGATTTCACTCGTTTTCTAACGGTGCCCTAACCTGGATCTGTGAGGTGTTTTTTGCGAACAAGCGTTTGTTCTTTTAAGGTGCTTGACTGAGAGCAAGCCCCCCCCCCCCAAATCTGGGGCAGGACACAAGGAGAGCGATGGTGGGAGCGGAGAGGTCTGCCAGGGAGGTGGTGCTGCCTTGGTCAGATGTGCAGCTTGTCTAAGCAGGCCTTTGCTGAGTGCTGAAACTCTCCAGCAATTCCCTCTCTAAACTTGTTTGACAGGGAATTGGAGGAGGCTGCCAGAGAGAAAGGTTTGTTGCGTGGTGTCGTGAGACGCTGGCGGCGGCAGCGCTGGGGAAGGGAACATCGGGAGGTAGTGCTTGCTCTGTGCTTAACCCAGCTTGTTGTAACTCAGGCTAATTTCAATCCTTTGTGTGCTGGAGAAGCAAAGTGCTTCTGTATAAATGACAATGACACCCTGCTGGGAGGTGTGCTTAGCTTTTCCTGGCAATCTTGCACCTATATGCGTGAACATAACAAAACTGAAATAGTGCTCCTTTTACACGAAGTAATACAATTAAAATCCATAAGGGAGGACCATAGGACTTTTGTTGTTTCTTTCTGTTTGCAGTGGAAACGTGTTTGGATGTACATTCCTTGGCTTTCAGGATTAGCCTACTACGTAATATGGAGTTAATTTGAAGGGAGATACATTGTACCCATTAAAAAAAACCCGTGATGCAAAGAAGACTGCATTGCTCAGAATGCAGTGTAGAAAGCAAACAAACCCCAGAAGTGGACCAAACTACATTTCATTTTTAAAATCTTCTGGCTTTAGGAACAGTCTATAACAAGATATGTCTTAATCTGTATTTCTGATAGTGAAAAGATGGTGATATCATGGTGGTAGGAGAATGTGTGGTAAACTGGCAGGCATCTGCTTCTAGAAAGAGTTGTTATTGCGGCATTGATGGATTAATATTAGGGGTATGTTCATCAGTATCCTGGGCTGCACTAAAATCAGCAGGACCAGTCAGTCAAGGGAGGTGATTCGTCCCCTCTACTCCGCTCTTTTGGCAGTGCTGCATCCAGCTCTGGAAGGAAGGTGTGGACCCACAGGAATGAGTCCAGAAGAGGCCACAAGTTGATCACAGGGCTGGAACACCTCTGTTATGAACACAGCTTGGAGAAGAGAAAGCTCCAGGAAAACCTTATAGAACCTTCCAGTACCTAAAGGGGACTGGAGAGGGACCTTCCACAAGGGCATATAGGATAAAGGGGAATGGCTTTAAGCTAAAGGAGGGTAGGTTTATATTAGATATTAGGAAGAAATCCTGTACTGTGAGGGTGGTGAGGTCCTGGGACAGGTTGCCCAAAGTTGTGAATCCCTGACAGTGTTCAAGACCAGGCTGGGTGGGGCTCTGAGCAGCCTGGCATATTGGAAGGTGTCCCTGCCCTTGGCAGGGGGCTTGGAATGACATGATCTTTAAGGTCCCTTCTAACCCAAACCATTCTAGGATTAGGTGAGCAAGAGCTTTTGCTTAAAAGGTGTGAGGCTTTACTTCTCGAAGTGTTCACCCACTGTAACACTGAACACCCCTCTAGGGAAAATGTGAAGGTGCTGCAAGTGTACAAATCAAAAGACACCCGCAAAGGCCTTGACCTTCCACAGTCACTACTTCAGACATTTAACATGTCCCCATCTGCCAGCTGACTGGGTCCATTAGGATTATGTCTAAAGGTGATGGTAGGATTTTGCACCAAGCCTGCTGTTCCTGAGTGAATGGGTCAGTCAGAGAGCCTGGCTGCCAGGACAGACCAGTCATCAACAACAGTGTGCTCCATCAAAGTCCCAGGAGCTGCTGCTCTCAGGAAGGTGTTGCTGCCTCTCCTTTGGACACAGTTATCCCAGAAATTACCTCAGGGAGGAGCAAGTTTTTTGGGGGTTTTTGGGTTTTTTGTTTTGGTTTTTTCGGGTTTTGTTTTTTTGTTGTTTGGTTGGTTGGTTGGGTTGGTTTTTTATTCTGGCATTTTTTGGTGCATCTTCTGGATTTTTTAAAAAGTTATTTCTGCTGAAAGGTGATTTCAAACCACCCTTGGTTTGGATTTGGTGAAGTTGTCACATAGCCTTAAAGGAAGATATAAATAAAAAATGTTACACCTGTTACAAGCAATCATCCCCCACTATTAAGGCTTTTGTTGTTTTAATATGAGAGTCACTCTGATAAGAAAACTGATTTCAGTTTCAGAATTTCAGGGTTATCACAACCAGTACTGTCTTTGCAAACAGGGAGAGATAACTTGATAGGAACCTTATAACCCTTTATAACAAGACAGGCTCTGCAGTCTATTTGATTCATAGACTGCCCTCAAAAAGTTGTTCTTACTGATCATTAGAAATCAGAATCAGATCTGGAGAGCTCTTAAGTTTATTTCTGTTCCTTGAGAAGTGTATTACGAAGTGTTCCTGGGTATTACGAGCTCAGCTTGGCTATCATACAAAATCATTCCTATGTTCAGCTAAACTTTCTAGATAAAGAGGAAATAACAAAGATAAAAAAAGCACAAGGAAGAATAATGATACTGAAACATCTGGTCCAACCTGTCTGGTGCTCCAAGACTGACAATTAACATTTTTTTATTGCCAAGCCTTTCACATTTTGAAGGAGCCACAACCACCCTACAAAGCAGATACGTACAGTGTGTGCAGTCTCTGACACTTTTCAGCTGTCACCCTGGAAGTGCTGGTGTGAGCACAGGGTTTATTGTGTATCTTGAATTTTTACCTTTTGGAGCTGCCAAGAAGGTGATGGGCGCCATGGTTTGTGTCTCTTCAAACTTCTTTTAGCGAGGCAGTGCATGATCAGCAGCCCAAGTCTCCTCTTCCAGCATGCTCGCCTTGTGCTTTGGTATTAAGGTTACAAAATTTACAGGGTTTACCAGTAGTCTGGACACCAGAGAGGAAAATAATTTTACTAGGTTTGTTTAAACATCTGTAAATGAGTTTCGTAAGTTCCATGCAGGGGGACTCGAGTATTTCAGTGTAATGGTTCTGCTAAGATCTTGACAAATCAGGAGTGACCAGAGTGACAAATCAATTAAAACTCCACTTCTGATCTACCTAAATCAGGGAAATGCTGCCTGGACTGATGGCTGCTTCTCTGATCTTTTTATTAAGCATTTTCAATAAAATAATTTAAAAAATAGTCAGAGGAGAAACATCCATCTTGGCAAGGTTTAATTTCACTTTAAACTTACATCATTAAAAAAAAAATAAATTGCCAAATAACTGCCTAGAAAATGTTTTAAAATTATAAGTTGCTTGTTTTTCCTTGTGATGAAGAAAAACAATACTTTAAAGAAGCTTTAGCCTGAGTTATACAACCCAGTGTCTGTGTGTCTGTTTTGTCTGTGAGGATTTGCAGGTTTTGTTTTGTGTCAAGACAAGGGCCTTGTTGGTGGGAATGTTAGAGACGGGCAGTAAATAGTTTAAGCAAGCGAAGTTTATAAAATGACTTGGCACTATCCCTGCCACCTTGAACGTAGTCTGGAATGCTTTTAGGATTGCTTGGGAAACTGATTCTCCAAGTTAAGAAGAGTTTTCCAGCCATGTCTCCTGCCTGAGTTCATGGTCTAATCCTTAGTTTGTGGTTAAAGATGAGTGACGCTCTGATCTGCCATGGTTTGGGGGTTTTCCTCTATAAATGGCTGTGACTACTTGCTTTTATTAAACTTGATGGCATAGATATACATGTTGTGATCAAAACATCTGATTAAAATGAAGCATATTCCAATGCTTAGCTGAATACGCATAACTTCTTTACATGCCTTTATAAATTGGATCCATTCAAATAAATAAGAATTCAGAAACAGTCCGCTTGGGTCATGGCCACAAAAGTGAGTCAGTTTTGTACTGCTGAGTTCAGTGGCAGCAGAATTAGGCCAGCCTAAGTGCATTTGAGATCTTTTTTAAGCTCCACTTGCTAGCTCCTTCCTTTATTCCAGCTTTTCTGAGCCACGCAGTCAAATTGGATAAACACCGTGTTTTAATTTTACCATGAAGAACTGGTGATGTTAATAATTATTATTGCTGGTACTTAAAAATAGCCACCAGTGTGCTCTGGGTGCTCTATGTTTAGCTGCAGATTGCTCTTTTTCCATCTCTGGCAGCTCCCATCTCGTCAGGCTCACAGGTTGTTGCGTTGTGGTTCAGCGATGACAGTGAAGCTCCAGTAAGTGTCCTCAGGAAACTTTTATTGGCAACACATGGCTCTGCTGAGGCTAACCCAGAGCAGCAAATGTCACTGGGATCATTTGACATAACATCCCAAAAATACACAGGGACCCTTTCCAAGAGAGCCAGCAGGAAGTACGTCTGTCTGTGCTCCAGGATCTAATGTTGGTATCAATTCACCTGCCTATGTCAAATAGAGTTTAATGGAAGGCTGTGGAAAGATTGTTTAGGAGAATATATTGATCATCACAGCAACAGTATCGCTTAGTTCTTGTGTGGCACAGAATTCTTCAAAATGTGGCAGATACCAGCAGTGCTGCAAACAGGTAACAGAAACATTACTTTGTTAGTAGTATTTCCATTTTTCAGCTAAGAGCTCTGGTAGATTTTAAAATTACTCCTTTTTAACAGAGTCAGGCAGATGTTAAAGGGCTGTGACTTTATGTGTTAGTTTTATACATGAATAACAGAAGATTTAAGTGATAAACTTTTTTTTTTAGCTAAGGTTGACTCAAAGTCAGGGAGAATCAGATGGGATAAGGAAGGGTTTGGTTTTGTTCTGGATTCAGTCTATAAATCCTACATGATGGAGGAAATAAGAGCAGGTACCTAAGGTGCTATAATAGGTACTTCGTAAATAGCTTGAAGTGATTTGTTTGACACAGTAAAATTTCACATGGAAATTTCTTTATTTCCTTTCCTTCCTTGTTTTTTGTTCTTCCCAATTTTTTGCACTTGTGTGTGTTGCTGACATGCAGTAAAACTCATCTAGATGGGGTAACAGGGATATGTATGTACATCTGAAACTGTGAGTTAAAAAATCTGGTTTTTGTAGGTCTTAATCAGCATCACTTAATCAGCATCATAAATCAGCAGCATTTAATCAGCATCATGTATTCCTGGCATGATTTTTTATATTAAACTTAAGACTTGGAAATTATTGCAGTGGAACAGAAGTAATTCAAGGTGTATCCAGCCGCGTTTTGCAGTTCCAAAGCAATAATTTTATCTAATAATACCTAAGGGTAGAACGTAATCTAACTGATTGCATTTATAACATGTCATTGCTGTTTGTTACATAACTTGATTGCCAGTACACGTGTAAATGTAGAACGATGAGTCCATAGGATTTTTTTTCTCTAACTCTCTTAAATTTAAAGATTCTTTGTAAATGAGTATTATTCTGTCCCTCTCAAGAATAATTTAATGACTTATTTTTTAGAGTGTTTATGATTTTACTCTTCTATATGTATCAAAATTTATTAATGGTGGTGTTGACTGGCTGAAGTGATCTTCCACGATTTAACATATATTCTTCTTTGATTCAGTGACTCTGATGCACCACAGAAATTTCATGGGTCATAACAGTGTCATAAGAGGAGATTGCTCAGAAAAGGGATTGGACCACAAAGCACCTGAGATAGAGTTCTCTAACACCATAGCAAAGCTTTGCCATGTTAAAATGGCCCCAGTGTTGTCAAAATCCAAATCAAGTTTTTTTTGACTTTCCATTCTATGAACAAATGAGCACTTCAGCACTTTATCTTAATAGAAAGCAACAGCACAGCTCCCACCATCCAAACCCTCAGATTTTTATTATTTTTTCTAATCAAACTGTGAAAAGGTCCTGCAATGCAAATTTTACATGTTAAGCTCAGTAATATTCCCAGGTTTTGACCCAAGTTCTTGGCAGGATTTCTTTACTTTTGTGTTTTTCTGCATCCTTCAGTGAGCCGAGGAAAGTTTTTCAGGCTCTCCTCACCTTTATAAAATGCTGACACCAATCCTTCTCTAGTGCCAGGTTTGTGCAGATGTGTTGCATCTTCTGTAGGACCAACTTCTCTGCTTTTCCTGCTTGTTCTCACACACAAAAAGACTCATAAATTTATACCAGTCTTGTAATCCCCATGATTTCTATGTTAGTCCCCAAAGTAGCCTGGTTACTTCTTAAGAGGTCTTGTATATCTGGAGCTCAAGTGCTTCTCCAATTTTTTTCCCTGTGCACCTCATTTCCAAAAGACATTAAAATAGCTCCTTTTTATGCATTTCTGGCAACCTTTCATAAAACTGAAACAAAGCACTACTTGAAATGCATTTCAGGAGGGCTATGTTGTATTAACTTACTAATGCATCTGTAGGACAGTAGGAGTTGAAGCTGTCCCTGCTATAGCTACTGTGGCATAAAGGACGTTATATTAAGGATGACGGTGCTCGGATACTGACAGTTTGCTCTTCTAAATCCTCATCTTGATAGATGCTAATTTTGTGTGCAGTGCAGGTGACAGAAGCCCATGGCATTCACCTATATGAGCTTGCAAAATGTAATTAAAATGTTCAAGGCCTAATATTCAAGGCTGAAACTGGTATTAATTTGCTTTAAATTCTATTAAACTTGCAAATATTTTATATGGGAATAGTAATTTTTCCCCCCTTCTTTATGTATATCAGGCTGTAAAAAAGCCATTTCTTAACTATTTCTGTTGCTTCTCTTGCATTTCATAGACTCATAGAATGCTTTGGGTTGGAAGGGACCTTAAAGATCGTGTAATTCGCACTCCCCTGCCATGGGCAGGTACACCTTCCACTTGATCAGGTCACTCAGAGCCTCATCCCGCCTGGACTTCAATACTTTCAGGAATGGAGCATCCACAACTTCTCTGGCCAATTCTTTAATTTCCTCTGGTCTAAGAAAAACATATCATGACTCAATTCACCATTCACCAGTATCTCAGGTGTTAAAACCTGTTCATGATTCTGGAAATGGGGTACATGCACAGATATAGGTATGGCTTTAGTTTCTGTTTCTCTTAACCAAGAAGATGCCAAAGCAGATACAATTTTTTTTTAACTTCCACTGCTAGTAAAGACATAGAAGTGTAGTGTTCTACTGCTTGGAAAGGGGCTCATTACCTCCAAAGAGAGTGTGCTGCTGCAGGCTCACTGTGGAGTTCAAAGTATGATGAGCTAATCCTTATATGCTCCATCTCAGAAAAATTTGACAACTGAGCTCAGCAACTGTGTGTATTCAGAAAAGGCTGTTTAGCATCAGTTTTAAATGTTCAGAAGATGGATTTTTTTTTTGTGAAAGTGCTGGGTTTTGTTTTTTTAATTCTTAGTAGTAAAACACAGGGTGATACTAGAAGTTCTCAAACCTTCCTAGATGCTTATAGCAATTAAGCATCCTGAGATCCCGGTCCTGCACAGGGGGATGTGGAGGCTGCTCTGTGCTTTGGCAGCCACCTCTGAACATGATTCTCTTTGAAAAATCCATTCCCTGAGATAAAAAAAATATAGTTGCCTTTTTATAGCATTTCTGAAGCACTGTACTATCGCGGTTGCCGGGACGGCAGACCCCGTCTGGGTCTGAGGAGGCTCCGAGGCTGCAGCCGCGATAGAGTCTCTGAGAGCGTCCTCGGTGGCAGCCACACTGGGGAGTGCAGTAGCCACAGATGGTTAAAGACAGGGAAGGTGAAGGAGAGGCCACTGAAGACGAAGAGGCGGGAGAGGTTCTTAGGGTGGAGTTCCGTGGTCTTTATTAGACCTCGAAGGGGTCCAGAGCCGAAGAACGCACATGGCAGAAAGCCACTTGTATTTATAGGGTTTGGGGGAATCACATAACCACCAATAGGGAAACAGACGGCGAGAATAGGGGTATGGGATTGGGCAAAAACCACCAATGAGGAACAGGATCAAGGAGGACCAATCTAGAGGCGAACAGGGGAGAACTCTCTGGAAGGTCTGGTGAGTGACAAGGGGGTGGGTACAAGGGGTGGGGGCCGGCAGCTCCAGGGTGGATACAGGGGTGGGTACAACATAATAACTGACAGCTTAGAGGGAGGAGAACGGAACCAAGTCCCGGGTGGTGCCCCCAGGGGATTCATCATACCAGGCTATGGTCTGGAGAGGTTCTGGTACCACGGGGCACACCGCAACACTGTACAGTCATGGTTAGCATTTCACAGGTGCAGAAGCTGAGAAGCCATGGCCTTGTGCAAGGAGGGCCAGCAAGAACTTCACCTTGGTCCTGTGCTCTGTCCTTTAGTCATAGCTCTTGTGTCTTTTGGGTTTTGTACAGCACTTAGCTTGACTGATTCAGTGTTCATGTGCCACACAGGCTTAGTAATTCACAGTAAATAGCCCAAAAACAGACACACAATTCATACTAGTCACGACTATGCATTTTTACTTCTTTTTTTGTTATTGCTATTAGTAGGGAGGTGTCAAGGTTTAGATTATCTTTTCACTGTCTATTTTAAACACAGTTGGAGCTTATGTGTGTTAGGACATTGGAAAAGAAGTAGAGAAGAATAATTTTAAGGCTTAAAAATTGCTCATGATTGCCATCCTGAAGGCAGTCTTTCTCCTTTAATTAAAAGAGCAAACATCACTTGACTGCAGTATTAAATGTACTTGTGGAGTCTTTTTAGTACAGTGGTAACAAGTATAACAAGACAGAGAATCACAGAATGGTTTGAGTTGAAATGCCCTTAAGGACTGTCTACTTCCAATCCCTCTGCCATGGGCAGGGACACCTTCCACAGACCAGGTTGCTCCAAGCCCCATCCAACCTGGCCTTGATCCCTTCCAGGGATGGGGAATTCACGACTTCTCTGTGCAACATATTAATAGTTAAGGTCAAATGTAGTCAGGTTAGGAGTAGGCTTAATAGTAACTGTAAAGGTGATTAATTGTTGGAATGAACCACCAAAGAAGTCATGCCCTGTCTGCCTCTGGTCAGATCAAGACTAGATACGCTGTAATCAGGCACACATAGTTAGGGACAATAAAGGAATAAACTTGGCAGAAAATCTGCAAACCAGAAGGATGTTGCGATGGAGAAGGTCTTGACAAAGCAGAGCAGGGCTTGGTTCAAGCACAGAAGGAATCTTTGTTTTCTGTGTCTCTGAATGACAGAACAAATTTTGTTGAGGCCAGCCTGAAAGAAATTATGCTGAGAGGCTGCTTACGTGTCCTGGGTGTGATAATGGATTGTGATTAATTCAGGTGGTGGTTAAATATGAGATTGCTTATCTTATATGCTTATCATACCTGGTTATGCAAGGGCCAGACTTTGGAAGGGCCTCCAAAGGCTGAGCAGATGAGTGCTGTGTCAGTACAGGTCAGACCTTGAAGATGAGATGAGGAAGAGCTAAACTGGAAGATACAAGAGCTGAATTCCCTTTCTCTCTGCCATTGCCTAAGTCACATCACAACCCTGTGCCTTGGCTTCATTCCCTATGAAACATTTGCCCCAACATCCATTTTCATATCTGTGTAGCCCAGTAGCACGTCCAGCTAAAATTTCCCCTCTTTTCCCTTTATACAGATGAGTGACTGTAAAAGCTACACAATCATCGTGGATTAATTCCTGACATAATACTGAATTAATTCTCAGGTTGGGCTGGTGCTTCTCTCTATGAATTGCCAAGCTTGTCCTCCCCATGACATTTTAACACCCAAGTAAACACCCTAAACCTTGACATCCAGGGCATGTAGCTGTTGTTGTTCTGTGTGCTGGTGCATGCCTGTACCTGTGTATTGTCCCAAACAAGTGGAAATCAGAGAAACCAGCCCCGATGGATCATCGCTATTGTTGCCAGTGTTTTTCTAGATTGTGACTCAATTTGTGTGGGTCAACAGGCACGTTGTGTTACTGCTTTCCTTTGCTTTTAGCTGCTGAATGGGCAACTTCAAACAGATGCAAATGCATATCATGGGGGGAAATTATTTTCTTTCACTGCCCTGTGTTTTGTGATGAGCCATTGCTGCTGATTCAGTGTGCAACTGGAGACCTGTTTTGTTTGTTTATTTTATTTATAGCATTTTTTTTCAAAAGCTCTTCCTGAATGAAGAGGGATTGAATCATGGAATATTCTTGCAGGTTCTAGGTTCTCTCAGAATGGCAGTTTTAGTTGTTTTTCTGTGCTCAGTTCTTTTAAATGCCCAGGACGTGCCAAGAGGATCCAATGCAACAATGCCCTTAATAATTAAGTCTATTTTCAGTCTTCAATTAGCATTAATTCATTTTAATTCACTTTTCATTTCTGAGTATTGACTCACCCATGCAGTTCGAGAGGGAACTATATTTTGCCTTGATTTACTGAGTTGCCCTTTCTTGTACCGAGATGTGATAAATTGGAATTTTTGGTTTTGTTTTCTTTCTAAACAGTATCTCTGAGTCTTGCAGTTAAGCTCTAAATCCAGTCGTGGGGCTGGGTCTTGTTTGAGGTTCAAAAATGGTGTTTTCTCTGCATTAAGCACTCAGTACTCACCCTGCTCCAAGATGCAGCCACAAGGAGCTCCCAGGAGTGCACAAATGTAATCTTTTATTACATATTTCAATTCCATATTTACAAATCTTCAATTACATATTTCTCTAAACACTCCATAAGTCTTCTTACAATTCAGTCTGTAGTAAAGGCAGGTGAATATGGATGTGGGAAGACTTGTTTCAGAGTGGGAAGTATCCACTGCCCTTCCTGGCTCATTGACACCAGCAGCCCCATGATCTGTGCTTGTGGGAACACCTCGTTCTCTTACTGAGCATAATCTCTGCTCAATGGCCTCATGATTCAGAGTTTATCTCTAAAGAGATGATTCCACAATAATAATAAATGCTGACTGTAGGCAGCTCCTCAGGTCCAACCTTGAAGAGCTGGGGAAGGATGTGGCCAAGATGGGAACTTTGAAGAAGTTCTATAACTTTTTTATAAATGTTATATAACTTTTAATAAAGTTATATAAGCTTTATAAACTTTATAAAGTTATAATTAGTCCCGTGACATCTCTTTCACTCTGGGCACCAAGGATTATTAATTTTTTAATTCATTGAAAATTATTTTAGTATTTATTTAACATTTATTTAAAGCCATATCCAGGATCTTTTAAAGTGAATACAGTGTTAGTACTAATCACCTTGTGCCATGCTGCCAGAAAGAGGGATTTTGTACTAACAGATGTTTAGCTTTTTACTCGAAGTGTGAAATTATAAGGTTTCTCTTATTTGTTATTTTTGAAAGACCACCTGTGTGCGCTTGACATTTTACAACAATAGGAAAAAAGTCTCTATTTTAGAGAGAATCGAAAATAAAGATGAAAAAATAGCCAATTCTTCAGATCTTATTCAGGTACTTGAGGGAACTGGGCCTAGCTGTACACAAATGTACAGAAAATGTTCAGAAATTCTCTTGCCAAATGCTCGTTTCTCAATTACCTGGTTAACCTTGATTGTCGCCAGAGAAGGTGGCACCTTCTTGTGAACTTAACAATAATGGGTGAGGAGATTTAGAGGGCATGACCTTTGTGTCACACTCCATTTCCACCATATTGAAAAGGATTGGTTTCATTAGAATAAAGCAGCTGGGTGACAGTGTCAGAAAAGCAGAGTGGAGAGCCAGAGAAAGGAATGGGAGCTGGGGGCGAGATCTCAGTGTTGCTGTCACCAAATCATGGGTGAAGGCCAGGGAATGGGGAGTATGGCTAAAAGATGAGGGGCATAAAATGAAAGAAAATCAACAAAGTGATTATTTTTTTGTGGGGGGAAGAGAGTGAGCAAGAGATATTTTGGAAGAAGGCTGCTGATTGCTTCTGAGATAGCTGTGAGAGGAAAGAACAAGCTGTGAGAGGAAGGAACAGGCTGGAGAAGAGTTTTGCTGCACAGCCATTCTGGGGTCACAGCTGGGCTTCTTGGAGGGTGCTCCACTTGGAGTATGAGGGACTTAGGAGTGATAAGAATAAAAAAAAGATGATATTTGGAATCAACAGCATGGTCAAGGATCCCAGAAACAAAAGGACAGTAAGTAAGAGGTGAAGAGGTGCTAGGGAAAGGGCAATGGGTTATTTTAATTAATAGCATTGAATTAAACTTAATTAGGCTTTGGGTTTGTTTCTTTTCATCCTGCATAAGAGGATAAAATGAAATTAGAGGAAATTCAGTCTGAGCAGCAAGTCAAAATTTGTTTCGAGAAAATTATCAAAACTGTTTCCTATGGAAAGTTTTTAAAGCATTCAAACTGACCTAAACAGTACAGACACAGGAATTTAAGAAGTCATTCTGCACTGGGATACTGACTAAATAAGAAATGTGTTCCAAACTCCTCTCATTGAGCTGTTTTTTTCTGTTTACAACATTTATCATACATTAATTTCAGAAGCCCATACGGCAAAAAAAAATTGTAACTTTTAGTAATACACACACTTATTAAAAATGTGTCAGTAGCTTTTGGAAAGCATCACTGTTTGTATTCTCCATCACTTGATATTGAACACACAAATTGTTTTGCTTTTAGGTGAGTCCCAAGGAGCATTTACTTGCTTTTTGTGTGTATGTCTTAGACTCTTGCTTTCACTGCAGGTATTTCCATTTATAAACAAAGAACTTGCTCTCTGTTTCTCGTTTAATGAAATATTCAGAGAGAGTGGCATCAGAAAAGACTGCCTTGTAGTGCAACACCCCTCTAATGACTAAATATGACTGCATGTCTGTGTAGATGATCAGATGAACAAATACAGCAAGGAAGAAAATGTTAAAAGTGAAAAAATATCCCCTCAATACTAAACTCTTTAATTATTTCTCTGTGAGTAGCTGGTAACCAGAAAATTTATTTATAAGGCATTTTTATTCTCAGGGCATTACAGCTCGGTCCAAATGCCGGTAATATTGTATTGATATTTAGTTTATTGGAGGGATTGTGGGTTGCACTTGGAAGTCACACTGAGGTGCAAACATCAAACTCTTTTGGGCTGGTGGTTTGCTGCTCTTTTGCAACACAGCTTGATCTGCTTTCGGTGGAAGTCATAAACACTCATCACGTTTTGGGGTGGAGCTTCTCCCCATGACCTCTGCAGGGCTCTGAACTTTGGAGGTGTAAAAGGAAAGAGGAAAGGCCCAGTTCTGCCCGCTCTGGGACACCTCCTGAGGGCTGCTAATTGCTCTTCTAACCCTTTCAAAGTCACTGATGAACAGTATTTTTATGATGTTGATAAGGTACAAAATAGACCCCCCGAGGACACCTTATGGGGTCAGCTGATGTGGTAAATGCCCTTATCAGCAACACCCACCATCCATACCTTTATTTGCAGTGCCTGCAAGTGACTCTCTTTTCTAATACTGCAAATAAAGTCATGGAATTTCAATAAATAATTCAGTCCTGGATCTTATTTCAGGTTCAGCGTTAACTTTCAGCTGGCTGCTGTTATTGTTTGTTAGTCTGATAGGCAGCTTAGAGGCATGGAAATTTGGCTGCAATTCACCAACATTTGCAGAATATGCTATATGACCAGATTACTACCCCTGGCTCAGAGATTTTTAACAGACATGCAAATTCCAGATGTGCCAGATTTGATCTTACAAGAACAACTGCATGCAAGATTCTGGTACTGTAATGGGAGCTCTGCACAGATCTTGTTTTGGAGAAACAACTCCTGTATTTGCACCTGATCTCCACTAGAAACAGGAATAATTTGGCTATAATTTGCATTGCCTATGACACCTTTTGACAATGATCTATCTCTCATTTTATTTTCTGCAGCTTCCCCAGGGGGAAATGATTTTTTTTTTGTCTCTAAATACGTCTCAGGATATAGAATCATCAGTAACTGAAAGTATTAAAATTGGTGCTTTGTGAATAGCTAAATAAATTCTTTCTCCAAATTCTTTCTTCAGAGCACATAGAACCACTTGTAGTTTTAATCATTTATTAGGAAGAAGCTAGTGAATCCAAAGTATGACTCTGCTTTCACTGAAGTCAGTGGAGAATTTACCATTAGTAGGAATATTTTGTATGAATACTGACTGTTACGGAATTAGACAAGGTATATTATCATTGAATCATGAAATATTTTGAGTTGGAAGGGAAATCTTAAAGGTCATGTAGTCTGACTCCCCTGCAATAATCAGGGACATCTTTAACTAGATCAGTTTGCTGAGAGCCTTGTCCAGCCTGACCTTGAACGTGTCCAGGAATGGGGCATCACCTACTCTGTTAGAATATAAGACATTAATGGGTGTGGCACCTAAAGGCAAAAACCGTAATAAGATCTTGCAGGCTTAAGCTTCCAAAATGAAGGAGCTGCATTATGGATATGCAGAGCATGAACAGTCACCAGAATCAATATCTTGCAGGACAAGATCCTTCCAGTACCTGAAGGGAGCCAACGAGAAAGATGGAGAGAAAATATTTACAAGAGCCTGGAGTAACAGGACAAGAGGGAATGGCTTCAAACTGAAAGAGAGCAGGTTTAGATTGGATATAGGAAGAAGTTCTTCCCTGTGAGGGGGGTGAGGCCCTGGCACAGGTTACCCAGAGGAGCTGTGGCTGCCCCGTCCTTGGAAGTGTTCAAGACCAGGTTGGACAGGGCTTGGAGCAACCTGAGATAGTGGAAGGTGTCCCTGCCCATGGCAGAGGGTTGGAAATAGATGATCTTTAAGGTCCCTTCCAACCAGAACCATTATGATTCTAAGTTCATTTATCTTGAAAAAAAGGATTTGTGACTTTCTTGTTCAAAGTCCTTACTTCTTCCTATGGGATACACCACTGTATCCAAAACAACCAACAGCAGCTGATGCTTCAGCATCTCTATTGACTTTTACTAAAATTGTGACAATTTTCTGAATACTACTGTGTCCTGATTCCCCAAATCCTGTCACCAGGGTTCCTTCTAGTCCTTGAACCCACATGCATAAATGCAATTAATAAATGAGAAAAGAGGATTACATATGTAAGCGATGTGACAAGTTAGGTACCTTTTGGAAAACCCCATAAATGGGATGTTGACTTCCCTGGGAGTGAGAGCTGCTCCCTGCAATGCAAACAGGCAACGCTAGAGGGGATTTTACTACCACTCTATGTGAGGCATGTGCTTCTCCCAAAAACCCTTCCAAAACATATGTTCTAGTTCAGCCACAAGATGTTGGCTACAGGCTGAACGAAATTTGTGTTTGTGTGATGCAAAAGGTCAGGAAAGATTACGATAATTGTCCCTTCTGGCCATGAAACCTCTGAGTGGAATTCGGTCCTGTCGAAGTCACGGGCAAAATTGCCATCGATTCCACTGGGGCCAGACTTCACCCTGTGCAAGTCGGAGGGAAGCAAAAGTCTGTGCCATCAAGCATCCAGCACTGGCAGCAGGAGCAGCTTTGTTGTCAGAGTCACTAATATATACTGTTAGAAAGGATTTTTAAAACATCCTATGCCCCCTCTCCGTTCTGCAGCAGGATGAAATAAATCAAGACCAGTTTTACTGGCTTCTTTTGATTTCTTCAAAGCCTCCACTAAATGCAGATTACACAACCTCCTTAGAAATCCTGCTTTGTGTTTCATTAGTCCTATAATTACACTAGTTTTTTTCCCTCCTAAATCTTTATTGTTGCAAATTGAGCAAAATACTTAATCCCATCCTCTGTGGGCATGAACAACAATGGATCATCATCCTCTTTGTGAAACAGTCTTATACATGCTTGAGGACTGTTATGTTGTAGTAGAACAACACATGTACATCTCATTATCTTGTTGCTGTTTCCTGTAGGTGCACAGACTGATGATTCACATTGTTTGTGATTTACGTAAAACCTCCTTTGCTTTGCCCTCATCAGCTATTTCCCATCCTGCATTTTGCACGTTACTTTTTGTTCTTCTCACATCTTGCACCTTGAGGCTTATTTTGCTGAATTTCATTTAAGTGATTTCAGACACTTTGTTCCAGCTTCTTACCGTCACTTTGAGTCTACTCCTCTCCTGGGAAATCCCAGTAACCTCTCTGTGCTCGTTGTTGTCAGGAAATTTTGTAAGGTTCTGTCTGTTCCTTCCTCCATTTTGCTAATGGAAACATTAAATATGACTCATCTTGTCACAGACCTTTAAGGTACCTTTATTTGTTATGTGTTTAAACGCTAACAGAAAACTTTGTTATTGCTGCTCCATAAGTATTTTTTCAACTACTCATACAAGCACTTTGCAGAGGTTTTATGCAGGTCTTGTTTCCCTATTTTATTAATGAAAATATGGTCTGGGTCTGATGACATAACCTTACAGAGGTCAGCTTCTGGGTATCTGCTGCTTCCTTCCTACCCAGAGTGCTGGGAAACCTGGCAGAGAACAAGGTTCCCCAGTTATTTGTTCCTAATATGTCCATATTGTCTTTTCTTATCAACTTTAGATTTCCACATGCACTTGTGAGTTACTGTTACTCATTTGTTCCAGTATCTTTCTATATGTTAAGCTTATATATCTGATATCTCTTGAGTTCTCTTCTTGTTCCTGTGGTGTTTCACTCACTGTGAATTATTGGTGGTCCCCAAAAAGCAAAGATTTTAAAATCTTTTCTCTGAGGTTGCATCCACTGGCTGATGTTGGTACCCAGGATCCTGTGCCAGGATCCTGGTGAGTGATGGGAGCGCTCTTTATGCTGCTTTATTAGATTGGAAAAGGCTCAGGAAGAAGTGTAAAGGATGATTGTTACTTTTCCATCAAGCCAAGAATGAAACACTTATATTTTCAGTCCACTATGTCCCAGAGCACAGAAACTTTGTGCACAATCTGGTATCAAGAGCTATGATGAGAATGGCAATTTTCGGTTTTGAAGAATTTCAGGATTTTGCTCTAAATTGCTCTAAGTCTAAAAAACCCATTTTTAAACATTCACAGCATTGCTGAACAGAGGCTGTGGTGGGTTTTCTGTGAGGAGGGAAACTTCAATAGTAATTTTAAAAGGAAATTTTGGCTGCTGGGTGGGCTGCTGGGCAGCCAGGAGCCCTGCAAGTCCTGCTGAGCTGCACGTTGTGACCCCACAGCTTTGTGTGGTCCCAGCACCCTGCCTGTCATCAGGGGCTGGCCAAAGACCACAACTCCAGGTGTATTCCCAAGGTGATATGGCCAAAGCTTTCATGCATCTCCATCAGGTATTTGTCAAACTCCAAGTTTGTCAACCTTGTCAAATTCCCAATCCCTCAAAGAATATTCTTCCAATGGAGATTTTATTTTTCAACACTCTTAATTTTTTGTGTAGTTGCTCAAGAAAATCACAGTCAGTGATACTTCCCTCTTACCGAGGCTTTTAAAATCAGCTTTTCATTCTGGGTGGCTTGTGGCCTGATTTGCCAAGTGTAGAGAGTTGATACTTGTGAGAAATCAGCTTCCTTCAAATTGTTTCACAAGATCTAAAACTGCTAGCCACTATGGGAATGTCAGCCTGCATTAATACCCATCCTTTAGCCCATATTTTGCTGACATTAGAAGTATATAAATTAAAGACATTCTCTATGTGATTTCTCTCTACAGTACCGCTAGTGTTACTTAATGACTCTCACTCTTCTGGGGGCTTTTCCCTTATACATCACCCTGTGAATGTCAGCCTTGGTGTTCAGAAATTCCTTACAGCAGAGCAGGCTGGAATATGGTTTCTTGGAAAAAAAAAATTTGGTACCAAATTTAATTTTTATATATATGTATTTGTATATATTTGGCGTAGGAAGTTTTGTTAGAGTTCCCACTACCTCCGATTATCTGGTATTAATTTCTCATTAAGTTGACCACATGCAAAGCCAAGTAATGAATCTACAAATATACATGAGAACAAAATAATATCATGTTCTAGGGTATCAGACCAGTCTGTGCTCTTCTACTCTGCTGATATTTGTCAAGTCATGGAACTTTAGAAGAAAGCAGAAGAGGTGATGGAATAGCATGGAATCATTTCCATATGATGAGACTATTCACCCATGTCTAGTCGTAGTTTTCTAACCCCAAACTGCACATGACTAATTAAAGTTCTCAGACATCACAAAATTTATTTCAGAGCAAAACTTATTTCATGTAAGAACAAATACAGTGGCCAGTGGCTCCAACAAAGCCCTTTAGGGCAGCAGAGACCTATTTATGCAGGTTGATCCCTGTGCATGCAGCTGTTCTGCTACCAGGACCTCAGCTGATGTGGCAGATGAATCTGATCTTTAACTGTGAACATCCTAAGCCATCATGAAAGGATTCTCTGGAAGAAGCCAATCTATAGGTCTGATCCCTTCCTGTCCATGCTGCCCCTCATATGCATATAAAAAGTTGAAAAATCATGATTTACCAATATAGATATAGATAATATTTGTCATGTCCTAACTACATGATGCCCATAGGGTCTCCAACCTGCAGTTCCATCTCCTGAAAGTCCTGAATGTCTCATGAGTACAAATACATTTCTTCCAAAGCTGCAGAGATCTGAGGAGTGCGGTGACAGCTCCTTGGAGTTCCTCAGCCCTGCTGACGTGCTGCTCAGCTGGTTGGAACCCAGTGTGAGAAGCCAGCTCCCCTCAAACTGGCCGGCAGCGCAGACCCAGTTCAGCTTATGTGCATCTAAAATATATGCCTGTATGTAATGCCAAACTTGGACAGCATTTTGGCTGGCTTTTGGGGAGCTGGCTAAAGAGTCTCACCATTTCCTTTTTGTTTTGTTACTACCCTGACAGTCCTTCAGGCAAATGCTCTATTTTTATTTCACATATATGCACATGGTCCATTTCCATGTGTGTGTGCTTAGGGATATATTCCTTCTTGCCCTCCCTTGGAAGGCTGCTGCCCACAGCTTCTCCTAGCAAAATGAAATCTCAGGAAAAGTCCAATGAAGTTAAAATGCTGCACAGCAAATTTACTGTTGTTTTTATAGGCCCGTGTTCAGGAAAGTACTTAAGTATGTGCTTAAGTCCTACTGAAATCAACAGGACTTAAGAACATGCTTAAAGTCAAGCATATACTTCCTCTGAATGCGGATGTATTTCAGCACATGCTTAAATGCTTTCCTGAACCAGAGCCACAGTCAACAAGAGTGTCCTGTGACACACAGGGTTTGTGTGACGAGATCTACTTCTTACTTGAGACCTACCAGTGCTGCCCTATGAATGTACAGTTCTTAGCTTGCCTCTCCGTTGGTGGCACTCCAAAAAGCTCACTGGCTTTTGCATTTGGATGAGAAGCTGGGAAAGAAAAAATGACACGGAAATGGAAAAAAATAACCCTTACTAAAGCAATACCTTGGCATGTCTGATCTCATGTTGCAACCCATGGGTTTTCCCTACAATGGAGATTTGTGCTATTGTGTGTGTGGTACAAATACTAAGACAGATTTTTTTTTTTCTTAATAGCACAATAAATAGGATATTTCCTGGCCTGCTTTGCCTTTCCAATAGGATTTTCACTTCCCATTTGGGTTCTGAGTGTAAGGAGAGTAAGTGTCAAAAGGCAGGAGCTTTCCCAGTTTTAAAACAGAGAGGGTGTAACCATGTGTAATGTGAGCCTTAACTTTGATTGTAGGGGTGATGAAACCAAATCCCTCCTTAATCCTTACTGGGAAACACTGAGGTGAATTAGCCTGCTTGTTTTTGTTAACTTGTTCAAATCCTTTTGAAAAAGAAATGTGTTTTAGTATCATCAAAAATATCTCCCTTTACCCCACAGTCTAACAGACCCCTGGACCATGTGCAGAGTGACCTTAATGCAGTGAAAAATGAAAGGAGAAGGAGGATAGATAAAGCCAAATACATTATTTTCCTGGAACAAACACAGTACTTTGCCATATGCAATTCTTTCCAGAACTGCCATTTTTAAGCTAGATGCTTAGTCATTATTAATCATGGTGTATTTCTTTAAGGTTCTATATTTTGCTAAAAACTGAAACTTGTCTTTTTTTCCTCCCTCAAGGTTAGTTAAAATAATATACAGTTGTTTGTGTGTATTGCAGTCCCTGTGCATGTACTTTTGGAGTATATTTGGAATATGTGTGGAAGTTTATTCCAGTTATTTCATTTATAGCGAAGTATTAACTTGAACTTGAGAAGAGCTCCCTGTTCACATCATTCAGCTGTGCTGTGCAGTGCTTGGAGGCTTTTGATACTGCCATGACTTTACAAAAATACTTGACACAAGTTCATAAAATCACGGAGACTTATTTTTTCTCCCTCCCTAAACCTCCTTAATTTTGTTAATTGATAATGTGTCCATGCAGCCCCCACTTGTGCACACAAATGTCATTAAGGTTTAATTAATTCACTAAAAATAGCTGAACTATTTAAGGAGGAGCACCTTATAATTAATAAAGGAGAACACGTTGTTCATTCTTGCCATTACTCAGATAGAGGGAAGCAGCTGGTCTGACAGTAGGCTTTTCCTGATGTGGTTATACTGAGTTCCAGGGCAGGACCTTGTATCACTTGGTGTGAAGGACAGAAACAGCCAGAGATTAAGTAGAAAAGCATACTTTTTGAGTAGGTAAACTAATAAAATGATGTTTGTGGGAAGCAATGGGAGCAGCAAGTGATGTTTCCAAGATGGAGAAACCTAAGTCTCTAGAAATTCTGTCTCCACAAACTCCAGACTTTTCTATTGCTGGGATCCACGTTCATCCCACTTAAAAAGACACTCAGTGGATTCAGTCAAAGTGAAAGGTGGACACATTCAGATGTGCATCTTGGCCTTACCCACACAGGAGACCTCCCCTTGGGCACCTAAATTAAATTTCAGTGGGGTGAGCACTGATTGGCCAAAGAGTCTGGCCCAGCAAATCCTCAAATCTCTTTTACTTTTCCCCGGTCACTGTGGGAATTTGCCTTTTCAGGTGAGGCTCTTCTCTGTTGGGAGTGCACTTTAACAACTCTATCTCCTTTATCCTATCTGCAATCTTTTAATCAGAATTGTCAGTACTGTCCCTAGTTGCAATCACTATATCAGAAATATCCAGTATTACTGGCAGGGAGAGTGCATGTGTCACCAACTTGCTCCGTTTTATAAGTGCTTCATCACTTTTACTATGTTTCAGGGAAGCTGCATAAGAAAGCTTTTGTGAACAACAGCAGGGATTAATTGTGGTTCTCCAGCTTGTCAATTATTTGTTCTTTTCTTTCCATCCACTGCTTGCGTTCCTGATCTTGATGAAGGTATTATTTAATTCCTGCCTTTCTGAGCCCTTACTCTTGGACAGATACGTAATAGATTTGTATTTAGGCACTAGTGGGGTGCTTTAAAAAAGCTGGTTTTCTTTGAAGCTCCAAGTGACTAAGCCTGGGAAGTTTTCTCTTCTTTCTCATCTCCTCCTGGTAGTTAATAGACTTCACAAGGGATCTCAAAACACTCTGATAAGCCTTTGAAGTTGTTACCTTCTAAGGTTTTGCTCTTTCTGAGTGCTGAACATTGAATTACTGACTGCTGTTAGAAGCAATGAGAAAGGATTCACAAAACCGACAGAGTCTTCCCTATAATTTCCACAGAAAAAGAGCTGAATATAATGGATAAATTGTGTTGCTGGGGAGATTTTGATTCTGTTCCCTCCTCTGTCACCAGTTTACCTTGTGATTTGTGGTGGCATTTTCAGTTATGCCAGTCACATGAGATCAAAACCCATGAGTCAGTCTCCACCCAAATCATGAGCCTGGCTTCCAGATCCCGGAGCCTTGAACAGAGATCATACAGTACTTTTTCTTTAGTTTATCTTTTGTTTTTGGAATTTCCCCTGCCTATTCCCAATGTGTCTCCAGCAATAAATGTTTCCCATTGCTTTGGAAGTGTTGAGAAGGAATTTTGACCATTTGGGGCTGTTGGAGGCCTCATTTGACCTTCACAATTAATTTTATTTTTGATCACCAAGTGAATCTTATTTCTTCCAGATTTCACATCTTTTTCCTTTTCCCAATGACTTCTACATCCCTTAGCCCCACACAATCCATCACTTCTGTTTCTTCCTTGTCATTATCATTCTTCCAGGCACATGGTGTAACTCTTGGAATGTCCTGTGCTAAGAATTGGTCTCAGTGATCCTTGTGGGTCCCTTCCAACTCAGCAGATTCTGTGATTCAGCTGATTCTGTCATTCTGTGATTCAGCTGCTCTGCCCCCCTTTAGTCCTCTGGTCTGGAGATGGTTTTTCACCATTCCCTTGAAGGACAGAGAACGTATAAGGAGATGCAGGTCTGGGTAACCCTTAACCTTTGCATGAGAATAAACAGTTGGAGAGAGCAGGGAAATGGTGTTCCTGTGTCTTTCCTGAAAAAGATGAAATTTTGATTTATGACTAAGATGGTGAAAAGAAACAAGGGGAAATGTAGTGTCATATTGCTGTTTTCTCCCATAGCATTTGCCTCTTTTAGGAAGGGTAAGAAGTCAAAAGTTCCTGGCAATAGTTTAACAAGCTAAATCCAAATCAAAAATTTTGACTTTGCAGTAATTATGGCATGCACTATGGTGGTGCCTGCTACTCCCACGGTGGCATTGTTGCTGTTGCCATGAAATATGCAGAACAGAGCTAACAATTAAATTCATAAAATTTTGCAGAACCAGGTTGCTCACACCTCAGGTAGATGGGAAATGCGTCTTCTCTTGCTCATCCTCATGCCCTACCCCTCCTTCACCCACATTGTGTGTTGATCCCTGCATATGCCATGTGCCAGACATGTTGCAGATCCATAATTTCAAGTAAAACTGCAGCCAAACTGTTCCCCCTTATACCCAAGTAACTCTAGAGTCTTGAGTGCTTGAAACTGAATCTGAACCCAGATCAACACTCTTTACACAGCTCTAAACTTTGTGACAGGTTGTGTCCAAGCCTTGAATTCACACTCTCTCTATAGTTTAGTGACAGGAAATGTGGAATTTGTTTTTAAACCCAGAATCATCAAAAGCTTCGTTCAAGACATGAGAAGGATTCTTGATGCCCACCAGAAAATCTTTTGGCTGAACATTTCACAGGCAAGGCCTGAATTTGTACCAACTGGCCATGTCTCAAAATGTTTCTAGTTGTGCTGGGGATGTTTCACAAGCTGCAATAATTAGAAGTGATTCTTTAAGACAGAGAAATGCTACCTCACAGCTTGAATATTAATAACAGAAAATTTATGAGAGCCAACAGAGTAATATAATATTGTCTCCAAAGGAAAAGGGCATTTATTTTCTTAGCTCTTTCATCAGCCATTTTCGGACACACACTGTGCATAAAATACAGTTATGCAACCCATGTGGGTCAACAACGGAAGGTTGGTTGCTTCACCAGGATTATAAGAATCTTTTAAACACAATGGTACCACAAATTAAAATGGAAATCTATCAAAACCATTATCGTCCTGAAAGCTTTGGCCACAAGCGTAATTATTGTAGAAGGATGTTGTCCTTGGCCACAGCTTTGGCTGAGTTCAGCTGGTGTTATTTGTATCCCTCCATGGCTCAAAGTTAGAATTTGCATGGCTAAGGACCATAAATTTTTAGAGGAAAAAATAGGCTGTTTCCTCAATGCTAACACTAGCAGTTTTGTATTGTTGCGTCGTGGTTTGTAGGCAACTCATTAGATACTAGAGATAGGAACAGACTGAGTCTGGTGGCTGAAAGCTGCCTTGAACCTCAGAAGGATTCAGATGGAGATTTCTGTCTGGACCGGGCTGTTTGTGTCTGAGGCAGTGGTTGATGTGAACAAGAACGAGTCAATGTCCAGAGTTCTTGGGTTTAACTCTAAAGTACGTGTTTTAGATAGTAAAACAGGGAAGCAGATATTGAGCTGATACAAGCTGCAGTCCACAGACTTATAGAACAGAAAACAGGTCCTGAGTTTGTCCACCCTGTCCATGAGGCAGACAGTCCTGTAGGGATGAGAGTAGTTGAAAGAACACCTTGGATGTTGCTTGCCATCAGCAGGGGACACATCTGCTTAGAGCTGCTCTCAGGAGAGGCTCCATGTTGCATCCTTGATCTCCCATCAAAGGCTGAATCCTGCTGTAACTCCATTCTTGTGTTGATAATAAACTATATTAAGTAACAGGCACTGCTGGTTATTTTCAAAATGCTTATTTTTCTTTCAACATTGAATTTTCTGTCTTGAGGGAGGTAAATGAGTAACAAGTCTGAAATCCATTTTTCATCTCTTTCCGTCCCCCAGGCCGGTATAGATGGAGAAAGCATTGGGAACTGCCCATTCTCCCAGCGTCTCTTCATGATCCTGTGGCTCAAAGGAGTTGTGTTCAATGTCACCACTGTTGACCTGAAAAGGTAAAAAATTTTCCGTTTAATTGAAAATAGTTGTATGATCCAGTGTTTGCACTATAGAAAGACCCCTCCAAGTTAAATCAGATTTTTATCTGGCCTAGAGAGCCTGTGGTGCACAACAAAATAGTTGGGATTCAGGTTTGGTTGTTGTTTTTTTTTTGTTTTTTTTTTTTACTTGTGGAATGTTTTTATATTAACAGGGTGCTTGGGGTAGTTACAAAGTCTTCTAACCACAAATTACAGGAGAGAAAAAAAAAAAGGCAGATAGATTTTTTAGGAACTAAGTATCTATGCAACTACCCAACCATAAAGATTAGTGATTTCATGACTTTTTCTCTGCTTGCAGAAAGCCAGCTGACCTGCACAATCTGGCTCCTGGGACCCACCCACCTTTCCTGACATTTAATGGAGAAGTCAAGACAGATGTTAACAAGATTGAGGAGTTCTTGGAAGAGATTCTTGCACCTCCAAAGTAAGACCTTCAGAATTTTTTTCTGTCTATATTCCATTTCCTAGGAATGAAAGATGTCCTAAGAAGAGTTCCTAAAAAGCACTCCTACAACCTTTAGTTACAGGAGTAATATTTATTTATGAAACTTGCTGGCTTCAGTAAGATGACTTCCATGTGTGAAGGTTACTTGTGTGACTAATAACTGCAGAATGTTTTCTCTGTACACATTTCAGGATGCCCTTGTATGCAGAATTAAGGAGACCAGTACTAGAAAAATTTTGTAGGGGTCTCGTGGCCATATTTTGCAAAGCTAAAAATAGCTTGGAATAGATGCTGAGAATTGCCACACAAAATATCTGTGCCAGGAAAAGCATTTTACAGTGAAAAACTTGAGGTTTCTGAGCTGTATGGTGTGTTAGGAAGGTTGGAAGGGGAACTGATTACAGAGGACTAGAGGCTCTGGAGGCAGAAAAGTGCTCATTATTCTAGTCAAGAAATGACAAGAGCCCATGACTGGAAGCTATAACCAAACTAATTCAGATTAGAGATAAGGCCCAGATTTTTTCAGTATGAAAAAGCTACCAATGAAAGGTTTAGATTTACGAGATATGCCTTACTTAGTCAAACATTTTGGACTTAATACAAGGATAATGGGAAAAAGAAATAGTTGGCTTGTGAGTTGGACCTTAGAATCTATGAATCAATCAAATTTGGCTTGGTGCCTTATGAAGCATTTTACCTCCAAGTGAATCAGCAGCCATAGGTCTGTCCTGAGGCAAGAGATCAGGTATTTAAATTTTCTATACTCTGCTCTAAGATCACTGAAGTCAGTAGGAGTCATTAGTTTGTGTTTATCTTTCAAATCAATATATTCCTTTTCACCAAATGCCTATAAAAAGCAGTGCAGAGACTGGAACATTTATGTTCCTTCACCTGGTTAATCCTAACGCCCCTTGCTATTCCATCCTGGAGTACATTTTCAGTGTAGAGGATTAGACACGACTGCCATTCATAACGGAGAGAGCTGGCTGCCAAACTCCCCCGCACCTTGCTGGAAATTTATGCTTCCTTCTGATTTAGGGCTGATTTTGGGTTGTGGTTACATAAAGCACAAGTGCAGTTGCTTTTGTCTTGACACCATCCCTGTGTAACTCTCCACGTGCCTGCCTTGACAGACAGATCACAGATACGGTTAAGAGTGTCTTGCCAAGCTGTTGTTTTGAGATAATGAGCGTTAATTACAGTTCTTCACACAGGAGGTTTTTCTCTCTTCTTGTGAATTATATTTGTAGCCATCACTGTGATGCTGGTAACAAGATGTTACTCTCCACTTTTGCCTTTTCAGGTACCCCAAGCTGGCTGCTAAGCACCGGGAATCGAACACTGCTGGAATTGATATCTTTTCCAAATTTTCTGCATACATCAAAAACACCAAGCAGCAGGATAATGCTGGTGAGTAGGACCACTGCCAAATGTACCAGGGAGTTTGTGTGCTTAGAAGTGGAAGAATTTTGCTATTCTTTCATCATTTTATGGTAAACTCTGTTCAGATGACATCAGGTACATCTGCTGATCAGCTTGAGGTGATTGGTTAGGTGGACTCAACTCACACGTCCACAGTTGAATTAACTAATCTGTAGTAGCAAATAAAAGAGCCACAGAGTATTTGGTAGCCTCTTTACTGACAGCCATGACATGCTCCTGTCCATACAGCAGGTTTCCTCACCAGAACAGGATCCCTAACTGCTGACTGGAAGAGACTGGTGGCCTCTGCTACCTCCTCTATTCTGTTCAGGTATTGCTGAGAGGAGTGTGTGTTGACTGGACCCAAACCTGTGAGAGCAACTCATGCTTTTTTAGATGTTGTCATTGGGCTCTTAGCCCTCCTATGATTATGTTACACTGTTACAGCTAATTTGCTCATATAAACCAAGTTACATCAAGACATTCAATATAAAGTAATTAAAAGAAAGAAGTGAATTTAAGAAATGTAATTACACTCTGTAAGCTGCAGATTTTCCTTCACATACTTGTTTATGAAAAGAAAGAGTCCCCCAGAAGCCAGATGCCATTCATATTTACACACATCCCACATTGTCTTCTTAATAAAATTGCTGTTTTCTCCACATTCCTTTCACCTCAGAGAGTAAAGATTTCAGCAAGTCTGAGCTCCTGTTGCTCCATAAAGCTGTGGATTTACACATCCCTATCCCTTAAGATGACCTAGTAGAATATTTGCAGTCATTCACTGATGTATATCCTACCTTATATCACTGCTTTCACAGACAGAGACCTAAGGCATGTTGAATACCATGCTGATATCATATCATTCAGAAAAAACTAGATGTTGCAGGTTCCAGCTCTGCCACACATTTCATCTGTGCAATTATATTTCATTGCCCAGGGCTGACCCATGAGATAAAAGTGGGTAAATTATGATTTATGTCAGATAACAATCTCCTCTGTAATATTTTTGTGTTGTTAACAGAAGGAAATAATTACAGTGCTTCAGCTTTAGCTGAATCATTATAGTGCTTGAGCTTTAGCTCAGTGATGCTAAAAACTTGGTGTTTTTTTGTCTAATGCCAATGGGATGCTCAGCTAACCTCTGTAGGAAGCTGTAAAAGGAAGATAAATTAAGAGTTAGACTAAATAGATGTAACAATGAAAGTAAAATATCTTGGCCATTTATAAGGAATTTTTATGGTCTGCTCTGCAGCTGTAAATCTTCAGCTGTGCTGCCCCACATGCACAGTCCCAACTCTCGCTTCTCAGTGACTGCAATATTCAAATCCCTGGGCTCACAAGGGCTGGCATCTCCAGCCAGGAATAAATGGCTGTCCTAGAGGTGTCTGCCTCTGGCCATAAGCAGAGCTGGAATTCAAGGTCTGATATCCACTAGAGTGAGATAAGGAATCTAATCCTGCAAAGCACACCATGCTTTCAGAAGCTGCAGTATGATTAAAGGGAACTTTCCCTAGTTCTGCACAATAAACTCTTGGTTTAGGTGCTCTTGTAAATGACAATTAAGCACACCGAGGTTATAGGGACAAGAGCTGTCAAGCTGCAGGAGAAACAAAATCTTTGCTCTCTGCAAACATCCTCACTCCATTTTTGTTAGTTCCTTCCTGCTCCTGTCTTATCCAGACACTGCAGTCTCTGAATGTACTGATGCTCAACTTTCCTCTTCGAAGTAGAAAAAAGCTTTTAGCTTAATTTTATTACAGCTGGAGTGCTGCACTGCAAGAATAAAGCAGAGATGGGCAGAGTAGAACTGGATCTTTCTATCTATAACTATGCTCTATCAATGAAGTGAAATCCCTGAGGACCTTGGGGTCCCTGGGGCTGTCAGTGCAGACCTCAATTTCAGCAGAGTAATTGACTTTCAGTTTTCAAGGGCTAAGGAAGAACAGTTTCTCCCTTTTTCCAGGGAAGTTTTACTCACCTTCTGTCCAGTTCATCTGAACAGCAGCACTTACTCTGAAGGCTGATTTGGATGGAAGAGAATGAGTTAGTCAAAGAGTAGTTGTGTTGAATTTCTTGAGCAGTGAAAAGACTGTGTGCAAAGAGGAGAGCAACACCATGTACATATTTCCTAATTAACATATTTCTTTTTGATTGGCATTTCATAAATTTTTGTAAAATTGCAACACTGATTCAAAAGGGATCTGGGGCCCTAGCCCTGATCTGGTGTGTATCATTTTACAACAGGTCCTGCTGCATTATTCAGAATAATGGAATAGAATCACAGAATCCCAAAAGCTGGAAAAGACCTTGAAATCATCAAGTTCAGCCTGACTGATCATGACCCTGTCAGTTAAACCACAGCATTGAGTGCTGTGTCCAGTCACTTCTTGAATACTTCCAGGGATGGTGACTCCACCACCTCCCTGGGCAGCCTGTTCCAGTGCTTAGCAACCCTTTCAGTGACTAAATTCTTCTTGATGTCCAGCCTGACCCTCCCCTAGTACATCTTGGGGCTTCCTATTGAAGTAAATAATTTTTGTATTATATTAATATTATAGTATATTATCTTTATATAGCAAATAAGTTGTATACATTCGTTTTTATCTATTGCAATATTATATTTGTATTGTATTATATTATAATTTTATTGTTCCTATGTAAGCAGAAAGCAGAAGTAGTTGTATATAGTTCTGTGACAATAAAAAGCATTTTATAAACATAAAATATAATTACTTAGGTGAAGTCCCTTTCCCTGTCTCCACATGAGCAGGTGGGATCCAAAAAGAACAGAGATGGCTGCTTGTGGTTATTATAAATGGTTTCTGTAGCTCCCAGCTCGAGATAAAGGTAGTATCTGTCTCGTAGTCATCCTCTATATCCATTCCTAGCTCCAGCTGACTCCAGTGCTTGGGTTAAACTGGAAGGCCACACCACTGACTGGAACATCAGTTGCACGTGATCAAAACACAAAAATAGAAGAAGAGTTGTTAGAAAATTAAAAATAGATTATAGAACCCAGATCATTATATAAACAATAATTTTGATTTATTTTAATTGGCAATAGGGTGGTGCTGGATAGCAAGGTAGCTAAAGCACCAAACATCAAGTTGTTTAAATTATGTTCTCTTAACTCCAGGGTCAGGGAAGTGAATTCAATAACGTGTGGGATATCAGGCTGGGAATTTGTGGCACCAGCCTGTCTCTAGCTATGAGTAATGTGGGTAAGGTGTAATTATAAACCAGGGTACTGGTTTAGGACAGGTCTTGTGGTCTGTGCAACGTGAGCTCTCACTGCAGCCTGGGGCTGTTACATCTCTGCAGAAAAGTGGTGTGAAGTGGTTGAGATAATTAATGATATTTATGCAGCATGAGGGTATGGGATGTGAGAATTGATGAGAATCTAATGCACACCGAAGAGAAGCCCATGCTGCTGTCCCTCCCAGTGGAGTTTGCGGCCGGGGCCCTGCAGAAATGTCACACTGCAGGTGATGCCACTGCTGGCTGTGTCACTGTGGTATTTCCTGTCCTGATAGCACTGGGGAGATGGCACTGCTAACACAGTCTGTTAACCTCTACATAGCTAAATGACTTTTTAATTTTTTTTTTTCCCGATAGTGGAAAAGTTACTGAAGACAATAAGATTGGTAATTTCTTGTTTTAGTGTGTGTCTGAGTCCTCGTATGTGAATGAACAGATGCAAGGATACATTTGCACGTCTGTTTCTAAGATTGTGACTCCCTCTGCTGGCAAATATGTGAATGTATAAAGCAAGCGGCTGTGCACGAGCAGCTTTACAATCAGGGCCGAAACATCCCCTTAACAAAACAGGGTTCCTTCTGTCAAGACTGTTTCCTCTTAAAAAGGCAGCATCGTCGAAAGAGAAGTCTTTCAGAGTAACCTATCGATTTTGACAAAGTTTTCATGGAAAAAATAATATTTTTTCTGGATGAGTTAAATTGACTTTGAAGTAAAAATGCTTTAACATTACAGAGAAAAATAGTGATTTTTTTTTCTGGATTCATATAGTACTTCATTAGCCACACACTGTTATGTTTTATGCCTGGCACAGAAGCAGGTGATAACCTTCTCCTGTAAGTCTGCATGGCAATATGTTATTGATAATGATTCATTTACTTCCCAAAGGTATTTGGCAGCGAGGCTGCCCTGATTTAATAGTTCCCTGAATTTCTGATTCTTTTTTTCCATCTTTGTTTTCCTAACTTTTCTGTCTTATAATATAAAAACGTTGAAAGTTTTGGAACGGGCTGGCGAGGGCTGTAAGCCCAGAAGCAAACATGCTCATGCCATATCAAAGTCCCACCACTTTTAAGCTTCTTGAAAGGGAAGAAATTGATTCCAGATTCTCAGGATGTGGCAAGCTGTGTTTAAAGAAAGTGTGTGCATTTATTATTTCAAGTCAGTTCAATCAGAACTTGATTCCTTCCACCCCCTGTGCCACTTGATAATTTTATAACAGGCCTGTTTGAAGGAGTCATCTCCTCGTTGTGGGATGAGATCTGTGTCTCAGTAGCACAACTGGATTATTCAGTTCTCTGGCTGTTGTCGCCAGGCTTCAGAACGCTTGTGCCGGAAATGAAAAGTCCTCATTCACACAAGGACAGGAGTCCTTGCGAGGGTTCAGTGACAGTAATCTTGAAAATTATTTTGAAAATGGATGCTCTTGCTCAAGTTTTCATGGCCAGTGTGAGGGTTTTTGGTTGCTTAGTGATTGTTTGATACCTAGAAGGAGGTCTTGTTTGAGCACAGGAAAGTAAACTGAGGTCTTGTGTGTTTACTTTGGTTCCTCTGATTGATGCTGAGCAAGTCACTCATGCTCTGTACAGTCACCAGGGTAGCAACAATTTATGTATTCATTGGAGAAGGATGAAATCTAATTAATTGGAATGCTGTGTACATAGTCAGCATCCTGCTTATTATTTTTACTTGCGAGACTGTGTACTGCAAACCGAGGGGACAACCTGGAGTAACCACCCATTAACTGTCCCACCTAAAACTGTGAGTTCTTTGGCTCGTAGAATGAGCCCTTTGATTTCATGTAGGAGTTTAAAAAGTTGTTCTTGAATTGAGTTCTTAGGGGGCACCAGCTCCAGTGTGGGTGGGCGCATTCATTAGTGGTACGGAAGGATATTTCACTGTACGGCTCCTCAGAAGGCGCTGAGCTGGGAGACCACCAACATGATTTCATGCAGAGGAATTTCCAGCCGTCTGACCAGAGGACTCCGCTTGTCTGGTTTGGATTTACATCAAGAGGCCAAAAATAAAAGCGCATTTAAATCATTAACTCACATGTGATTAAATGCCGTTCACCTCTTTCAGTAGCTCCATCACACTTTGTGGTTTGGTGCGTGAGGTGGGAAATGTCTCTCTCAGTGTGCTGTGTATGTACACGTGCAGTAGAAATGCACACACACGCACAGGGCTGGAATTAAAACTGCCCTACATCTGTTTTACATAGTGGAGTTACTCCTGCTAAGCGGAGGGTCAGACCCATAGCACAGGTATGTGCACAGGCTCAGTGGTGCACGCTGATCCTTCCTAGAAGCCATCACATGCCTCTTGTAATAAGCAGAAAATCTGTTCACTCCAAACCCCAGTTTAGAATATTCACAGTAATACCATCTCCATGGTCAGACCCTCTGTGGCACTGAGGCAGGGGTAGGAGCTTCTTGATGTGGTAGGGCAGGTTGTGACATCCTGAAAAGTCTGGACTGGTCTGGCTCCAGCAGCAGGAGAGCAAAACATCTGTCCCCAAAGCATGTCCCTGTGTGGTGGGGAGGGGCAGGGAGTCAACTCTCTTCCTTGCAGCCTGGCTTCTCTCAGCCAAAGGGGTCAGATTATAACTGTAACTGTGATATGGCTTCTTCTGAGTCTTTGGTCCTTATGACCTGTTCTGTGCCTAAAGGCTTCGCCCTGTGCCCAGAAAAGTTCCTGGCAAAGCAGCTCTTGAGTTTGCCAGAGCAAGTTTAAAAACCTGTTCAAAGGCTCTTGTATTGATGGGAAGTTTCCTGTGACAGGAATCTTGGATCAGACACTAATTTGGGACCAACATTAATGCTTTATATTTTTTGAACAGATTTTCAAGGTGCCATATAAATACATGGTATAAATATAAATATATAAATATGTGTGTGATGTCTGTGTATCAACTTGTCATTAAATGTTTTTCTTCTTCTGTACTTGAAGAATTTCCATTTTCCATTACAACCCTCACGTCTGTGCAAGGCACAGCACAAGCCACAATTTGTCCTGTGCTGTGACAGTACCAAGTTTTCTCTGTCATACAACCAGGAAGGATTAGACGGCTTTTAAAATTGTTTTAAAGAAAAGGACTTGCTTTGTGATGGAACACATCAGAATGACGTAGAAGGTGTCCCTGCCCATGGCACGGAAGTTGGAAATAGATGACCTTTAAGGTCCCTTCCAAACCAGGCCATTCCATGATTCCATGTTGATTCCATGATTCTTTAATTTTGGCCTTTTGAAGCACAAAAAAAAAAAGCTATTTCAGAGCATTTTAAACAAGTTTTTATTACTCCCCCTGAGCTGAATAATGTTGGCCTCATGGTAGCTGAAGTGCTTGGCAGCTTTACAAAACCAGCCCTACTATAAAAAATACCCAGTCTTTAAAACATATGTAAAATAGCTTTTCTGCAACATTTGTGGCACATAAAGTACCAAATACATGTTGGTGAGTGTGATATAAAGCTTTTATTGCCATTCATTTGGGATGACCCACATAACTCACTCATGATATGTTAATAAAACTGTTCACTGTGTCTCCTTATAAAAACACACATATAAAGACCACTAAAACTGTGGTGATAGCTTTGTGCTAACTTGTTAAGAAGTGCCGCAAGTTGCATTTATCATCTGTCCCAAATTGCTTTATCTGCTTTCTGCCCAGTAATCAAAGACCAAAATGGCCAGGAACAGCAGTCTGCAAAATAAGTTTTCTTGAGAAATAACTTTTTGAAGGTTCTCCTCAAAATCATGCTGGCTTGGAGGCCCAGAGCCATCAATATTCTGTCTGGTACCTGTGACAACTTTAAGGACCAGTATCTTTTGACCTGCCAGAACTGAGATCTGCAATCTTATGCCATTAGAAGAAAGAGGTTTTCAGTTTTATAAAATGATAACACACCATCACCTTAATCTGAGAAATATGTACTTTACAAGGGAATATTTCTGAACTTTCCTTTTCCTAAGACCTTGCTAATGAGTTAGGAAGATTTCCTGATGGAAATGTGAAAAACACTATTTGAAAACAACAGAAAAGGAACATTTTCTGTAAGTCCGGATGTGACCAGACTGCAGGCTCTCCAAGGCAGGGACTTGGTATGCCTGGTTAACAGTCTTAGATGCAGCCATTCTGGGAATAGTAAACATTTGCAATAAATTTACTAACAGACACAATTTTCTGACACATCTGTGCTGAAGCAACTTTGAAGACATGGAACACCATAGGTAGGAAGACAAAAAAAAATGAAAGAATATATATATTTATATAAATTAAAGTTATAGAACATGCCGAAGTCAACAAGGTTAATGACATGATGAAATTAAATCATGTTCTTAAGCCTTTGCTGAGTCAGGGCCTATATGCGAGGCCAGGCCTAGACTAAAACACTTGCAATGGAAACAGTAGTTGGCAGATGCTCTCCTTTAAGAGGGAATTATTTCCCCTGTGTGTTTGAATATTCCTCCAAGTGCTGCTGGCTTTACTGGGATGCTTTGTTCTGTTTCCCAGCCGAGCTCCCATGCTTGCACACAGGAGCAGTAGCACAGCTGGAAGTGGATTAGAGCAATCTGGCGGCAGCAGTCCTGGGAGGAATTAAGCGCCTCGCTGCTGGAATGGGAGGCCTAAATTACATTATTATTTAGAATTGAGTTTTAACTTCATTGCTCTATGGTTTTGCCCTGGTGGGTTACTCCCTTCGTTGTGATAGACGTGGTGTATCTTAAGTATGTTCCCCACAGCAAGGACTTCAATGGAGTTACGGCCTTGCTCAGTTCAGTGCCCAAATCTTACATAACCAAGTGTTCAGGTTTAAACACCCAACTGGTCTTGATGTCCTGACAGGATTGTTCACAGGCTTATATTTAGCCATTGCAAGCTGTCACATGGTAGAGAGCCCAGTGACTGGCTCCTGGAAGTCAGTTTGCAAAACTGTTGATGACTTCAAAGGGAAAAGAATTGGCCCAGGATCTGTTTTTCCCTAAACAGATTTTTTGTTGTTGTTTTACGCATGCAAATGTTCTTCATAAAATAACAGGGAAAAGAAGAATGAGATGTAAATGAAAATCAATGTTACTAAGTTTCTTTATTAGATAGATCTTAAGTCACTGACTTTCAACTTGAAAAGTGCTAGAAATGAGGTGACAAAATGGGAATTAGAGAAATAATTCTAGTAAAAATAGCCTGGTTCTTCAGATTGCAGAAAAAAGTAATCCGAATTTCATGGACTTTGAGGCCAGAAGATCTTTGGATTATTTGCTATCATCTGCTACAAATCACACCCCAGTCAGTTTTTCCCATTGAGCAAACATATTAATGTTTCATCCTTAAAATGATTTGGTTTGATTGAGCAGAGAACAGGAGCAACTGAAGTGTCCTTGGTGCACTGACGTATATTTGGTCTTTGAGGCTTTTTTCCAGTCCTTGAGCACTGTCTTACTGCTTTCCTTTGACCTCTTGCTGGAATTCCCAATGCCTTTTTTTAACTGGGGACACCAGAACTGGGAAAAAGGTTTTTAGTACTTGCCACAACAGTTCAGTTGCAACAGAGGCAATGTGACCTCCCTACTAATACTTGAATTACCTTCATACATCCAGACTTAATTATAACTGAGTTTGCTTCTGCTTCTTTCAGGGAGGTTAAGCTGAGGCATAATCACGATGATCCCTAAGTCATTTCATGGGGCTTGAAACAAAAAAATCTCAAAAGAAGAGAAACGATGGGAAAGAATTAAGGTGTGAGTAATTTGTAAATCTCGTAGTCTCATGGCTTTTTGTCTCAGTAACAATTTTTGAACACAAAAGACAGAAAATTCTGGAAATATTAAATAAATCTATTTGAGACTGAGATTTTCTAAGTGAACTGAAGGATTTGGGAGCTTAATAGCTTTAAAATTTCATGCTCAGGTGCCGCTAGCTAGGCATTGCTGTGTCTCCCTCTCGTGTCTTTACCGATGCTGGAAATAAATAACATAGTTGAAATCAGTACAATGCAATTGGGGTTATCCGGGTGTAAAAAGAAGAAGATTTTATTCTTCTACGTGCCTGAAATTGGAAGAAGTTGATACTAAAGAGTCAAACACCAACAGCCTGTACAGGAACAAATTTCTTTGCTTAAATCTTGGAACACAAGGGGTCCCCACAGCACTGCTGCTGAAGCCCAGCTGCACTCACCACCAGAAGCTCACTTTACACGTACTTGAATGCAGATCGATCCAGGTAGTTTTCCTTTGTTAGTCCCAGAATCATCCTGTTTGCTCTTTGGTAGTAAAACAAAAGTTCACACTCTGAGTGAACACACTTAAAAATTGAGATATCGGAGTGATAACCTCGTACTATAAAGAATGTGTGTTTATAATCTGTAGGGTTTGACTTTATTTTATTTTTTTTTCCTAGTTCCTGATGCAAATTGGCGGCTGCTTGTCTGCAGTTGCTTTAGGGACACCTGCACAAGACTAACATGGCAGAGGTCAGGATTAGGCCCTCGGGGACGTGCCCTAGAAATGATGCTTGTCACTTACGTGCTGCTACAGGGTCACGGTGATTTGTGAAACGCAAGTTCGGTGCTGTTCTTCCTGGGGCACTTGTAGGCCAGTAGTTTTACATTCACTTGCTTCCTGCCCTCAGGGTCACTTGGACTCCTAAGAGACTTGGAAATGAAGCTTTCCTTTGGTGTCATTTGAACACCTGGGTTTTCTTCTTAAAAACCAGCATTTGAAGGTGCTCTGACCACATTCTTCATGATAATGTTACAAGTATCGCATTTATTTCTTGCCTCCATTGTAACACTGGGTAAGAAAAGGGAAGGAGGAAACCTGAGTTTTCAGTAAAAAAATAGAAACAAGTCAAAACAATCCTTCTGGATGCTTGAAAAACATTTTTTACTTACTTTTTAAGGCATTATTGGTTCACCTACTTCTCTGCGTTTAATTTGGGAGTAGGACAGATTGTATCACAAAAATAGGAAGATGCCAAGATGCCTCTTCTTGTTGCTATATTTACTGTTTATCCCCCTCTAACCTGAAACATATGTCCACAGCTGGTGCATTATTGCTTTACTAACGTAAAGTTTATGGCCAAAGAGTATTTTTATTTTTATTTTGTATATAGGAAGTTGCAAGACAAATTATTTAAATTATTTTTATAAGGTCATATAGAAAAGCTTGAGAAAAAGAGACTCAGGTCTTCTAAATCCAGGTAACCTCTTAATCCTTGGATCATTGTTCTCTGTCTTAGGAAAAGGTAGCTGGGAATCGAGCTCCTAGTCTCTCTCATTCCTTCTATGGAGTTTTTGAGACACATCTGTCAAACTATCCCACACTTTTGGAGTGAAGCCCTAATCAATCAATCAGTGAATCAATCAGTCCACATCATCAGTCTGTAGATGGGGTGAGAAGGGGAGGGAAGAGAGATGATAAGGAAGGGATCTGTCTAAAAGTTATACATTAGTCATTCAAAAGTCCTGGTCTATTTCTGATCAGTGGAGAGAGACATCAATCCATTTCTAAAGGGCATCTTGATTTTTCTTAAAATACGGGTCTAAAGTTGGCAGAATTTCCTTTGGAGGTGCCTGTCCTTGATTACTACCTGTAAGGGAGACTTGAACAATTAGGTCAGACTAATTACCTAAGAATTAGATGGCTGAAGTTAGGCAAGAGGAATCTTACCCATAAGCAAATCAACAGATTTTTGATGTGTCCAGGTTTCTGAGGGTGCTTGGGGTATCCCTCAGCTGTGTCAGCTCCATGTTCCTCTGAGTCCTGGATGAAGCCTGGGGCTTAGCACTGCCATTTCTCTAACTGCACATACACAGAATGACATCCATGTGCCTACATGGATGGAAAATATGTCCCTGTTTATGCCTGGTTCAGACCATGTCTGAAAGATGATTTATGACCAGAGTTGTGTGGCTGTTTCCATGTGTGCTGCTGTGTTTGTGTGACTCACCCCACTCCTGCTGTTCGCTCACCCCAACACTGACTGGGAGTGAAAAACCCCTTTTCAAGTCCCAGCTCTGACTTGTCTGGGGGATTAACATGAGCCCTTGTCCCCTAAAACAACCCCAAACCAGGAGAAAGTGGAGTTGAGGAATAAGAGACACTAATTTATTTCTCTTCTGTGTACACAAGCAGGTATTTGTTGATTCATTAAGTGGGTAGAGACAGACAGATCACAGCTTTTCCACATGGCTGTGTGGGCATTCACCTTTATTGTGGGAACATGTACAAGCCTCTTTTCCAGTGAATATTGAATTATTTATCTGGAGTGGAACATCTTTAATAGGAGAGCTGAATCACCCCAGAAACTCCCTTTGGCCCAGACTTAGGCATCTAAATGCCTTGGATGCGTGGGAGCACACAACCTTCATCCTCCTCTGCATTTCCAATGGTTCTCTCAGTGACCTCCCACTCACTTGCTGCTCAGAGCTGGGGATTTTATGAGGCAGAAACATGCCTGGAAAGGATGCTGCAATGGTCAAATTGGCAATATATTTGTCCTGTGGGGAGTAAACGCTAATATTTAAGTAACTTTTAAAAAAATTGGAGGTATTATCCTAGATCACTTGGGTGAACTGTGAAATTATATTCAATGGGTAGGATTCATCTCGCCTGAGTTCACCTCCCTGAAAGTGAGGTGTCTAGTCTGAGCTAGTCCTTTAGGTTTCATCTGTAATTCACGCAGTAGGACGGGCATGAGTGGAGTGAGTCACGCTGGTTTGAATCAGGTGTCTCAGGCAGTTGGATGGAATTACCCTCTGGAGATGCTCAGTTCCTCTGAGCAGAGGGGGAACCTACGGAACCAGCTCAGACAAGACACCTGACTCTTAAATGGCTGAACAGAAGAAATCAAGGCAACACTCAGATCTCCAGGGTTTTATTGAAATCACAGGGGGGAAAATAAACTGTTCAATATGGAGTACAGAGTCACGTGTATTGCAGTCACAGCCCTCCACGGAGAAGATTTAATCTATACAGATTAAAGTTACAATACTCTGTTGAGCCAGCCTGAAAAAAAATAAGTGAGAAGGATAGAGAAAAAAGAGAGTTAAAATATGAATCCTTGGGTTTTAATCAGACTGTCAGGCTAGTAGAATGATATTATTTTCTTATCTTAAATTGGTTCCCCTCTCCTACCAGAAAACAGTATTGGGTCTCATATACTATCAAACTGTGAATCTGGAAGTGATCAGGAAAGGTGGTTTGTTTTTTTAAAGGAAAAATAAATCTGAGATTGTTTGATTGAGACTGTGAATATTTATGTACTGTTCCCCCTTTTCCCTCATTGCGTATTTCACCAGGTTCATTTGCGTGTGTTACAGGATAAATCTTACTGGAGGGCAGTGGAAGAAAGCAGTAAAAAGGGAAAACATCAATCAGCGATCCAGGGTAGCAGCAGGAATTGTTCATTTTTGTACATGGATCATGGTTTGTTGAACTTGCCTGGGCTTGACAATTAAGAACCTTGCAGTTGTGCCGAGGTCAGCCTCAGGTAGTTTCAGATGTTGGCTACAAAAGACAAGATGTTGCTGGGCTTCAATGACTTTGAAGCCTTATTGTCACAGGGATAATAACTTAGGAAGAGGGCCACATATATTTGTCCTTGACTTGGAGAAAAGGTTTTGTGACATAAGTTTTATTTTAAAAAAATGCTCATGGGTGGTGTGAGTAACCTGATTTATTGGCACATGTGGGTGGAATTTTATGAATAATAACTTGCTTTGGAAAGTAAAAGTATTTTCTCTCAAACTTTTTGAAACAGAAGGTTATTCTCCTTTTAATTTGGAAATTATATGTTAATTTTTAAGATTACCAACATTTAAAAAGTGATGTGAAAATGATTGGATGTCTAGGCATGACTTACTTAACCAACCATCCCCAAACATGACATTCTTGTTTTCATGTTTGTTTGGAAATCTTGCATTATTTTGCTTAAATTTTGTTCAAAAAATTATCTATTTTTGCTCTTTTTTCACATAAATCAAGTAGTTTTTATGTTCAATTTGCTTAAAATTCTATTGTTCTTACTACTCTGATTGTGCCCTCTATGCCTTGCATCTCTTTCCATAGTAACTATCAAGTGAAATCCTTATCCTGCAAGAGGTTCCACACAAATACATAAAAAGGGAGTCATCTCACCTCATTTTAGCTATTTTAAATTTAGGCATCCAGTCTGCCTATGAAGGAGAGTGAGAGAGAGAGAAAGAGAGATTGAGGCTTCTCTGGTGGTAATTCAGCTTTTCCTAGGCTACTATTTTAGGATGGAATGATTTGCCTTCCAGTGGCTCGTTCAGGCCACAGAGATTGGTGTTTATGTGCTTTGTCTGCTTTGCTAGTTCTCCTTGTCCCAGCATTAAACGAGGAAGGAAATATTTGGAGTTCAAGGAAGGGGAAAAAAGAGTCCTCGCCTGACCTCTGCAAACGCTGTGGGTGTGGGCAGCCTGAATCGGTTTTACTTTTTCCGAACTGTTTTTCTTTTACTACTTTCTAGTTACTTTCCATTTAGCTTCAGCCTTATTTGACCCACAGACAACAGAGATGGAAACGACCGATGACGCTGGAAGTTTTATGGCCGGTATTATTTCAGGGGTCAGATTAACTGATTAAAATAGTGTCTTTTGGCTTTAAAAGTTGCTGGAGAAGTCCTAACCCCACTGAAGTCAACAGCAAAACTTCCATGGGCTTCAGGACGGCCAAAATTTCACCCTGAGTACCTATTAATGAATCTTTGTCATCTGGCCCTCTGCTTGACTTGCAGGATTGCTCCATGCATTACATTTTCCAATGTTTTGTTCAGATGTGGTATAAGTACTTCAAGGCACAAGGACTTCTCTCCATCCCCTGGAAATAGTTGCATAGGCTAATAGTTTAAGGAAGTTTTTGCTTGAAGAGTTGAGTAACAGAGCCAAAGTCTGTTCTTGGTTGAACTGGAGTAAATATGGAATAGCTTGTTGACAAAGCAGAGTTACTCCTCTTTTATGTCAGTGTAACCAAGAGCCCAGTTTTGCCAGTTATTAACTTTTGTTAAATTATTTGTACTTCTGTGCATGTCAGAATTTGTTAATCTCATTGTTCAACATCAAGTAACCTTCTGCTGAAAACAGAACGTCATTGTGAATTAGGTATCATCAGCTAAAATGAACCTCACCCTGTGCATTTGACAGATGGTAATACATTCATTAAGTGTTCTGTGGTTGCTTTGAGGTTGGAAAGTGCTATTTTTCTGGCTTCTAACTCAGGATTCTTAAGTAAAGTTGTTTAAAATCATAGTTTTGAAGGGAGAAGAAAAATCACAACAAGCTCATGGGGGTTTTTTTATTACTATTGTTGTTTACTGTTGGTGGGATGACAGGGCAGGACTGTGATTGCTAGAAGTTGTCTTTGGCTGCGTAAGTAGCCCAGAAGGAAGTAGAGAAGTCTGAGAGAGATGGTTCCACCATGGATTTTGTATCTACATGGGTAGAACTTCTTGGAATTTGAGATTATATTAAATATATCCCAGTGGAGGCAATATAATGCCAGTGCCTTTGCGCTTGGTGATTCCACTGTCCAGAAAAATGGTTTCCAGGACTTCAGACATTTCAGCTGTTGCATGGATAAGCTGATGACAGGGCACCTCTCTCAGAGCTGGTCACATTTGGGATGTCTAAGTTCCTTAACTTCCTACCGAATGTCTGCAGGGTAGGGAAGCAAATGGAGGTAGAAATTTCAAAAGCAGCATGGAGCCACATACTCAGGCCCGGTTCTGCTTGGTGTTGTAATATTGAATCCTCCACCCTGACATTACCAAGACAACGCAAGGGTGAGATTAGACACTTCAGGAAAAGTTCTCCCCACAGCTTATTTAGGGGTCACCAAAACCAAGTGTAGAAGAGAAAACTCCACTGAACACAGAGGAAGCTCTCAGGGTGTTTGATTTAAACCCATTCTTTTAATTTATGCACTTCAGGGAAGATTAATCCCACCCATTAGCTGTTATCAGCAAACCTATTTAGTTATTTAATGATGTCTTCCAGAGGACAAGTTGCCAAGGGAATTAGGTGCTTAGCCACTTCTGAAATTCACTGTGGGTGCTACTCTCACAAATGAGGAATTAGTAATTTTTTAGTTCTCAACATATTTTTAAATGTCTTCATCCAGTCTGGTGCTGTGACTGGTATTCACATGGCCCCTGCCCTGGTGAGTGCGTCCTCTCCCCTGTGTTCTCACTGCAGACAATGTAGAGAGTCATCCAGATTTTCATGAAATAGCCACAGTATGAGAAGTTTGGAATTAAATCCAAGTTTAAGGAATTAATCCAAGCTGAGTTTGGTCAGTAATGTGAACCCAGACAGTTCTTTCCTCAGCAAGAGTCCCAGAACATTCAGAGCTGTAGGCTATTCTGAAGAGGTTATTTCCTGGTCTCCATTCACTATTTTTTACCTTTCATATAATGCCTAAATATCTACCAGGTTAGAGAGAAAATTACATTCTTTTACACATCCTCCAACTTTAAGTGAGGATTTCCCTGAGTACCTTCTCAAGGAACCTAAGATTTCAAATCATATGGATAAATCTGAATGCGTCAGGGCACCTAAAACGTTGGATTTGCAACATGGATATTTGCATATGGATTTCAAAAAATGCCTTGGAAACCATCGACAGGCTTTAAAAATCTGACCCTGTGCACCTAAATTCCATTTGATATGGCAATTTATTGATTTTAATTCCCTTAGTTTTTCAAAATTTTCTCATTATTTAATTGGAAGGAGAGCAGTTTTCTCTTACTCATGTTTTTTCTATTTTCCAGGCTGTTCTGAGAGGTTTACTAGGATAAGAAGAGTTTTGATTAAATAAATGGGGTCATTGGTGTCAGAAGTATTTGTTCAGTTCTTGACTGTCAGGATAGAAGATGGTCCTGACTGTGTGGTGACTTCATTGTGAGATGTCAGGATCCTGTGGGCTCCAGCAGAGCCTGTGAATTAGGTCACAGATGTATTGAACCCTGAACATATGCTTATTTCTGGCCTAAAGCTGCCGTATGCAAGCACAGAGTATGAATTCAGATAGATGTTTTTCTCACTGTCACAAGCAGGCTTCACTCCAGACATTGTTTTTGGGACAGCCATGACGCACTTTGATAGAGCATTGAGAGCAAAAAAAACCCACTCCAAACCCTAATAAGTTCCAGAAAAGTTACATAAACACACCTCACCTGCTGCTCCTGTCTCCATGCACACACCTGACTGATCCCATGGGTTAACACAAAGCATCAGACATCCTCCTGACACTGGAATATTGCTCAGATGACTTGGAAAACAAAAAATCCACTGGGTGAAGGGAATACTGGGAAATAGTTAGTGTTGACCCAGTTCTCTAAATTCCAGATGAACAAAATTGAATTAAATCACAGTAATTTGAGTCCATTGTCTCTACATGAACACACTGTAAGAGGACACAATCTGAGGCTGACCAAGAGAAGCAGAACTGTCTATTCAACAGGTGTTATAGGTCAAACCAAAAAGAGATTGCTAAATCCTTTGAGTGCTGCCACACTCCACAGTTCCTACCCTCCCGTGGGAGTTGTGAGACAGGACAGCTGCAGGCGATTAGAGGCACCACTGCCAGCATCTGACAGCAGAATGTCAGTGTCAAAATTCAATTTGAATTGATTAAATGAGGGATGGCAACACTTTTGTTTTATGGATGGCAGCACTTCAGTCACTTTAGATGCTCTGCTTTCAGAAATAAAATTCCTTCCCTCCCTGCTATGTTTGTGGGGGTGTTTTCAGTTGGATCGCAGTCATTTCTCCAGTCAATCAATTAAGCCAGGGTTTGCCACTGTGTCTCAGAGTCAGCCACAAAAGAGCTGGTATGGTTCCCTGGTGCTGGGCCAAGAGGCTCCAGTGGGAGCAAGGCATCAAGCAGCTTAATCTGACTTCCACTGCTGGCACAGGTTTAATGGATGTTAGGGCAGCAGAGAAATTATGTTCTGTGGTGTTCAGCTCCTGCTCTCTCAGTGGCCCTGGACGTGCTGCCTTTCTCTGTGTGCCAAAAGCACAGGGGCAGCTGACAGCAGAGCCTGTGGAGTTACCTGTGCCAGCAAGGCTCTCTGTGAAGGGCGATTGCTGCAGCCCTTTGGAGCGCCTGTTGTGGTCCATAAATATATTTAGGACCATAGAACCATAGAATTGTTTGGGTTGGAAAACACCTTAAAGAACATCTAGTTGCAACCCCCCTGCCATGGACACCTCCCACTATCCCAGGTTGCTCCAAGCCCCATCCAACCGGGCTTTGAGCACTGCCATGGATGGGGCAGCCACAGCTTCTCTGGGCAACTTGTTCCAGTGCCTCACTATTTCACAGGCAAAAATTTCTTGCATATAATTAACCAAATTTCCCCTGTTTCAGTTTGAACCCATTGCTCCTTGGACTTTATCTCCGTAGGCCTCGTAGTGCTACATCACCTGAGTAACTCTCCCCTAGGCTCAGTGGCAGTAAGGCACTCAGAGATACAAGATTTTACAGTATTAAGCCATTAATACTGATTCCAGGCTACATGTGCAGCAGGTATAAATCACTGCAGGTAATTTTCACCAGCTGAAATTCTGGCCCTAAGCCCATGAGTCATGTTGTTATTTTTTCACATTGTAAATTCTTGCTGTTTCTTATTTATGTTGCTTTAGCACTTCGGGGCACTTGTGGGGGACCAGGACTCCATCATGCTCTTCACCCTTCAAACAGAAACACGAAAGACCCTTCTTTCCCCCAAATGTTTGCATTTTAAGTAACACACAAATCTGCATAGAGTTATTCAGGTTTTTGTAAGTGCATTATTGCACGCAGATTTTTCTGTTATCCTGAGAGTGAAGCATAAGAACACAAATTCCTTGCCTGGGTGAAAAATTTGCACTCTGCTGTGGAGGTTTAGGTGGCGTTTGAAGACTGGAATTTGTTGGAGATGGCAGCAGTGTGGGACATGATCTTCAGTAACTGAACTAAGAAGTCTGGAGTCTCCTCTCCATTGCAAGACCCTATTTGAGATCTCTCAAAAAGAGCTTTTGCACCCAAGCCGAACCTGAGTTAAATGGGAATTTTAACGCTGGCTAATATCTCATCTCATTTGTAGTATTGTCTTTCAGCTAGCATCTTTGAAATTACTGCTATTGTCTTTAAATACTCTGGAAGGGGGTTGAAAGAAGTAAAACTAAGACTTGATAGAGCTGAAGTAATGCTAGAAAATTCTGCTTCATTGCAGTCCTACGTGGCTGGTTAGAAAAATGAAGGAGCAGTATACATGGTTCCAGCTCCTGTGTGATGGCTTTCAACAGACCAGAAGGATATCATAGGGAATATGTGGTTTTTTGGTGTATCATATTGACAAGCTGTTTTTTCCTTCTGTGATCTCTTTCACTGCTTTTTATTGTTTGCCAGGAGAAGACATGGCACAGCAAGGTCCCTGTGTCCCTTTTCCTGTTGCAGCATGAGCTTTATTCTCAGGCAGACGTACCTTGCTGGACTACTTTGCCTTTGGATTGTGTAGGCTTTACAGCACAAATTAACAACAAATAGATTGGTTCTTGGCTTTGCTTCTAGACACTACCATAGCCATTGACAATGAGTGTTTATAAACAATTCTTATCCTGCCCTAATCACTTATTCTTTGCTTTTTTTTGGCAAAGCTCTTGAAAGGGGCTTGGTGAAGGCTCTGAAGAAGCTGGATGACTACCTGAGAACTCCCCTGCCAGAGGAGATTGATGCAGACAGCACTGAAGAGGAGAAAGTGTCTAAACGCAAGTTTCTGGATGGAGATGACCTGACGCTTGCTGACTGCAACCTTCTGCCCAAACTCCACGTTGTCAAGGTAAAAGATGTCATGAGATGGTCAAAGAAGCCTTATCTGATGCTGATGTGCCTTGCTCTGACAGCTGAGTGCTAAAGCCAACGTGCGTTTCAGCAGAGAGTTCTTAAGGCCTAGAAGAGCAGTTCGAAACACACTTTTGCTCTTCAGTGTTTCCTACAGGTTAACTAAAAGAACTTTATATTTAGTACATGGGAAAATTGTCCCATCGCTAATTAGTGGTGAAGACAATATTAAGTTCTAGGTGTCTTGTCTCTTTATTTTTACCCTGCTGCAAGTAACAGCAGTCTTTCATATTAATTAGTTCCTAATACCCATAAGAAACATGTCAAAACTTTAGTCAGTTCCCACCCATTTGTAACTTAAGAGCAGCAGTCCATCCCTTTGGGGAATATTTATTCCATCTGGTATTTCACACAGAGAAGTTAACAAATCAAAGTCACTGCCGAGGTCCAAGGTTTAAGATGTACTATGGTTGCTGGTATAGTGCAAATCGTGTACATCATCTTGACTTCTAAATGTTGCATTTATTTAATTTATCAGATGACATGTTGCTTTAGAATAACCCAAGTACCTGGCAGACCTTGGCAAGCAAGCGAGCTAGGAATTAAAGCCAAGTCATGCATCTAATTTGGCTCTGTGAGCCAAAACATAAACTGAGCCTGGGAGCTGACTGCACACATGCAAAAAGGAAAAAAAAATTTAAAAAGCACATAAGTCACCAGGTAAGAAATGTGATAATATCCTCACAGGTTTAGTGCTTTTTCTGGCTTGTCTTCATTGGCAACACTGGAGTCAGACAATGCAAAATGAATGTGTGGCCCCTCACTGGTTCTTGTCTCCTTGGGATGAAATGAAAGATGTCAAAAGAGAATTAAAATTTTTCTTAGACAAGCATAGCCATAGGATATTGCCTGAAAAGCATTTTACAGACAGAAGAAAATGGTAAATTATTTTTTCATTTGATGGAAGATGTGTGTTGGAAGTTTTGAAAATGTTGACTTAAGTTGCCCAGCAGGTTTTATCTTCCCCATATGCGTGTGAAGCATCATGGAAGGCAAGAATGCTTAATTAAATGCAGTTTAGAACAGGATTTCAGCTTGCATATACGAAGTCGATCCTGATAATAAAAACAAATCACAGTTGTTTCTGAGAACATGACTATCCTAAGAAATCTGAGATGGAAAACAGCTCTACCATGTGCTTTAAAAATAAAGGGGAACTCTGTGGCACATATGTATGTAATTTATGCCCAGCAACAATTTTATACTGTCAGAAAAATTAGAGATTGGAAGCACTCATTAAATTAGCTAATCCATCCCTTCCTATCAGCTAGTTCACTCTGTCACCACAGGCTGATTCTGTATGGTATATTCCCAAAGGGAAACTGAAATATCCCAATCCAGCAAGGCACTTAACCAACCAACTAGCTTTAAGTACAGATTAGTCCCATTGACTTCAATGGGACTGTACAGGTGCTTAAAATTAAGTATGCACTTAACTATTTTCCTGAATAAGGGCCTGAGTGTTTTTAAAAATCGAAAATTTGCCTTGATAGACAATTTCCTAGTCTAACAAGTCTTGAAATAACCATTTTCTCCCTCAGTTTATCCCGATGCTCCTGTTTCTAATATATGCTAAATCATCTTGGTTTCCTAATCATGGTACCCATACCACCCTGAATTTTTCCTTTTTGTGAACATGGAGACAGCCTTCCAACAGCTGTAGGTGGTTATATCCTCTGACACCATTGGCCAGGCAGAATATATTACATATATTAAAAATATAATACAATCTATATATATAAAATATTGTTAAATATAATAATTAATATGAAAATATGTTATAATCATTACTAATGCCTTTCTCTTAAATCTGTCTTGCTTTTTATGATTCAGCCCCTTCTTATGTGGTGTCTCAGCTTTAAGTGATGTACTTAGGACTTGTAAAAAAACCCAAAACCCCAGTATGGTAAAATCAATGAACTTCAAGTACCATAAAAGTTGCAATTTGGTGACAGTATCCAGGTCGTTGCTTTAGAGTGTCCTTAGGCCAAGCAACAGTCTTGCAAGATAGGGGACAACCAGCAGTAATGTCTCAGTAACTTTTCTGTAAGTCCCTGATTCTCCAAACATCCCTCTCGTTTGCTATTAATTATATGACAGAAAAGAGCAAGAAGCTCCCTAAGAAGGAATCTGGAGATACATCACCAGTGAGATGGTTTTTTTCAAATGTTTTATCTTTTCTTTAGATTGTTGCAAAGAAATACCGCAACTTTGAGTTCCCGGCGGAGATGACGGGGCTGTGGCGGTACCTGAAGAACGCCTATGCCAGGGACGAGTTCACCAACACCTGTGCAGCAGACAAAGAGATCGAGCAAGCCTACGCAGACGTGGCCAAGAGGCTCAGCAAGTCCTAACTGCCCCCAGCCGTGGCTCAGTATCCCCTTTTACAGACTCTGCTCCTTGTTGCCTTAAGATGTACTTTATCCTTGTGCTGTCTGGTTGGCATCCCTATGACTTCACCTGTTCCAAGTGTATTGGGCAAGGACAAAGCTGCCTCTCCCTGGAGAAGAGAGAAGGCAGCTCTTGTGGTGGGGGTGGAGACCCTTTGAAGTCTAACCCAAGATCTGGCTCAACTAGTATTATTTGCAATCAGTATTGGAAATGAGTCCACTTGACTAGTTTCTTGTTCTGTGTTGGGGGTACATCATGACCTATATTCTTTAGAGTTTTAAAAATAGCTGAAATTTCAGGTAAGAGAGTTAGGAACACATAGAACTGGGTCTTCTCTAGGTTATTTCAAGGATGCTTTTCCCCCCAGTTCTATTAAGATCCTTGAGACATGAACAAAATACAAGAGGGAGAAAGAGGGGGAAAGTAGGAGTTTGACCCTAAAGCAGAAATGCTCTTAGCAGTTATGTTTAAGTAAACTCTCTGAATGTATCTTCTGTCTTAGCGGGCCCAGGAGTTTATAGGGTATTTATTTTTAACTTGGCGCAAGAGGGGGAAGCCTGAGCGAATATGTCAGACTTGCAGATGCTACTCTGCATAAAATTTGCATGGTGTTGTTGGATCCGAATGTTTAAAGCAAAAGAGAGTGAATGAGCAATTGAGCAGGCAGCCCTTGGAAGAGCAGGGCCTGTGCCAAAATGCCCAGTGGATGTGCTGGTTGGTAGAGGCAGACAGACACAGCAATAATAGGGGCAGCAGATTGACTCCAGCACCCACAGAGGGAATTGGCACAGCAAACCAAACCACGTAGGATATTGTCGTCTTGACTGTATGGTTGCCAGTTCCTTTATAATTGCTATCTTGGGAAACTTGGATCAGCAGTGGGAAGCTGTCACTGCACACGGATTCCAGGCAGGGGAAGCGCTTTCGTCGCCTTGGGCTCCAGATGGGTCACTTTTCAAGTGCTCATCATCTCACCCCAGGAGGAGTTTGCTATGAGAGCCTCAAAGAGGGCAGGCTGGCACAGTGAGAGGCATGTTTCCAGCCAGGAATTCAGCAAGTGTGCTAGCAGAAATCCATGCATGATGCCTCAATCCCGCTTATCCAGGCTTTACCGATCCAGGTTCCACGATTCTGAATTAGGTTTTTTTCTAGAAGAGATTATTTTGCTCTATCTGGAGTGCCTGCCTGGCACATCTGCTTTACACTAGTGATTATTTGCACGTTCCTTTAGCAAATTCAGAATGACAGCTCTTTCACTTGAAACTCACGTGCTCCAGTACATACAGCAGAGCACATGGCTCGCGGATTTCAGTTTGGGGGGCATTTATTCCTGTTTTAAAAGATAAAAATAAACTGAGCTGTAACCTGATGTGGCTCCCCTTCTGATCAGAGCTGCTAGCGTTGCACTGATTTGAGGGGAACCCGAAGCTGGTAAGCTGTGACCAAGGAGAACCTCACAGCAGACTTTTTTCCAGCCAGAGAGCTGGGAAAGTGGAACAGCATCGAAAGCCAGGCTCTGCCGTGTGATGCTGATGATAATCTGAAACCATCCTTTTGCTTTGGTGGGATAATTCCACTTTTCACACTAACCCAGCTGGGAGCAGAATGTTGCTCATTGACTGAAGAGAGTTTGCGGTTGACTATTGTTTCGCGTGCAATGGTCAATTTGTTCTGAACTTTGAAAACCTTGGAAGAAAATCCATGAACTCCCAAGTCTTCTCCTAGAATGGGCTATTTTAGCAGCGGCTAGACTGGAGGGCAAAGGCTTGCACTCTTTAAAATGTTGCTGAGAAATCAGCTGGCTCAGAGAACACTAATAGCAGCCAGAAAAATCTAATGATATTAGAAGTGTCTGCACAAGCACATGTGGCTTGTTAAAAGCGTTTCTTTATGAGATTGGAATTACTGTGATATTATTTTCTTTTTTTTCTTTTTAAAAATTCCTTCAATTATTTATTTATTTATTTATCTTAATTGACTCGATCCTTTCTTTCTGTCTTTCTGGTTTTTGTTTTCACTCAGCACATGGGCCAGGATGGTTCTGTCAGTTTAGAAAAATGTTATTAGCAAAGCTCAGCAAATTTGTTCCTAGTGAAAAGTCTTCTATCTGATCAGTGGTCCTGGGGATTTTTTACTTTCAGTATGATCCTGTCGATCAACAGAAACTACATTTTTCTCAGTTGTCTTTTCCCAGGTTTGCGCTTGAATCAGTAGCTTTGTTTAGTCACAATTGCAGTGTATCTTTGAATAAAAGACACAGAAGCAGATGCAGATTCCTGTTCACTGCTTATTATATTTAGCTCCTAAAAGAAGACTGTCCAAACATGCAGCAGATCTCAGGCAGGTGAACCAGGGTCTGCCCTGATTTCCATCTCAGAATCTTCATCATTTTGCTGAATCTCATAGTTCTCTTAACATGTTTGGTTTTGTTTTTCATGCAAGAGGGCCAAATCACAATCAGTTGATTTCAGTGACCTCAAACTACATCTGTTTTAAAAAAAATTATGTTTAAAAAAGGTTGGGCTTACATAAAAAAGAAAGTGATCTATAAATGCAATGAGCTTTTTCTAAGATGATTTCCATGTTCTTAAAAACTTTTTAAGATTTCATAATAAAATCTGAAAATCCCCAGGCTAATTTTTTTAATTAATTACAAAAAAATCCTTAAATATTTTCATTTTTCATACAGTATGCCAAAATATCTAGATAAAATATAATGATGGATATGAGAAACTATTAGAGGGAAATGGAGCAGTTTTCAATTACGGTGCCAGTTCTGTCTGAATTCAATTCTCACTCTGCATCCTAACTTTGCATTTTACTCATGACTCTATTCTAGGCTGATCCAAGATTATGGACAGGTTCAGGCATTCCCTGACCTTTGTTTGGGTTTGAAATTCAAGCTCATGTTTTCAGATCTGTAACTTTCACTCACCTTTGTGCTGTTTGGCTTTATCCATAGCCAGAAGCAGGAAATACTGGAAATCCTACATAGAAAAGTGTTTTGCTAAGATTTTGAGCTCAGTTCTCAAGACTCGGGATCCATCACCAACGAGATTTTAAAGGGCTCCTTTAGGCAGACTCTTTTAGGCAGAGTGTTTTTGGTGACCTTCCATTGTATTTAGAATTATAAGTAATAAATATTAATCATGCAGGATTCTATATCTACATTGGCAAGGCAGCATTTCTGAAAAGAATCTAAGTGACAAGACAGACATTGCAGATTTACAATAACTTTGTTCATAAATTTTTTTGCAAGATGTAAAGAAAGACATAGTGCAGAAAGGGAAGAAGCCAACAATGTGGATTTAATCATCTACATTTCAGAAATGCAGACCAAATGTCTGTGAAGATGTCCATTTCATCCAAACATTTCTTAGATATTTATTTCAAAGCTCCCTGCTCAGTCAATCCAACACTCCATTCATATTGGAACGAATATTGATTTTTCTTCTATTAGCAGTGGTATGGGAGTTCTTGAGGATCCCATAGATTAGTTACCCTTATTCTCTGTTAGACTGTTTGAATTGCCAAGAGGTCATTTTTCAGCACAGGTAGGACTAAAGAGTATCTGTTTAAAGTCTATTTAAACCAGGGCTTCTGAGAAACATTTTTTCCTATAGAAATCACATAATGATATTGCTTTATCAGGTATAGTGTGGAATATAGAGCTACAGGGTACTCCTCTGTTGGCATCAGCTGAAAAGCCACTGCCGGAGGGAATGGCAGTCTATAGCACAAAGGAAATAGACAGCTTTGTTTCCTACAAGAAAGTTCAGCTGAATTGCACATAGCATTTTTTTTAAAACGTGTATTTATTTTATTTTAACCCCTAAACACCTTTCTCCCTCTCTTGTCTGTGCTCAAATTCAGCTCCAAGTTAGCCATAACCATTTCCTCAGTGATAAGAAGTAGGATTGTCGTGGATGGGCACAGGGGAAACTGTGTTTTAGTGTAACCTTTCCATCTGGTAGGATGAAGCCCCCTGTCTGCATCACCTGAGTTTGGCTAATTAGCTGAGTGGAAAGTATTGCAAAAATTTAGCCAGTGGAAATCACACTGCTGTAAAACCAGAAGCACATGGAAGCATTATTTTTTAAAAAAATGAATAGGTGTTTTAAAGAAAAAAATACCCCTAAAATCTTGTGTCTTCCTTCATGTGTATTCTTTTAAGCATCAGGAAATTTGCCTTTGTTTATTACTCTTCTAGATGTATTCATTATTCTTGAATTGCTTTTTATATTAAGAAATACTTTTCCAGTAAGATTTTGCGTTTCTGCTGAATCTTTCATCTCTTCATTAATTTTGATGTCTGCAATGACTTAGTAATTCCAGAGGAGGCAGAAAAGCTGTGAGGTTTATACTTGTTGAGAAGTTGAAGGAGGTAATGATTTTTTTTTTGAAGAAGAAGACAGTATTAAAAACATTTTTAAGATTGTGTCTTTTCATCTGGGATACTTTAACCAAGAGTGATAGACTGTTTAGTCCGGACTGTGAATTTCAGCACAGACAGGAGCAAGGCAGCATGTTTCTCTGAGGGGTTTCTCTGAGGTAGTAGACATACTCCCTCTGAGTCACAAATTTCCCATTTCCTCCTTTCAGAAGGGATGTGCTGGTTTGGACCCTGAACTATGACAGCCCACTCAGAGCTTAGCAGTGAAAAGAGGAGTCCTGTTCCCTTTTCTCCCTTTCCATCTCATGTGCACGGAAAGCAGAGAGCGTTAAGCTCTTTATTTCCTTGTCCCACATTCCAAACAACACTCAGCCCCAGAAAAGCCCAGAAACCCTATCCAATGCTGTTTTCCAAAGCTTGATCTGTCCATTTTTTAGCACATGACATAAATGCCCGAAGAATCCCGTGTAACCCTTCAGGCACTCCCCACACAGGACTCAGCAGCCTCTCAGAGACTGTAGCAATCATCTTATTCCCCTGTTGCCCCAAATCATTCCCCTTTCACCATTCACTGGAGAGATGCTAATCCTGAAAACACTCCCCAGGATGTGTTTGAATGTGGTGTGTTTGAGCTGTGCTCATCAGCTAAGCAGCTCTGGATGATGACATTGTCACAGCTCAGCGGGTTGTGCCTCCGCTGCCAGGGGGACCCACCACCCGCTGGAGGAGCCAAAACTGCTCCACCAGTGATGGTGCAACCATGATGAAAGGTTTGAGGGCCACCTTTCCTCCTGCCTGGCTCCCTTGTCTGAAGTGTTAGAGCTCAGCTGGAGCCGTGATCCAGCTCTAATGAGCATTTCTAGCTTGCAGCATGTGAATAGGGACTACTGATGTGTTTAATGTTAAACATGTGCTTGCCTGCCTGCCTGGAGAGGGGCCTAGAAGTCATGACAGAAAAGCCTATACTAATGAAGGGCATTATTATTCTCTTCCCTTTGAAATCTGGTGGCAGAATTCCCAGTGGGGGAATTCCCAATAGGAATTCCCAGTAAAGCCAAAGGCCGCATAAGGATGAGGATGTTTCTAGTGCAGAGAGAACAGAGTACACTCAGGAAGAAAAGGAGGCAGCAGATAGAAAGGGCCTTAGTGCAGAAGGACACCAGGTGGTAACTGGAGAGGCACGAGTGGTGCTGCCAGGCTCTGTTCTGGCCCCAGGGTGGGTTCAGAGTGGAGCTGGGACCAGGCTATGCTGGCAGTGTAATGCCAAGGCATGTTCTGCTGTATCTCCAGCCCCGCTCCCTGTGGTGGTATCCCACAGCACAACGATGCCTCCATTGTGTCTGCCTTACTCTTATTATGAAGTGGGTTGTCTAAAGAAAACTAAGAAGGGTGGGGGAATTTTTCTTTTTTTATATATACATGGAGTAAAAACAATCCAAATATGCTTTAATGGTTCTCAACATGATACTGTCAATTCTCACCACAGGGTGGAATTTGTTGGTGGAAATTAAATTAAATTAAATTAAAACAGAAAAGCTTGGCTATTGCTAATGGGTACTACTGGGAGCCCTAAAAGCAGTTTTCAGTGTAGAACCATAACAGGAGTGAACATCCTTTAATTCCCAGAATTGCTTAGGTTTCACAGGGTCATTTCACCCCATTCTACTGCACTGCTGAGAAGTTGCTCTTTCCCTGTCTCTCTAGGTCTATAAATTCTGAAGAATTTGGGAAATGGCTATGGGCACCAAATTAGTCTTTTTCTTTTTCACTCCTTTTTTTTTCTTCCTTCATTAAATTAACTACTTTAGTTTGGAAATAAGCAATAAGTAAGTAGAATTTGCAAACAGCAGATTTCTCTACTCTTTCATTAAGGAAGTTTTTAAGAGCTTTCAGGAAATGAGAGGTTATCCCCAGCTTTGGGAATAAACTGTGGTATAAAATATAAATGGAAGTGGGATTCTGGTAAATTATTGAAGCAGAAAGATTGCAGTTTGTTTTAAGGCGCATGCTTAGGAATAAACAAACAGAATATTCCAGATACTGCAATAGGGGCTTCAGATTCAGTTCTGATTTCTGGTTTGGGTTTTTGGGGTTTGTGTTTGTTTTTTGGTTTCTTTTTAATTACCTATTGTACAACATAAAAACTATATATGCATATACATATATATATATATTCAGAGTATTTATCTGCATTATTTAATTCAGTAATGCTGTGAAGTTTGTTGGGATGGAAGGTGGCACAAAGAGGAAAACTTACACTCTTGAAACAGCACTATTATTTATGTGTCTTTGATTTGGTTCCCACTGGATTAAACAAGAACCACACCATTTAGTTGTGTGGAAGCAGGATCTCAACTTCACAGACCCCGAAAGTTTGGCAGTCCCTTGGAGGACAAGGTAATTTGCTGTTTAGCAATCTGAGCTTTGCAGTGGGCACAATGCGTTTTGAAGGTGTCCAGAGCCGTCCTTGGGTGAAGGAGCGATGCTTGCAAAGGACCCCAGTGAATCCCCTGCTGTTTTACAATGAGATTAAGCCATCATGAGACGGGGACTGGCTAACCCCAAACCAGACGCGTTTGCCTGCAGCACAGCCGCTAAATTGGTCTGACATCAGGAACCGCAGCGAAGGAGCTTGGCCTCAGAAGTGAGTCAAAGCAGCATCTTTGTCACCAGTCATTTTCTATTTATAATGACACAGATCTATTTTATAATCACGGGGAGGCACAACAGGAGTGTGCTTTGTTCTGCCTAAATCGCATTTCTCGTGCGGGTGCGTTTAAACACAGCCCTTGGCCCCTTGCCCCGCACCACACACACCCAGGGCGGGCAGTTCTGGCACAACAATGCACACCCTGTCGTGCTTGAATGCTCAAAGCCTCCAGTGCTGGAGCAATAAACTCCTGCTAAATGGCTTAAAAATGTTCCCTTAAGTACACCGAGCTGCCCCGCTGCTGCCTCACTTCTCATTTCCAATGCTGTTCTGTTTCTAAGCCTTGTGTTTCAAAGAAACCAGGAGTATGTTGTGTTGTTTAGTGATGGAAATTGCTGGGCATTATTAACCGTAAGACTTTGGGGTGAAAAACCCCAATCCCCAACCCAACCCTCTTTCCTGGTGCAAACCTGACAGCTTGTGCTCCTGACTGTGTTTTCAGAGGCTATGAACAAATTCCCAACGGCTGATTGGTTTGGCTCCTGGAGAATGGGTCCTCATCTGTGCAAACCCTCAGAGCTATGATGGTAACCCCCCCTTTGCTCCCTGTTGTCCTTTCCTTTTTTCAAATGAAGGGTCCTGCTGTGAATTTCATAGAAAATTATGATCTAGTGATCAAGAGATTTATTTTTGTAATCTGCTTTCCGTTCTAAAGCCTGAAGATCAAAACCAAGTTGCATAGTAAGATCTGGGAGTGAGCAGAAATGCTTCCCCGCACCCCCCACCCAATCTACTCGTTTTCAAATCCTGACTCATTTGGGGCACAATCCTGGTTACTTTGAGGGAGTCTGAGGTTGAAAGAGAGGAAGGGGAACCCACTGAGAGGGTTGTAGGAACCAGTCTGAAAGTCTTAAGAGATACGTGAACAAGTTTCCTACCTGTGTGTGAGCAACCTGTGCAGAGACCTGCATGCCCCCAATGGACCCACAGTTGCTTAAAAACTGCATTGACATTCAAAGGCAAAATTTGGGCAGTGAACCATGACATGAGGATCAGACTTGGTACCTCTTTAGGGCACTATACAGGCAAAAAATAGTTCATTTGAAAGGACACTCAAATTTTAAATACTGGTCAGGGCCTGACTTCACTACTGGATTTTCTCCTCCAAAATGTCATTAATCCCAGAAATGCCTAAAGGCTTCAGGGCTCCCACCTGAAGTACTGGGCTAAAAGCAAGATCAGGAACTCTTAAGGAGAAAGCATAAACTCAGATCTTTAGACTCAGACCTGGTAAGCTTCAAAGAAAAGTAATTTATTTGTAAACAACTATTTTTGAGTGTCTGACAGTGAGAAGTAACTGTGTATCCAGGGGTCTCCATCAGATAAGAAAGAGAGCCAGGATAGAATCCCTTTGCATACCTGTGTTTTTCAGTCAAGGAACATCCTCTCTTAATGTGCAATTTTAGATTAGATTGCAACCTTTTGGGGTAGGAACTATGTATTTGTTCTCTGCATGTGCAGCTCTTTACATGACAGGACTCTGATTCGGGCCTTTGTGTGCTGCTCTAACCCTCATAATCTATAATAATAGGAAAAATATAATTAAAATGTCATTGCAGCTCACCTTTAATATTATGATTGTGAGACTGTACTCTGTCAACTGTGAATAAAATAATGTCCTTTTTGTATAATAGGGAGTATATTTTATTATTGAGGAAAGAGTTAAATTTAATTTTTAAACACAAAAAAAGTATCTGCTCATTGTTTCATTTTAGGCTTTTGAATATATAAGCAAAAATTTCTTTTTTATCCTTCAAATGAGTATGTGTTAATAAAGAAACCCACCTTCCTGAATTGGAGCTGTTTATAATTATATTCCAAGAGTGATTAACATCTGATAATTTGAATAAAAGTAGTTTATTTTCTCATTGGGTTATTGCTGAACTTTTGTTTAATTTTGTTAATTGTTTTTTTTGAAACAGACAACTTTTCTTTGCCTGAAAGAAAAAAAAGTGTGCTCAGAGCTTGAATACACCTATAGTCATCCCTTACACTAAGAATGGGATATGAGAACTGGTGGGGTTATAATGCACATCTATAAAATAATTTAGGGGGTGAGATAGGGTGTGACTATTCACTATTTCTCATATCAGAGGTTATGGGCTCCTAACGAAATAATCAAGCAGCAAGTTTAAAGCAATCAGAAAGAAAAGCCTTTTTACACAGTGTGCAATTAAACTTTGGAGCCCTTTACTGGATGATGCTGTGAAGATCAAAATGAATATGGCGTTCAAATATGGACATACCAACTTCCTGAAGAACAGAGCCATTAGTGTTGTTAAACGTGAAACCTTGGAAGCAATTTTCAAGTCAAGAAATCCCTAAATACCAGGTCTGAGAGAAAGTCCATGAGGAAGTAGGTTTCCATTTGCCTCATTTCTTATATTGTTTCTGCTGTGAGAGATTAGACACAGCCATGGGAGGGCTGGGTACCTTGGCTCCAGGATGTCCTTTCTGGGATTACAATACACAAATGTGAAGCATTGTAAAGTGAATTCCAGCACAGAACTTTGAATTTAGCTTCCTCAAAGCAAACCAATTCCAGAGACATTTTAGATACAGAGGCTTGGAATCCCTCTCATAGCAAATGACAGGGAATCACATTCCATCTGAAACAAGAGTTCATCATCTGACAGCTGCAACTGGAGAGGAACAAGCAGAATTTCTCTGAGTTTACATGTCAGCTTCTCTTTTGGTTACCGAAGATTGTACCCAGAGGGCCACATCTCTCTAGTCCTGCACTGCTCTGGTACCACATCTCTTTTGATGTCATGTGTGGTATAAAAATGGGCATCTGTTTCACATTCTCCAGACCCAAAGTGATAAGTGCCAACCTGATGTTTCTGCTCTAACTAGTGCTGAAATACCATTTCACTTGTCCAGCACTGTAGGAGTCCTGCACTGGCTGACTGCTTTTGGACTAAGCTCTAAATGTGCTAACCCCCAGGTACAGCTTCGTAGCAGATGTGATCTTTCTCTTTCTCTGCAGTTGTGGAAGCATGAAGGAAAGCCAGGGAATCTGAAAAACTCACCATCAGATGTATCAAAGAATTAATAAATACCTTTTTTTTTTGTCTAATTTGTAGCCAGTCCTGAATGGAAGTTCAGCTTTGCTGTTCAGTCACTCAGCTGCTGAGGATTGCTGTGCTCTGCTATGGCTGACTGGGGACACTGCTGTGCATTTTCTCGTAGCAACCCGCGCCTTGCACAGCTCCATCATGTCACTGTCCTGCCAGAACCACAGGTATGAGACTGCTCCATCCTGATGAGCATCTCTGACAGTGGTCAGTACCGAATAATTCACAGAGGGGTGCCAGGAGCCCCAACCCTTGGAGTTTCTCCTTCTGACCATACACACTGGTGGTTTTTTAGTGTTTATTTAATTAAAAATTATTCCCTATAGCTCTGTCTCCTCTCATTGTGCAAACAAACCTAACACTGGTCTCAGGCTCTCTGGACACTGGTCTAGGTGATGTTTTAGGGTAGTAAAACTGAGTGCATCAGATCCATTAGGCGCTGTGTAAAATAAGTGGTTTCTGTGCATAAGTGATTGTGATTGCAGATCTGAATGATGAAAAATGGGGTGAGTAACAACCTGGATCACTTATCATTTTTCCTGTCTTTATTTTATCATTCCTTATGCATTTGCTCTGAACAAAGCCAAAGCTTTTCCCTTTCCACAGCAGTCTCACTGCTGCTGGTCATTTTTTTGGTCATTCTGTCTCAGAAAGATCACTTCTGCCCAGGTAATCGCTCTATCTGACGGGGATTTGTACTGCCGTCTCTTCCTGCTTGCCATGTAAAAAATAGAGCCGTTGATGGGCTCCACAGACCTGCTGGCACCTCTTCCTTCAGGGATGGGGTGGGGGGAAGTTTTGCCCAGGAGGGTTTAGTTCGGGTTTTCTTTTTTATCTCAATACCTGACGTAACACTCCACACGTCCTGCTAGACATGCTGCAATCAGTCCAGTCTGCGCCAGGCAAGAGTTTAGACATTTCAGGTGTCATCCATCCTTCATATCTCATGCATGCCTTTCCTTTCATGAGCCCAGCAGATGCCTTTAATTGCCAGCCTTCACTTCTTGGCTTTCCAAGGAGCAGCAGAGGAACGATGGAGTCCTCTGGCGAAGGATGAAACGAAGGGGCCCAGCAGTGTTATGACATTTTCTTGCACTGAATTGGCTTTGGGAAGAATGGCCTCTTTCCTCCCGTTAGATAAGCACAGAAATCTTAAGCAGATGCTTGCAAAACATCAAACAAATATATACTTAAAAAAATAAATATAGGCTATACCCACATGCCCCATAATCTGGCCAATATTCAGCCACCGCTGACAGGATCTAGCCTTTCTCTGGAGGAGCCTGGAGGAAAAGGAAAACCCGCAGTCTAGTCACTCCTCAGCAGGACTGGAACTGGCTCCTCCACAATCCCAGAGTCCAGCATGGCCATGCCAACATCTGGTGGCCAATTTCCAACCCACCCTGTTGGTCAGCAACTAGAGGGAAATGCAACCCTTCTCTCTTGGGTGCTGTGTGTACACCCCAGGGACTTTAATCCATTTAAGTTTCCCCCTAAATCAGCATTGCAGAATGCAAAGGGGAATTTAATGCCATAGGGAAGAAGGCGCAGCAGTTTGAGAAGCCTAAACTGCCAAAAACAAGAAGAAAGAGTGTTTTCTTTAGTGCATACGTAAGACTTGTAACCCTTATGCTCCTGATTTCTAAAGCAGAGGTAATACAGGGGATTTCTTCTGGTTCCCTCGCACTGAAAGCCACAGGTTTTTGGAAAAGCTGCATGGAATCACATTCATTGGGAAGTGTGAGGAAGAATTTATTTTAAGAAGTCCCCCTTCCCTCAACCCTTTGTTAAAACAACATTAAAAAACATTATTGGTGCCAAGGGAAGGACTTTGAAGAACCTGCTGGAGTTCAGGTCACCTGTATAATCCTCATCCAACTCCTGGTGTGGATGGGTTGTGGTACCAGCTTTCATCAGCTCATGCACCACATCCTGCACAGCTCCTGCCTCATCGGTGCCCTGAACGGGTGATGCAATTTGTTTTCTTGGCACAGAGTGGTGCTGGGCCTTCTTTATTCCTTATTGCTCAGCCTGTTAGGAAACTCTTTAAAACAGTCATGGTATCACGTGCTTTCTGCAGCAGCGTTGTTTGTGACTGCTTCACAAACAGTCATCAGATCACTTCATGTGTCCCCAAGGGGCATGGGATGATGCTTCACAGCGTGGCAATGAAGACTGAAAGCTTCAGAGATGGGTTTTCACTTCGGATGCTCCATTTTACCTATTTAAGACATTATTTTTTCACTCTGCTGTGATTTCAGGGAACTGCTGTACCAGTAAATTCAGTGTACTAGGATCACTCCCAATCTCTGGGACAAAGTGGCATGAAATGGCTCCTGTCCATGCTGGTTTACTCTCCTCAACTGAACAGATGCCTGCAAATGGCTTGTTAGAAACACCCCCTGGACAAATGAGCTTCCAACTGATTTCAAAGGTTAGTTTGGGAGGGTACTAGCTGGCCTGAGCCAAGACACACATGCATATTTATATATTTTTATATATAAATGTATAAATATATATACATATATACACTAAGTAGCAAAGGCAGGTGTGTGGGTTACAGTTCCAAGCAGCTGGGAGTGCTCAGAAGCTCCTGCCCCTCAGCTGTTGCCTCAGGTCCCAGTGCCACCACAAAGCTTGCATACAAAAAGTAGCAAATTTGGGGCAGATGAGAGGTATTTGATCTTTCCTGACTCTGGAGTGACTTTGCAAGTATAGTAATGTTTTACTGTAGTTTTGCTCTGTATAATGTTTTGTACACGTATGCACACCTATCTATAGATGCACATGCACACATGTACAGTGACATCCTTCCCTCTAGGGTTTTCCCTTATTGTCCTTAATGATGGCAGGAAATCAGTGCAGTTGGGATTTGAACTGCCACAGGACCAGCTGGCTTTGGCTCCACATCTCTGCTGAATCCCAAGTCCTCAGAAAGTTATTTATCACACCACAGCCAGAGTTGTGCTGCCTGCCTGCTCTGCTGGGAGTATTCCCTATCCCTTGCCACTGGCATGATTCCCCAGGGAGAGCTGTCAGAGCCAGTTGGATGCCTTTCTCTGCAACCAGCACTCATATTTATGGTGTATGGGGTAAAATCTTTATTCATAAAGCAGCAGCTTTAGCTTTTCATTGTCAGCGTGGATGTTGAACTAATCAGAAAGGGGAGCAGGGGAAGGGTGGGGACAGGAAAAGAGGAGTTTGTGGGAACATAACAATGTTAAAGAAAAAATTCTGCTTGCTGTCAGTTAAGTCTCTCCATTAGTTGCCTCTACCATTATGGATTCACTTTAAGATCCAGACTTCAATATACATAACTTTAAATCACTAACATCCTTCATGGCTCTGTGATTTGCTGGTTCCATATGTAGCCTCTTGGCCCATTGTGTTGGCACAGGTTCAACTCTTGTTCTTCCTCTGGGTTACGGTTTCCTTGCTTTGATCGGGGGGTTGGGAGGGGAAGAAGAGGGAGAGAGCAAGAAAGGGATGGTGAGACAGAAGGCAAGTGATGGTAGAGAGGGAAGGGATGGGAGGAAAGGAGAGGAGCACAAAGAAAAGTAGAAATAATACAAAGAGAGAGAAACAGCTTAAAATAAATTAGAAAAAGTAAAGAAGCAGTGTGGAAAGAGCAAATAAGAGGTGTTGTCATGAGAAGCTATCCCCACCTTGCTGCTTGTGGCAGTGCTGGGATGCTGTGGAGTGGGAGGAGAGGGCTGATGCAACCTTTTCTGAGCTCCTGGAATGGCAATGCCAGCCTGCCCCTCATCTCAGTGCCAGGCTGCCCCTCGTCCCCTTGCAAGCAGCCTCAGTCTCTGCCTGAACTTTGTAATTAAGCTCACTGAGATTTTGCTTGGGGGTCTGGGCTGACAGCTGTATTGAATTTTGGTTTATTGTGTGATTTATCAGGGCCGTCGATGGGCGTTTGGATGATTTAGTGCTGCAAAAATACCTTGGAATGCAACGCACAGCAATATCTGCATTATTAATAACAATAATAATAAAGATAAATGTCCCTCCTCAGAGCTTTCGATGGCTGTGCCACTCAATTTAACATTTTAACAGTGGCATGTGGCCTCTCCATGGCACCTGGTAGCGTCTGATGGATTTGAGCAGGCAAAGAAAAGGTTATTTGTCAAACACTCAGCCTCAACTGTACAGTATTTTGAAAGCTCCAGGTCAGAGCAGCCTGAGCTGCATTCCTGTCCCTGACATCCAGCGAGACTGAACTTTGTCATGTTATTAAGCTGTCAGCAGTGCTGGGGCGTTATTTGGATTTCTGGTGGGAACTCCTTGCACATGCTTGGGGTGCTCTAGTGGGATTATATCAACACCATTGTAAAACACACACAAATGAGCTGTGCCGTAATTACCACATGAAGACCTCACTTGGCTGGGTTAATCAGCGGAGAATGGAAATACCAGATAAACACAAATGGCCCACCAGGATGTTTGTTCCAGTGGCAACAATGCCATTGTTTCCTAGGAGACCAGCCTGATTCTGTGGCTCCTCTGGCAGCCAAACCACTGACTGCTCATCTGTGCCATGGAGGAGCAACATGGAGCTCTGCTCCACCCTCTGCACCAGCACCTGACAGACCAGTAGGACCAGGGCTGGGAAGAGTAGAGGGACCACATGTACTTACAGGTATTACAAATATCTGTGATACTTGATTAAAATAAAAGAAAAAGCTTTTTACAACCTTGCACCAGTTCGGCTCAAAAATCTGTTTTGCATGAGAGTCCTGTGCCCACCAGGTAGGACAGAGGCTGCTTTCCACCCACTCCTCCTCACAATGCTCTCTGAAGTGGAAGGGGCAATTATGGCTTTATCAGTTCCAGCTGCCTGCCGGGAAGGGAAGGCTTGGGAAAAGCAGCTGTCTGGGGTGGCTTGTTATGTTGGTTGCCGTTCAACAAATCACATTTTAATGTACTTTTACGATTTGCTTTTTTGGGACAGACACAACCTGAATTAAATTGACTGCACTTCCCAGTGCCACAAGTCACCATGGCCAGGTGGGACTTTGGTGGCACCAACCACCCTGGGCAGTGCAGAGGGCAGAGACTGTCCTTCCCAAACCCTCCTTCCTCTGCCCAGGACACTGGTCTTGTTTTACCTACAGAGCCCCTGCAGGCTGTGACTGACACCATGGGGGTTAGTTTGCTAAGCAAATACTGAGCTGCTGGAAAATGTCCGTGTCCCAGCTGTTTGTTGCAACTTCCACAACTCTGTTCATGGGTTTAGGGGTTTCCTGAGCACTCCTTAACTCAGTGATGGTGTTTATCCAGAGTAGTTTGCATGAGCAGTGAGAACCTGCCCGGCTCTGTCAGGAGGTGATGGCAGAACACTTGGTTAATCCCTTCCTCTGAAAAAACTACAGGGATAAGGGATGGTGACAAATAATCAATGGGTAACACCAGCAAGCTTTGAAAGAGGTTTTCCACACAGTCTGACATCCTGTCATAGTAATAGCAATAAAATAATGAAAATATATGACACTATATGCAAATAATATAGTAAGTTCTTGAAGCCACTTGCTACTCCCATGAATTTGCAATCCAAATTGAAATAAAGATTTCATGGTGGAGCTTCTGCTTGCAGAGAGACAATTGTCCAGAAATGTTCACTCATCACTCAAATGGTCAGGTTAATAGTTCATCTCCCAGACACTATATGAAGAACAGGACCATCAGTCCTTTCCCATTCCTGGCTCACAGGAGGGTCTTCTCCTCCATAGAAAGGAAGGAGAGGGGAAAAGGTGGTGGCTGTGTCAAGAGAAACCTAGGGACAGTGGGTTAGGGAGACACAGTCAGAGACAAAGGGAATGACGTTTCCTTAGGGCCTTTTTGCCATCTGCTGGTTCTCCAGGAAAAAATGACCATGCTGTGACCGTGCTCTGGAAACCTCCTCTCTGAGTCTCCAAGTGCTCCATTATTTCTGGGACCATGTAGGACACCAGACACTGAATAACCATGATAATCTCATTACCATTTCTTGTTTTCTGCTGTTTGCATAATCTCCCTGTGCCATGTTCCCTTTTAGCTGTTGATCTCCCATCTCATACAGAGGGGAGGTCCATCATGCGTTGGGGCTAAATAATGCAATTGATGAATAATACTGACCAAGAAGCCCTTGTCCCTTCAGTGCCACCCCCACTGCAGCAGTCTGTGGTGGTTTAGCCCCAGCCAGCCACTGAGCACCACGCAGGCGTTTGCTCAATCCTCCAGTGGGGTGGTGGAGAGAATCAGAAGGGTAAAAGTGAGAAAACTTGTGGATTGAGAAAAAGATAGATTCATTGGTAAAGAAAAACCCATGCACACAAACAAAACAAGCAAAGGAATTCATTAAGCATTTCCCATGGGCAGGCAGGTGTTCAGCCATCCCAGGAAAGCAGGCCTCCATCACATGTAACAGTGACTTGAGAAGACAAATGGCGTCATTCCAAACATTCTCCCTTCCTTCTTTCTTCTGACACAGGATGCCTTGTGATCTGGGATACCCCTTGGGTCAGTTGGGGTCAGCTGTCCCAGCTGTGTCCCCTCACAATTCCTTGTGCACCCCCAGTCTCCTCACTGGTGGGGTAGGGTGAGGAGCAGAAAAGGCCTTGGTTGTTGTGTAAGCCCTGCCCAGCAGTAACAAAAACAACCCCGTGTTGTCAGCACTGTTTCCAGCATACACCCAAAACACAGCCCCATCCCAGCTACTGTGAAGAAAATTAACTCTATCTCAGCCCAAACCAACACACAGCTAAAGGAATTGGCATCACAGGTCTGCTCCTCTCCTGCTTTTGTCCACTCTGTAACAAGGCCAGGGAAATCCTGATGTCTTCCCTGAGTGTGGTCCATCACCTGCAGAGATCTAGTCAGGGACATCTTGCTGCACAGGTGACTCGAGATCCCAGGGGAACAGCTAAATGCTATCATCACTTTCCAAAAATTTGAATGCACAGCTCATAGATCTTCTGTGTGTGGCTTCCAATTAAGAGATTTCTGAGCAGTGTGTATCCCAGATGAAAAATATTTTTCAGCCCAAAGGAAATTCTCACTAAAAAATGTAATCCTGTCAAAATTTTCCTGGTTTGGACACACAACCAAAACCCCACCAAAACAGTTAATCTTCATTTACTAACCAGGACACCAAAGTTAAATATCTCGTTGGAATTCGGCATCTGGAAATTAAATTATATTTTTAAGTGAAATAGTATCTCAAAAGGAATTGTTCCTTCCAGGGCACCAAAATGGGCTATGTTTGGTTGACAGTCGCCACCTGCTTGCTTTACTCTTTTGCTGTCCTCTGGCATGTGGACTGGATGAACATCTTCATTTGTGTCTCAGCAATAGTGTGGCCAGCAGGACCAGGGAGGTGACTGTCCCTCTGTGCTGGGCAGTGGTGGGACCACACCTCAAATCCTGGGTTCAGTTTTGGGCCCCGCATGACAAGAAGGGGATTGAGGGGCTGGAGCGTGTCCAGAGAAGGGAACAGAGCTGGTGAAGGGTCTGGAGCACAAGTCTGATGAGGAGCAGCTGAGGGAGCTGGGGCGGGGCTCAGCCTGGAGAAAAGGAGGCTCAGGGGGAACCTTCTTGCTCTCTATAGCCAACTGAAAAGAGGTTGTGGAGAGGTGGGTGTTGGTCTCTTCACTCAAATAACAAGCAAAAAGATAAACGGGAAATGGAAAGTTGTTTCAGGGGCAGTTTAGATTGGATATAAGGAAAATTTTCTTCACAGAAAGGGTTGTGAAACATTGGAACATGGTGCCCAAGGCAGTGGTGGAGTAACCGTTCCTGGAGGTACTTAAAAGATGTAATGATGCGGGACTTGGGCACATGGTTTAGTGGTGGCCTTGGCAGTGTTGGGTTAATGGTTGGACTCGATGACTTGAAAGGTCTTTTCCAACATAAACAGTTATTCTATCATTCTGTGGTAAATGATCACTGTTTGGTCTCAGAGGGGTGTGCACAGGTAGCCCACAGCTTTGTTTTGCAGGTGATCAAAGCTGGCCAGATGCGGCTTGCATCACATCTTTTTATTTCTTTAACTCTCACCTGAAAAAATGCATGAGCACATACTTATCCTTAAATCCATGACTGAAGTCAAGGGGATTACATGGTCTGTTGATCTGGGATAGAGTTTTACATGTGCTTGAAGAGGTGCTCATTTGGTTTACTGAATAGGAGCATTTCCACAGAATTTAGAGAGAGAGTTTCATATAAATTAAAAAAAAAAAAGGCAAGAACACGAAAAATGTCAGTGTCACTGGACAGGGGTGATGCAGCAAGAGAAGCACCTTCAGAAAACTTCATCCTCTGCACAGCACTGACCAGCACCTTCAAAAGTAGTTTCTTTAAAGTGCCCACAGCTGGGTGCTAAAAATTAATGAAAAATAAATCATTTGGGATATTTGAAACATAAAGAAGTGTAGACAACAGAATTTTGAATAACGAGTAGTCATGGGGTGATGAATTGTTCACTATATAACCCATGTTTTCCTTGTGGTTTAATGAAATATCTTAAGCAGGAAAATAAGAAAGTAAACACCTCTGCTCCTGGTAGGCTTGAGAGTTGCATGTTTCATATCCTGCAGTACCAAGATTTCTTATTTGGTACTTGCTTTCTTTTTGCCATCGGTCATGATCCTCTGCAGCCTCAGAAGGAAAGACATTGGATATTGTTTTCCTCAAAGCTGCAAAACCAAAGGATTTCAGAGAAACTGTAGAGCTCACTTGTAAAAGAGGGTTAGAAGTCTTCCCCCACAAAAGAGAAAATATTGTGACATTTGAAAGATTATTCTTCCCGGGACTCAAGGTTTTTACCAGTGATCTGCATCTGTAGCCCTTCCCAAAATACTCTGTCATCAAATGATTCAATGTCATCATCAAAGAATTTTTGGCTACTGACTTTCCTTTAATAATAGTTGAGAAGTTTAATGAAAGGAAAGGTCTGCATAGACTTCTTCCTAAATTGGATGAAATCCTGCCTTTTTTCTTTTTTCTTTTTCTTTTTGGTAATATTTCTGCTCAGAGAAAATTATAGCCTCTGGTGCCAGTGACGTGCTCTGTATGTTTTTTTTAATACAGCGGTTTTAACTGTAACCATGGGTGAGGGAGTATCATTATAAAATTCTTGATACCCCTCATATATTTGTGCCAACATAGTTGTGGGCACCGAAGGCAGTGGTGGAGATGCCAGTTTCAAAGCATTCTCTCCTTGTTTTAAAAATGTGGTGCATGCCCACATGCTCTCTAGGCAGGGAGAAACCCAGGTCCTGGTTCAGACCGGACGTCTGACCCCATGTGTCCAACCCCACCTGGGGTGAAGCTGGGTTTCTGCAGCTGCCTCTCCAGCTGGGCCATGGCTTGGTGGTGGTACCCAGTGGTCAACCCCTTCCTGGTGTTTGCCATCAGGAGCATCCTGAGGAGCTGTGTGGCTTCTCACAGAAGGGCAGCCTGGTGTGGTACAAACCCAGAGCTTCTGCAGTTTGTAATAAAAACCTCTTGGCTTTGTAGGTTACACACATGCAGTGGTTGAGAGGAACAGGTGGTTGCCCAGGTTTGTGAATAGCAAGTGTTGGGTCCCAGAGAGCTGCAAATTCATGCCATGTCTGCAGTACCAGTGAAGATGAGCTCTGAAAATAAGGCCTGCTGGTCCTTTCTTTGCAATTCTCTGTATTTCTTTATTTACTACTTTCTAGCACTGAATTGCTTCTGACTCCCTGTAGGACTTCAAGAGGTGACAGCTGTGGAGGAGGTAAACAAGGAACTGTTTGATATGCAAGGGCCTGGGTTTTCTAAATGTCCGTTCTAATGGTGGATTTCGTACCATTTGGTGTCTACAGGCTGGGACAGATTTTCCAATTCATTCAGCCAGCAGCACTGGATGTCTTCCACCAGGACAGTGGCATCCCACTCTGCAAAAAGCTTCAATCACAAAGATGTTAAACTGTCTTAGAAACCTGGCACCTGTGAATCACAGGTCTGCTAATTTATTTGTATTACTTTGTTATCAAGCCCTGGAACAGCCTGTCCAGGGAAGTGGTGGAGTCACCAGCACTGGAGGGCTTTAAAAGACATGTAGATGTGGTGCTGATAGACATGGTTTGGCAGCGCTGGGTTAATGGTTGGATTTGATGATCTTAAAGGTTTCTTCCCACCTAAATGATTCTTATGATTCTATGAATCATGAGGATCACTTAGTTAATGGAGATGCAGAGTGGGAGGGAACTGAGATTTTTATTTCTCATTAGTAACTGCCATATCAGTAAGGGCTGTGTGTGGCCACTGCGGAGCCCAGCACACCTTGATGTGACCCTGTCAAGATGAGGGCTCACACCAAACCCTTGGGTGGGCTTGTCCTCATCTAACGTTGGCTACCTCAGACCAAGGTGTCTCTGCCATCAGTGACATGAGATGAGCATCCCTACAAAGCTGTTTGACTTTCTGGTTGTAAACACATCCGTCTAGGATGGGAGGAACACCGTTCGTTTCCAGGACCGTCTCAGACCATGCATTTAGCTTTATGATGGATGAAGTCAGGTGAGAATTATCTCGTGTGCACGCAAGTGGGACTAAGGGTGGCCTGAACTGAAGTACTGGGCTTGCACACTTTGCTGGATTGGGCAGTCAGCAGCTGGTACAACCAACCTCCAGGAATATCTGTGCTTCCACTGACTGAAACACCTCTCTGAAAGGGACAAATTCTGCTCCAGCTCCCCAAAAGCTCCTCTCATTGCAGTGCCATAGGCCAGTGATTAGGAGACAACTGAGAACACATTTGTCCCTCTAGGGACAGAGGCAGCTGCCAGCAAAATATGATGAGTAGGACGCAAACCAGGAAAGAGCTGTAGACATCCCCCACTGGAGCCAGGAGAAAAGCTCAAATTGCAAATCAGGGCTGAGCCAGATGAAAGCTGTGAAGAGACAGCACTGTGTGCTGTGAGGTCTAGAACCGAGGAGGGGAATACTTTGTAGTCTACGAGACCCTCCTGGGCAGCACCAAGACAAATTTTTCTTTCATCAGCACAATTGGGATTAATATGGTCTAGTTCTAGTGCAAAAAAGGAAAAAAAATCACTCTGTACATTTTCCCTTTTCTCTCCTTCCCCCACACCCTGAATATGCATTAAAATTGAGTCCTGAGCTCTGTACTGCAGAAATGACAACTTACAGTGCACATGCTGGGAGTGTTTGGGAAATGTTTATATGGCAGGGTCATCTGATACAAAGAGGAGATGGGGAGATGGAACAAAACTCTCATGAAAGGCAGGAAATCAATAAAAGATTGGTCACACTGGGATAAATATAGAACAAATTAGTGAGTAAATACCTTGTTGACTCAAGGCATCCTGTTAGGAGGGATTCTGAAAGCAAGATGTGGATGGAGACCACAGTGTCTTGGGAAGCAATAGTGGGTTTGGTTGCTTTAGTTGATCCATATTTTTATGTTGCTGTTGCTATTGTTTTTTGGGAGTTTTTTGTATTTATTTTTTAGTTAGACACACAGTGTCTTCACATACGTGTACAGATCAAACAGTGTCAAGGAGCATTTCGTGTGCAGTCCCTTGGTTGTCTCTGCTATTAAATTGTCTGAATTTCCCCCAACATGCTTCTGGCCTGATCCCAGCAGGGCCCAGTTGTGATCTGGGAGCTAACAGGGAGCTCAGACTGTTCCCAGTAGCAGCTCAGATGCAGTTACCACTTTTGGGGAGTATTTAGCAGTGTGGACATGGACATCCAGGGAAGCATTGGTACCATGTTTATGTACTAGTATAGGTGCAGTCCGTGTGTTTGTGTTCAAGTTAAAGTAAAATATTTAACCATATATGCATAATAAACAAGTACTGGCAGATTTCTGGAAGTGGTGGGGTGGGATCCATGGGACAGGTAAGCACCAGGGTCCTGCAGTCCTGCACCTTCCTTTGCGTGGCTCCACTGCATATCCAAGGTCTGTGTGAGCTGAGCTACCACTGTAAAATGGCAGGAAATGGCAAATTTCCACACTTTTTTGTTGGATGTATCTTTTGTCACTTTAATGAGCTGAATTAGCTGGGCAAAAAGTCAGCAAAGAAGCCTGGGACAAGAGGCTGGGAGTGAAGCAGAGAGGGCAGGGAGCCAGGAGAGGAGGGATTTCCAAGGGTCTCAGTGGGACTTGAGCCTGGACCATCAATATCCCTCTGATGCTGGTGAGATCCCACAGACAGGCTTACACACCTTCCTCACCTGGGACTTGCCATCTGAGAGGTTCATTTTGTTGTATTTTGGCTCTTTTCTTCCCTCTCACAACTTATATAATATTCCCATCCCTGTTCTGTTCTCTGTTGTGTCTCTTTTCCCATGTTTTCACACGGAACATGTGTATTCCATGAGTGTTCAGCCTTGCACATGTGTTGCTCATGCTAAGAATGAGCCATTCTGTATCAGGAACAGTCATTTATGGGGCAGGGAGCAGTTAAAAGATATTAATAGTAATCTTGGCATTTGGCAAAATCCTTGCATGCATATAATTCACAGCAACAGCCTCAGACTCGCCCACGTGAAGAAACCAAGTTTTCGAACAATACAAAACCCCCCATTCTGAGGTTGCATCCTATTTATTTTAAGGATTTTCTGTTCCAAAAGTCCAATTATATAAAAAAACAAAGGTAGGAAAAATGCCTATTGTCCGCTGTCTTGTAGCCATTTCTCATCACAATAAGCAAAGGGAAAGATAAGCACTTTCCATGAGAAGTGACCAATTTGATGAAAAAAATACTGGAAAGGGAAAAACAAAGTAAGTCAACCCACCACATAGGCCTTATTCAACAAAAAACTAGGAATGAACAAAACCAGGAAAATGACTAGAAACTTCAAAAATATCTATAAAAAGATGGTTTAAAATCAAAAGGAAAAGAAAAAAGTTGATTTTCTTAACTCCCTTTCAAGCAGTTCCCAGTCCACTATTTTGCAGAGTTTTAGTCTTTTAGGGCATTCTTGAAAATTCAAATTAGACTTACATGCATATTTACTAATGTTGAATATAATTTCTGTTTTAGAATTTGCTAAATAAACAGAGCTGGTTAATTTTACTGTACTACCTTGTGTTGATAATACTTCAGGACATATTAATGCTTACGAATAAGGGACCTGAGGCACAGAGAAACATAAATAAAACAAGTACTTAAATACAGAATATCTAGACTATATCTCTAGCTTTTTCACTGGTGAAATATCCATGAGACAGTACCACCTACTTAAATTTACATAGTGTTTAGGCAAACATCTTGTAAAGGAAAGTAGATGGAAAGTCACTGTTCTCATCTTGTGCACTCGAGGTAAGTATTTGGCTCCTGGCAGAAGCTGAACAAGTTTAAGTAAATGAATACAACTGTGCACAGTGGGAACAGCATGGCAGTTAATCCATTTCCATAACCCACGTGGTGTTGTCACTTACGGATTCAGTTGAAAAAGAGGTATTTTTCTTTGCCCAAGATTTAACAGAAAATGAATATTCTTCTAGAAAATGTAAAAAATTTTGAAATGTGGACAACATCAGTCCAAATGTGGACTTAATGGGACTCAGTCACTTAGGGGAATTTAATCACTTAGGAAGCTCAAAATATAATTCAGAGTCTTTTACTGTCACTTCATGGATCTTGCTCTACACAGGACGGCCTACCTTCTTCCTATCCTTCTTGATAGTTCCCTCCACACCAGGCACTTGCCTATTATTTTTATGAAATAAATGCTTTTAATGAGCTTAGTGCCTTTGTAATGTGGATCCTCCAATGGAAGGTTGTGCATCCTGATTTTCTGTGTGTGTGAGGGAAAAAAGAACCACAAATTGATGTTCAGCATGAACAACAACAGATGTTAAAGATGATGGTAAAGATGAGCTACCTTCCACTATCCCAGGTTGCTCCAAGCCCTGTCCAAGCTGGCCTTGAACACTTCCAGGGAAGAGGCAGCCACAGCTTCTCTGAGCAACCTGACCAGTGTCAAACCATGACACTGTGTCAGGGCCTCACCACCCTCACAGTAAAGAGCATCTTCCTAATTTCTAATCTAAATCTTTTTCTTTTAGTTTAAAGCCATTCCCCCTTGTCCTCTCACTATCTTTCCAATTAAAAAGCCACTCTCCCTCTTTTTTTAGGCTCCCTCTAAGGAGAAAAGCTCCAACGGGGTCTCCCCATAGCCTTTGCTTCTCTGTATTGAGCACATACAGGAGGGAAGAGTATGGTTCATCCCCACCCAACCTACTTTCAGTGGCTCCATATTCACACCTCTCAAAAAAGCGTGGAATTAAAAGCTTTGGGAAGCGCGTTGTCTGCAGAGAGCGCACGATGCTCTACAATGCCCAGCGCCTGTGGTTCTGGCACCAGAGGAGCTGACTGCTGCACTTTCACCAGCAGATCACTTAAGGCAATGGAGAATTCAATTCAGGGAGAATTCAGGGAAATTGCTTTTTTAATAACAGGGCAGGAGTTTTCACCCACCTCTTTCACCCTAGCCTGAGTGCTGCAGAGAGTAGTTATCTGTATGAATTGGCTTCCTCAGCCAGTCTGAGTCATTTTTCTGAGTCTTAAGTTTTAAGGGATTCTTTGTGGCTACACATTGACTCTGGTTTCATCCCTGGCATCCTTACAGGAAACTCAGTTGCACAGTTTTGGTGTCAGACTCAGCAAAACAGCCCTAGACTGAGTGGGAAGAGTTGGACCTTCTGGGACAACAGAGACAGCAAGAAGAGGCAGGGTGAGGAGAGGTTGCCCCGCTGCCCTTGTTATTCTAGTTCTGTGGATAACCAGAAGGTTACGGCCTTCAGCACTTCTGCCAGTCAGAGCTATTTTTGATTAAATATAAAGCCAGGAAGTTTTTAATATGGGCAAACCAACATTGGGTTGTGTCACTGGCAAGTTCTAAAAATTATAGTGCTGAGTCTTTGTTAAAAGACAGAACAATTTGCCTATACTATTCTTTCTTTTCTTTTTTTTAAATCTTATATTTGGTTTTTTTAGATTCATTCATGGGCTCAAATATTAAAAAGTACCTTTCTTGATAAACACATTACCTATAAACTTGTGTAGAAGCTGACAACTTGGTCTGGGACACTAATACAACTCAGACTTTTATGCATTAACTGACTATGGTCAGCAATATATTCCACACTAAGTGACATTGTCCTGTTATTACAGTGTATTTAGATCTTGCTGTGTGCTCCAAAAACTCCACAAGAAATCAGAATATATGTGGTAGTGATCAGTGATCAAATATGAATTAGCTGGAAGATGTGTAAGGAATCAGCTCAACAGAAAGAAATATTGAATGCAAAGAGAAAAAAAATGTGTTGGCTGGAAGGAGGTTACTTGATCTGTTTTTTTTCAAAAATTATGCTTGTCACTAAGCATTTCTTAAGAATGAGCACATTTAATATGGTCATTAGTCATTTTAGCTCAAAAGGCTGTTGATCTCCCAATCTGCTCTTGTGAGATTCCACCTGGAGTGCTGCATCCAGCTCTGGGGGCCTCAACACAAAAGGGACATGGACCTCATGGAATGAGTCCAGAAGAAGCCACTAGGCTGATCACAGGGCTGGAGTACCTTTTCTATGAAGACAAGCTGAGAGACTTGGGGCTGTTCAGCCTGGAGAAGAGAAGGCTCCAAAGAGACCTTAGTGCCACTTCCAGTACCTAAAGGAGCCTACGAGAGAGCTGGAGAGGAACTTTTCACAAGGGCATGGAGTGACAGAACAAGGGGGAATGGCTTTAAGCTGAAGAAGGGTATGTTTAGATTAGATATTAGGAAGAAATTCTGAGGGTGGTGAGGGTGGTTCTGAACCTCTGGAACAGGTTCCCAGGCAGGCTGTAAAAGCCCCATCCCTGGATGTGTTCAAGGCCAGGTTGCATGAGGCTTTGGGCAGCCTGGTCTAGTGGAAGGTGTCCCTGCCCATGGCAGGGGCTCAGAACTGAATGGTGTCTAAGTTCCCTTCCAGCCCAAATCCTTCTATGATTCCATGATTCTATGTTTTGCTGATGTCACAAAGAGAAGAGTTACCATGCAGGGAGATCTGGTGTCCTGAGGGCAAGAAAAGCAGAAATAGTATGATTTCCAGCAGAGAAAAATACAAGGATTTATCTTCAGAAATTAATAATGAGAATTTTTGCTTTAATATCAGAGTAATCACCTGGAAGCAACTGAGATGTGAAAGGTGTTAGTTTATTAGCTGATAGCACATTTATTTGGAGCCACCAATGCAATGGAATCAGAATAGCACAAAAGTCTTCCCCAAATGGAACATGTCCCCAGCAAGGAAGATGTTTACCACTGTTGGAAAAGATCTGCAACATTGCCTAATTCCTGGGTCCCTGTTGTTGTCTGGTTAAGCCGGAGCAAACCAACCCTGTGAGATCAGACTCGGGGGTATCACCAAATGGACCTGGTTAGGGTGCAAACAAAGCCTCACCACATTTGCACAAAACCTTCTCCAAGCCAAATTAGCTTTCACCTGGCACATAAATGGATCTGAAGTACCTCCTGCAGAGCTGTGAAACAAATCTCCTTGTAGGCTCCTCTCCATTAACACCTGGAGATATGGCAGCACCTTTCCAGTGCTGCTGCCATGCAGCTGCCCAGGTCCATGTGCCAGCAGCCTCTTCTGAAGCATCTGATACCAGTCACACTCTGAGATGAGGCCATGGTAAGATGAGCAGCTATTTCCAATTTGGCAGCCTGGCAATTCTTGTTTCCCTGGGAACTGGCAACTGCCCACATACGCTGAGCCACTGTGTAAGAATCCATAATTAATGTCACATTTGCTCTACCATCAGTCTAGACACATTTGTCTAAACTATTGTTTTTAAAAAAGAAACAAAAATATAAAAAATGTCAATCCCCAACAGACAGAGAGTAGAGAGTAAATAAAGCCTGGCAGGCTCTTTTGCCTTTGATCACTTTTGCTACATTCCTAGTTGTCTTTTGAAAGAGTCTGGCACAGATTTGAAAAAGTGATTTCCTTTATCCTTTTTGACTTTACAGTTGCCCTGCATTAGTTGGCATCACATAACAGAAATGCTGTTAGAGTTAAATAAAGTAGACACCGTGTTCAAGGTTTAAGAGAGCTATGTTGTATAGTATTTGGGCACCTTTTGCTGTTGTGTTTCCACATTTTCCTCAGCCCAAAAATGTCCAGAAAGGTTCAGAAATAGCTTTAGTTATCTCTGAAGTTTAGTCATTTGTGAAGTGTTATACTGAAGGAATAATATTGCAGAGGCTTTTGGTTCAGAAGCATATCATTAAACATCCAGATGAAAGCACAGGAAAATATTCAGTTTATAGGATCCTGATTTGATATCTTGCTTTATAGCACGTTATGATTTTTTCTCTAAAAATGCCAGTAAAGATCACCATATAGTTTCTTAATACATGATGCTCTTTTCTAATAAAAAGGAGAAATCATTTTCTTTTCTTTTTTTCTTTCTCTTTCTTTCTTTCTTTCTTTCTTTCTTTCTTTCTTTCTTTCTTTCTTTCTTTCTTTCTTCTTTTCTTCCTTCCTTCCTTCCTTCCTACCTTCCTTCCGTCCTTCCTTCCCTTTTTTTTCTCTCTCTCTCCCCCTCCCCTTTTCCCCATCCCCTCTCTCTCATCTCATTGAATTTCAGTCCTCTAAAGCTGAGTGGATAGCTTAAATCACTCAAGTAGGTTTCCTTAGAATTTAGTGGAGTATGACATCCTCCCTGTTACTTCACAGTTGCCTCTTAGGGTGGAATAAGGAACACTCCTCTCCATCTCTTATACAGGGAACACAGTGAAGTTACTTAGATGCCACCTTAATTCACAATTTCAGGTGTCTACATATGTCAATATCCACCAGTGAATTACTTCTCTTGACTCTCACCATAGTCAAAACCTTATTGCTCTGGTTAGTGGAACCTTGGGCAAAAAACATGACCAGATGTGGGTGTCTACAGCCAGATGAACTTCACTGACTGCTGGGATGAAACCTCCAGTGACTAAAACATGGGTCAGATGCCCAGCACATGTCTAAATGTGTCCTGAAAGCACTTTGGACATGATTCATCCCATCCTTCACGCCTAACTCTGGTACTGATCTGTCACTCTGGATCAATGACTCTAACTGTTTTAGCTGTTTGCCAAACGTTATGTGATGTGCAAAAGTTGCCTGCAGTGAATTTCTTTCTTGAGATGGGTGAGTTAGAATGACCTCAAACACATTCTTTAGAGATTCTATCTACCTATTTATAGCATTTCAAAGTTCTTATCAACATGATATTACCACAAAAGCCTTTTAACTGGAGACAGAGAAGAGCTGCCTTTTGGGTTTAATGCATCCAAGCATTTATGCCACCCTCATTCACATAGTTTCTGAGCATTTAACAAAAGGAAGCAAACAGTCTGTATATTTACTGTCTCCAAGTTTTGTCTCCTCTGACAAGAAATACAGCTCTAGAAAGCTGTCCACACAGCTCTCATAACCATACTCTTGTAAATACGTGGTAGAATTATTATTGGATTAAAGAGAAGGATACACCAACATCAAGTGTCTTGCAAAAACCTGTCTTGAAGTGACAATAGGGCAAATCTTGTAAAATTAGGGGGAAATCTGTCATAAGCAAAGGTTGTGCCTGTTTTTCATGGCCAATTATTTTTATTTTGCTGTGTGATGACAGCCTTTCTATATTTCTGTCTGAGTGAAGGGAGTTTAGAAAAGAAACTGTTGTAAGAGAATTTTTAATAACTGTCAAGGTGAAGGAAGAAAAGTCAGAAGAGTGAGTGAATGGCAAGAAGCCGTGTGCAGAGGTAACATCTTCCTGATTCAAATAGTCTAGACCATACCTAAAGAGAGGGTCTGTTGGAATAAATTAATTTTTCCCTATTAAAGGAGATATTTTAATAAAAGCACTGATTCAGTTCTGTTCAAAATTTATATTTTGACTGAAGAGCTCAGATTTCTTTAGACTCAAAGTCTGTTTGTAGATTTTTGAGGCATTTTTTCGGGGTAAAACACCCTCAGTGTGGGTGCAGTATCCTATAACTGTTGCAAGTGTTTGACATCCCTTTTACACCGTCTTTCCAAAAGCAGAGCTCGGAGAGTGTACTGAAAGGCCAGGGCCTATCTTCTGAATCTCAGTACAGCAAAAACCTACAGCTGTACACAACTTTCATCCAGGAATTTAAACATCTCCCCACTCTTCTACCTCATGCACACACATGTGCTTGGACTCCTGTTCCCTTTCCCTGAGTGAACATCAGCAATCAAACAAAGACCTGCAAGGAATGAGACACACAATTAGCAGTGAAATACAAAACAGCTGGTGCAGCTGAATAGCTGTTATTCTGAGCACATGAACCTGAAAAGATACTGTTTAGCTTATAAGACAAACAAAATTTCCCTTCTGCTTGATCTCTGAGACCATCTACCATTGGGAGCTGTCCATTTTCATTTAGTCTTTCTGATGCCAGGGCCAACTGTGCAGGGTTTATAAACAAAGAGCAGAAAGTATCACTTTCCTTGTTAATTTGACAGTAAACAGTACTAATTTGACCATGCAGCTGTTTATTGATACCGCCTCCCAACAATTTAATATACAAAACAGTAGCCAGTGTGCTGAGACTGCACTGTTTATAATGTTCAAGGGGCCAGAATGGGCACAATCTCTTGCTGTAAAGCAGACATCAGGAGGGACTCCCATTTGTGCATTTGACCTTGTGCCGGGGAAGGCTGTGGAAATCAAAGAATCATGGAATCACAGAATGGTTTGTGTTGGAGGTGGCTTTAAAGATCATCTTGTTCCAACCCCCTGCCATGGTCAGGTTGTTTTCCACGAGACCGTGTTTCTCCAAGCCCTATCCAACCTGGCCTTGGACATTTCCATGAATGGGGCAGCCACAGCTTCTCTGGGCAACAAATATAAAAAAATGCATTACTGGGAACATGATGAGCAATTTTTTCTTCATGGGTGTCTTCAAGATGGTGTTTCCAGAAGCATTTCTTATTAGTCTCTGATTTCTGTGAGGTCAGTGGGAACACTACCATCTACTGCCATAGCATCTGCTCAACTTGCTTGCAGTGTCATGTCACTGCAAATAGGTCTTAAATGTTTGTTTATAAGACATTCTTAGGTCTAAGAGATGAAATGCTGCATTGCATGAAATAGTAACTGGTGACATCTACAAATAGTAATATCTTCATGCCTTTTTCTTTCCCCAGCCAAACTTATGTCCCACCTTTTTCATTCATGCTTGTGGTTTTGACCTGCAGCTGCCAAATGCTGAGAGAGATCATCAGCTTCTCCAGGGACAGGAAGGGAGAAATTCCACAGCAATGCCATCTTACTGGTTTTATTTCTCAAGAATAGTCTAGACATGGCTTTTATTTGTATGGCCAGAGCCCTGTGACACACTGCCAGGATATAAAGTGTCCTGCTGAAAAGCTGATGTCCCCATCCAGAGAATACTGAACCTACACAAGCCTAAGTAAACAACATCAGCTGTCATATTCGAGAGGCAAGTATAGCAATAACAAAGTTAAGAATTTTTTCTTGCCCCATTTGCATGATTTTCAATAAGAGCTTCTTGCTTTTGCCTTTTCTTATACCTATTTTGTTAATGCTTCCTGGGAGTGATGACTGATGCTGTATCAGCTTTTTGGATGAAGGATTGTTTTAAAGATTGTAGTGAATGTTTGGAAGAATTCATACTACTTGATTATGCCAAGTTTTGATTGGATCAGTCTGACTTGGCAGAGATTGTGATATCAGCTTTGATTTTTATTTTAAATCACTGTTACCCAATTTTCAAATTCAACAGTTTATTAGTTAAAAATATGTGTATGATTTTCATCGGGCTGAAAGAGAATTTAAGTGTATATATAATATTCTTATGTGTATTAGCAATTCCAGGTGTTGCAGAGAGAGATGAAAGCTGCTTGCCACCAAATACACAGAAATCAGAGGAACAATATGGGGGTACCAGCAGAAATGCTGCAGCTCTTCTTGCTTTGAGATTTTACAAAGAAATTGAATTTTTAAAAAAGTGTTTAGTGTCCATATATTCCTCCTAGGATATAAATAAAGATCTAAGTATTTGATATTACATGCTGACACTCTTTTTGATTCTCACTCCATGCAAAATCAGGAGCTGCACATATCTTGGTGCTCACAGCTGCCTCATGACAGGTAGCTGCTGAGATGTTCCTGGGTTCTGTTGGGTCAGGATATTAAAATGTCACCTCTTGTGACATAGCTGGGCAAAACTGCCAGTTCTCAGGGTGTTGGAATGTTTGCAAACAAGTGGGGCTGAACCTTGCACTATACACACCCTGGGCATGGTTTCAATAGTGCTGTGAAATCTACAAGTGCTGCTGGGAATTGTTCTTCCATGTGGGCCTGAAAAATGTCTTCTTTTCACTGAGCTCAAACAAGCTTAGCTGGGAAATGTGCTTCCTTCCTCTTCTAGGGTTTGTATTTGAGTGGTACCAAAGCAGCCATACTCAATAAAGAATCCTGTGTCCAATATATCCTGAACGGGCATGGAATCATAGAGTCATGGAATCACAGAATGGTTTGGGTTGGAAGGGACCTTAAAGATCATCTCATTCCAACCGTCCTGCCATGGACAGGGACACCTTCCACTACATCCAGCCTGGCCTTGAACACTTCCACAGCTTCTCTGGGCAAGCTGTGCCAGGGCCTCACCACCCTCACGTAAAGGATTTCTTCTTAATATCTAATCAAACCCTGCCCTCTTTCAGTTTAAAGCCACCCCCCCTTGTCTTATCACTACCTATCCTTTTAAAAAGTTCCTCTCTGACTTTCACTTGGCACCACCAAGTTAATTTTGTGGTTTTGTGTTTTCCCTATATGATACCACAACTTCAAAAAGGGAGCTATGTCTGAAAGGCAGAAAGTGGCCTACAGCCACAAGCTTGCTCCAGTGCTGCTGACTAGCTCTTCCATATTACTTTGTGTGTTGTTTTGCATCTGCTGGGCTGAGGTAAGGGGCAGTACCAGAAAAGCCAAAAAGTGGTTGTAGGTGGTCTGGTGGTGCATCTAAATAAATCACTTGTGGACCACAATTAATAAAAGCCAGCCTGAAAGAGTGGTACAGCACTTCTCTGAGGCAGTTGCCGAGCAGCCCTTGTATATCCCTTTCCCCTCATTCTACTTCTGTGTACACTGGCCCCTCTGTTGGCTCCAGACATGAAGACCAGCACTTGCACTTGGTGAACCTGGCTTGGATTTGCTCTCTCTCCAAGTTTTCATAGAAGCCAAGGCCTCTTGAAGGTCTTAAAGATCTTTGCAAATGATAAATGACATGCTTTGTTTCAGTACTTTGTTGTCTTGAGCCCAGAACACAGTTTGCAGGTTTCTTGAGTTCTTGTAGATGGCAACTGCAGGACAGTTGTCCTCGGCTCTAAAATAACATCTAAATGGTGAGATTCAAGCTCAGGGAGCCAGGAACAGGAAGGGTCCTCCCAATTGAAACTAATTGGATCCATGCTCCGATATCCGTGCCTGTTTCCAAAAGGGTATAATGATTCCAGCCAGACTGTTTGCTCAGTGTCAGTCTGAATTTAACTTTACGCTACTTCACTTTATTTTAATTTGACATTATTTTCATGTTTATTTTACCTAATAAGTGAATCATTTAACTATAAAAGACTCATTTTGGAGGGTTAAGGGTGGAATCTGGAATGGGTGAAGCTTGGAATAACCACTGACCTGCTCGATTATGCTGGAGTAGGGTATGAGCAATGATGTCATGTCAGGGAGGCAAGCCAGACACGTAGGGGTGAGCAGGCCTGCCATTCTCTCTTCCTCGTCATTGGAAATGTCAGTAGACTTGCTTGAAGGACAGATATGGTTGAGTTTGTGATAAAGACACACTGAACTCTCCACCAATCAGAACACATTGATGTTATTGTTGAATTTTACTTTGACGAATGGATTCTAAGAAAAACTAATGGCATTAGTACCACAAAAATACGGTTTCACTCAATCTGCAATATCATGATACAAATGAAATATGAGGGGTACACAGTATGTGATTCAAAGAGTGTGCTGTCAAACTGGGAAACTGTTTTTGAAAACTGGGTTCTTTCATCATTTCTCAGACTATCTTCCAATATAAATTGTCAGTTCTTTAACAGTGAATTGAGCTATTCCTGATTTATCCTGTTCTGAAGGTATAATTTGGTAAAAGATGTATTAATGTCTCATGACTTCGAGGGAATTGTTTCCTTTGTTCTCACTTGAGGTGGGATTTATCTTGTATAGCTTTAGAAAGCTACATTGAGGATGCTCCCCCAGGCATCTATTAAAAGCAAAGGAAATAAATAGGATCCCTGGGGGATTGCTTAATCTAGTCTGGTTTTGTTATCTATATTTGGAAGAGATACATCATGGGTTTAAAATGCATCTCCCCCTGAGAGAGCTGGGCTGGTTCTGCTGGGAGAAGAGAAGGTTCCAACTTATTGTGGCCTTTCAATATCTAAAGGGGGCTAATAAGAATAATGGAGAAAGACTTTTTACCAGTGCCTGTAGTGTGTCACTACAAGGGTCAATGGTTTTAAACTGAAAGAAGGGAGACTTAGATTGGACGTAAGGAAGAACTCTTTTGTGATGAAGGTGGTGAGACCCTGGGTTGGTCTGGATGATATTTGAAGGTCTTTTCCAACCCAAACCACTCCATGGTTCTATGACTCTGTGACTATAGAGTCCAGAGTGACTACTTCTATGCAGAAGTATATACCTGTAGTCATATGAACTTGGTTCTTGTAGTTTAAAACTGAAAATTTGGAAGTAATGTGGTCTGACCCACATCTTGCCTGGACAAATCATAACTTTATTGTAACTACCTGTATTTTCTGGAAAAGCATCCATTGCTGGTATGGAGATCTTCTGCACTGTTTGAACTACTTATTTCTAGAGCTATACTTCCATATGTATCTGCCAAAACATCTCTTGTTTGACTGGGAGGAGGTTACTGACTGATCTGATTCACTTGGTTATGAGACTTAGTCTTCATTTATTATTTAGCCACCTGGAAAACTTTATGCAATCTGAAAAGTTTATGAACAGCAATATTTATACTTGTTCTCAGAACAATGATCAAAGCACTGGATGACATGACACAATACCAATTCCTGCAGGAGCTCGGGGGGGGTACCATATTAAAAACTAATTTCCTGTTGACAGTCCTATTTCCGAGATCTCTTAGCTAATAATTTCTTAATTCATTTTACTTATGTGCTGTTGAGACTGTGCAAAGTTCATGGTTGCAGAAGAATGACGATGCAGTCAACTGACCTTGTAAAAGCCTATGTACCTCATATACCTCAGAAGATATTTTTATAGACCAAATGTGTTGGTTCAAAATAGAATCATGTTAATTTTAACTTACTGAGCAGCCTTAATTACATATTATTTCTAAATTCTTTGCTTATTGAATCACCTTTCTACATTCCTTTAATTTTGCCATGAATTATCTATCTGCATCATCTCACTTTTCTGCCTTGGAAAACTTGCACATGAATTTTGATCTTCCGGAATTCTGAGCTTCTATGGTTATTAAAAATAAGTATGAACCCACCAAAATCTCTCTCAGGTAGTTTTTTAGGTGCAAATGACCAAGAACTATTGAATTAAAAATCGTTAATTCCTCAGATTGCCCGAGCGTGTTTCTTGAAGGCAGTTAGGCTGGAATCCAAATTCTCTTCCCACCTACAAACCACAGGCACCTGAGCTCAAGGAGAACCTCTGTATATGGGTTTCATTCAAGCCTTGGCTGAAACACATGACTACACATGAGTTGCTGTTAACAGTACACAACACTTCTTATACTGGAGAGAAGTTGATGCAAGATCAGTATGTTTAAGGAATGACTGACCATGAGATTGAACTCCCGGAAAAAGGACTGCACAAAAAGACCAAGTAACTGATGTGCACAAACCCATATCCTGACCATCTTTTTCCTGTTATCCTTACCTCTCAAGCACTGCATACTGAAATCCGTTTGTGGGCCAAGTAGCAGAAGGGAAGTCCTGCTCTCATTAATACCAATTCAAGCCCACAGAAGCCATTAGGGTTGGAAAACTCCCACTGGCTGCTACTTTTAGCCCAATGCTGATGCTTTGCTGCTTATGCAAAACCTCATTGATGAGATTTGGGATAACCAAAACCAAATGTGACTGTTTTAAGAGAATGATGGTGTTGTGGTCAAGGCACTGGAGTTGGGTATTGGAGACGTAAATTCAATTTCTGGTCATCTCATGGTTTTGCTGTTTGATCATGGGTAAGTAGCACTGTAAGAGTAATACAGTAATGGATGCTACATAGGGGGCTTGGCTAGCTCTGGATCATATTTTAATTGAGATAATGAGGATCTAAGCAAGCTAATTTCATTTCACAACTGTTACAGACTTGAGAGAGAATTTCTTTGCACTGAAAAGGAGTTACTCAAAGGATAAAGAGGTAAAGAATAGAAAGTATTAGAGCACAAGTCTTGTCAGTACATGATACCTGAGTAATCAAAAGCTGATGAATGTTTAGTCATTCATAAAACATCTTTCTTGCAAACATTTTTTACACTCTTCTTCCATATTAATAGAAATACAGCATCTTAAGGCAAAAAAAATGGCTTTGCTGCAAGATTCATTCTGCTGAGCTGGAAAACAGCCATATAATTTTCTTGTTATTAAGCAACGTTATTTTCTTATTGACATGGAAATAAGGCTTTGAGCAATTATACAACCTGTATCAAATAAACTGAGTTAGGCAGACTTGTCTAAAGTTGTCTTGGACTCTCACCCTCTCTCCACCACAGTAATCTGATCCTGCAAAATTTCACAATGAGTTTTTGGCAGTTGTACCCCTAAGATCCATGACTCTTCCGATAAAATCCTAGGCACTGATCAGAAAAAAACCCTTCAAAGCTAGAGAGAGCACATTATTACAGTGGTTGACATAATGTCATCTGGAGGAAGACATTACCACTCAAAATTAACCATGGCCATGTGGTGAGCACTGTGGCTTCTCCTGACTTCAAAGCTCAACATGGTAGTTAACAGAAAACAATACCCACTTCCTTGGGCCTTACTGAATTTACTTGCTGGGCTTCTTGAAAATTATCTTCCCTGCCACATGAGTGACCAGAAAGTAAACCTCCGCAGAAAAGAAAAAGTCATTAACGTCTGTACAATGGAGTCAAATGTGCCCATGTTTATACGGGGCTTTGATGTGTGTGAACAAGTGCTGACTCTAGGTTTTGTAAATTTGGTATAATGTGTCCCTAAATATTTTTAACGAAGCTTTTTGACACGGTGAGAACATGAAATCTGAGATCAGATATTTCGCAGGTCAAACAAAAGCATACCTCTGCTTGTGCTAGTCCACATATTTAGGAGCTTTTATCTATTTGTCTGTCTGTCTTGCTGTTCTTCAGTCTGTCCATCCAGGGAATAATTAAATGCCCACGTGCTTAATTTGACTCCTGATATTTTTCTGATGTGTGTTAAGCAGCTGTATTTGAGTCTGTCTAGCGTAGAAGTAGGACGGAGACTGGAAGAGGTAAGAGAGGAAGGGGAAGAAGTAATGAGCCCTGGTTTTGTGCTCACTGCAGTCTGGATGACTCCCAGCATTTCTATTGCTCATTATTCCTTTGAAGTCAGTAAATGTCTGTGAAAATTACTGGTGAAGTTTTCTCACCTCCACATAACTCTGGTAGAAGAGGACAGTTTACTCTCACTGCTGCTTTCTCTTTTATCTTTAATAGAGGTTGGTCCACAGTCTGCTTCAATAGAGCCCAGTCCTTCCCACGTGAATGTTGGCATGGTGGCACCTGATGAGCCATGGAGGGGGAAGAGAAAATGGAGGTTTTTTGATACCTGGGTTATGACATTTGAAAATAAATAAATAAATAATCCAACCAACCTGAAGGAACAGTTTATAGCTGTAGAATCAAGCACTTAAAAGCTGGTAAGTGCCAGAATTAAGGGTGTCAATCAAGCTCCAAACGTTGCCTTCTGGCACTGTAAATTATGATAGTCTTTAGTTATCTAATCATATACATTTTTTCCTCAAGGCTTCTAGAAATTTTTTCCTCAAGGCTTCAAGGTCTCTAGTAATGCACATGTAACAATAAGGAGCAGAAAAAGAAATGGAAGATTTGCTTATTAAGTTTGCATCATATGAAGCACAGCTGAGTGCAGAAGTGGAGCTGCAAAAAAAAGGAGCTAATAGCTGCAAAAGGGGAGTTAAACCACTAATTTTGAGATCATAAATTTTTGACAATTATTATGATGTCTTCTTCATCTCTGTATCTGGGGAAGTGTTGACTCAGATTATAACTAACCATCAGAGCAGTCATCACTTTGACAAAGTGGTTCCTCTGAGGCATTACAGATTCTAGCTGGTTGTGAAACCATAAATGCAATCTTCACACACTTTCAAATTTAGCAGATTTATAGAGATGTACCAGAATTGCTATTGCACCTTTACTGTTTTGACCGAAAAAATACTGATACATGATTAAACCTTCCAAAGATTTTGCCCAGCAAACTGGGAAGCCCTTCAAGTTTCTGTAACCTCATTCAATCCTCTCTTGCTGGCAGAAAAAAAAGTTAGAAGTTCTAATTTTGAAGGCATTTTATTACGGACAGTCAAGCAAAGCTGTGTTCTTACACATACAAGTCATGGCCATAGTGGTCTTCTTGACCTGTCCCAAAGCAAGCACACTCGTGGTACAACTGGTGATCTCTGCCTAAGCTCTGCTGAAGGAGACCCAAATCAAAGATTACCTAAGCAAAAGATCTACAGCATCTCTTCAGTCTCTTTATATCATTAAACACCTCTGGTCTCACCATTATCAGCAAGGAGGTGAAACACAATTTCACTTGTAAAGACTCAAAAACTGGTCTTAAATCCATCCCACTGTAACATCCAGCAGAACAAGGCTGATTTGGCAGCACATCCGGAACAATTGTTGGTAATGCACTGCAAAGGTCAGTTTACCCTTCAATCATCACTTAGGTCTGCAGTAGAAGGAGCCCTGGTATTTAGTTCCCCTGCCTGTACAAACCAATCCCAATGCCACTGCTCCTAATGAAAGTGGCAGTCAGGGAATGATAATGCTGCTGGCTGTCTCATCATGCATGTGTGCAGGAAAAAAGACAGGAAAAGCATAAAGTCTAGTTTCTTCTGTTTTGAAGCCTGCTTTGTAACCTTACTGATGTCTTTCTAATGTAGTTTTACATGTGTGCATGTGACATATCAGAATTAGAGGAATATTAATTCAGGAAGTCTGGAAAAGACTTCATGAAGATGTTGAGGACATGAACATCATCCATGTTATTCTTGACATTTTTGCATGTTCTAAAAAACATCCTGTAATGACAAACTTAAGTTCCTAAGTGATATATTTTCTTAGCTTTAAGTTTCTTCTCTTGTCAAATCTAAATTGTTCTTCTTGAATTTCAAGCTTATTGCTTCTTGTTTTTCTTCCCTTGCTCCTTGTCTGCACCTTGTGTGTCCAAGCTCATAAAAATTCTGAACTGTCCAAAACAAAGTTTTGAATTTCTTGGTCTCCCAAAGAAAATTTTAACTTCAGTTATGTATCCCTGTCTAGGAAGACATGGTTTAAAGTAATTGGATTTTCACTTTCATCTTGGAATAGATTTTTGGTTTAATCTGGTTTTCTTGGTTGAAGCTCTAGAGGAAGCTTTGGTATTCTCCAGCTGTGGAAGAGCTTGTTCTACTCAGTGACTCAAAGAGCAGCCCCTCACAGCCTGGTGAAGAGTTGTTCTTGAGGTGAGGGAATTTGAGGTGCTTTAGTCCTCTCCCAATTACTAGGAGTAACTTTCGAACACCTCCTTTCACCAGGGATGTCAACAGGCAAGTCTATCTCACATGTTGTCCAACATAAAAGCTTTTATCTTTACAATTAGAAAGGACTTCAGACATTGTGTCTTCTTGTGGTGAGAGATACTTACCTAGAAAGCCACTGTAGTGAAATTCAAAGTGAATCCAGCTGTCTGCCACCCTATGTCACAACTACGTATAATAAATGTGTTCCCTTCCAGATTTACTGAGACATTTCAGTTATGTCCATATAAAATTTTATGACATTTCAGACAGGTTTTTTCAGTTCTGTCTACCGTGTCCATTTCTCAAAATGCTTTTTCATTGCTTGATGGGTTTTCTTCTCTTTTTTTTTTTCAGTTTACATCTAATAGCATTACTGAAAAGTGATGTGAAATAGATAAATCCGTCAGTTTCCTCTTTCATTCTCAGACTCACACACGTATGAACCAGAAGATGTGCATGAAGTACAGGAGATGGAAAGAAAATTTAGAAAATCATATGCATGGCCTTTTTTACTTCTGTGGTGAATGAAAACCTGAAGTCCTGAAGTACCAGAGACTTGCAAGACTTGCAAGGCCGGCATGCTGCTGCCAAGAACATGCTGTCATTTGTGGCTCCTCACACTTCCTTGACCACAAGAGAGCCTGGAGACAGGAATCCACCACTGAGGCTTTGAAAAAGCTGCATTAGGTTATTGAGCAACTGGATTCATGAAACTCCTTGTTATCCTATTTGTGGTGTCTCTCAGTTCTGCAGCCCATAGCCAAATGCCAGTTTCTGACAGCATTTTTACCTAGGGTAGTGTACATTTTCACACTAGATGGTCTTGTGTCTGTGTTATTCCAGACACAAATTAGCTGGGAAAAATGGATATTGCATACAAACGCATGCATACATCCTTCTATTCTTCAAGAGCTTTAAGTCACAAAGGCAAGCAAGAAAATAGGAAAAACCACAGTTTAGGTAGCTTTTGTAGTCTCAGTTTTCTTTCCATGTGCAGAAGATCTATGGAGGTATTTCAAATGTGTAGACTTGGTGACATGGTTAAGTGATGGGCTTGCCAGTGCTGGGTTAATCATTGAATTCAAGGTTCTTAGAGATTTTTCCCAACCTAAACAATTCTGTGATTCTGTAGTGTCTCAAATGAAATGATCATATCCTTTCTCTTCCAAACTATCTTGGTCTTCAGTGCTCAGGATCAGAAGTCTCGAGACTCAGGAGATGCCATGTGGCAGTACCATAACTTGTGTGAGGATGTTGGGAAATGGAGTACGGGACTACAGGGGCAGAAAAGAGAGGTGTAAGAGGTCCCATCTGCTTTCTGGCTGAGATCCCTGCTCTTGGTGCTGGGAACACTTGTGCTTACATCTCCCCATGTAATTAGAATTACTGCATTTCGTTCAGCTGACAGCACAAAAAGCTTGCACAGAAAGTTCATTTTTCCTTTAAAAACTAAATTGCCAACTTCTGTAATTGTGGGAAAAGCCTTAACAGACAACTCTTTTCCCTTGCCCTACTTATACCCACACATCTGGTGCTTTACCCATCTCCCTCCCCAGCAACCTCCCTCATGCTGCTCAACTCCAGCAGGAGGAGCAATGGGAGCACACGAGAAGCATCCCCTGTCTCTGTGCTCCCCCAGCATTACCAGCACCCCTTCCACAGCCAAGAGCAGCAAATTATCTAGAAACTCGTATTTGGCTCAGGGCTGGAGGAAACTCCAAAGCTGTTAAACTTGAAAAAAAAGTCTCTGTGGAGTGTGTGCGACCTCAGAGTTCCCAAAGGCTCATTTCATAGGATAATTTCACTGGGTAATTTCACCGGAGAAGGTTTTCGCAGGAAAAGGCATGTCTCTGACAGTAGGGTAAGCCCCTTGCTGACTTCCAAATCCCTGCTCCGGAGAAGAGGGATAGTAGAATTTTTTAATGAAACACCTATTTAGGTTCTGTTGTGTTTTATACTGCAAGACAATGGAACTTTTTTCTTGGGCTTTTTTTGGAAACAGGTAAACCGCATTTGTAAAATTTCAGCCCAAATGGTTAAATTCACAAAGTTATGAAGATGTATAAAAGGAGTGTCATAATGGGATGAAGTACAGACTTCGTTTACTGTAGAGCAGGATATGAAAGCCACATATAGGACAGTGTTCTCTGAATAATGATACGGAGTTAAGGTCTCATGCAGTTCTGCAGAGGGCTGTGCTCCTGCCAGTTTCTTCCCAGTGCTGTCACAGAGGGCATGTCCCACACCAAGTGGTGTTAAAGGAAGGCTAGAGTTTCTTTATCCACCTGTCCTCCTCACTGTTAAGTAGATTCCTGGATAGATACAGCTGTACCCTTAAAAGGGGATTGGCAGCATTTAGAAATGACACACAATTAGACTCTGCTATTTAGCAGTGCCAGGAGGAAGGCTTTGTGGCAAATTTAGGGAATACAGCTGATGGTGCCCTGGAGGCATCTCCAAAGTTAGGTGGGAGGTAATTCAGGGATTTGAATCTTAGAAGAATAGTGAGGACAAGCTAAGTTCTGGGCCCCAACAGCTGTGCAATGAAGAATATTGTTAAAAATCACAGAATCACAGAATGGTTTGGGTTTGCAAGGGACCTTAAAGATCATCCAGTTCCAATCTCCCTGCCATGGGCAGGGACACCTTCCACTAGACCAGGTTGCTCCAAGCCCTGCCCAACCTGGCCTTGGACACTTCCAGGGATGGAGAATCCATAGCTTCTCTGGGTAATCTGTGGATCTCACCAGGACCTCACCACCCTCAAAGGGAAGAATTTCTTCCTTACATCTAATCTAAATCTCTCTTCTTTTAGTTCAAAACTATTTCCCCTTGTTCTATCACTACCTGCATCTTTTCCTCTTTTTAATAAGTCCCCTTTAAATTGGGACATTTGAACTGGAAACCACCTTTAAGAAAGCCAAGAGAAAGGTCTTGAAAAACTCTAGAGAAAGCCAAGCTGTCAGAAAGTAAGAACAAACACTGGTGTTGTCCTCCTGGGTTTCCAGTGGTGTGTTTTGGGATGGAGCAGTGCCATGCAGATGACACGTCCATCCGCAATCTTGGCACTGAGCACAGCAAGAGATCCGTGCATCCGTGATGGAGGGTGATCCAAAGTGCATGGCTCTCATGCTTCAGCAAGTACACTGCTAATCACCTAGATGGCCACAGAGGCAGAGGCCAGCTGGTCATCAATTATCCAGAGATTCCTGTGGCTGGAAAGGGCTGACGGGGTTGAGGTTGAAGAATGCACTGCGACTCTTTTGCCCCGCTCCACCGGGAAAACAGCAAGACTGGCTTGGTACAAGCCACTGCAAAATGGCAGGACATTCTTGTGGTTGGCTCCATCATAATTTGTTTTGGAAATATTTTGGACATCTCTCTTCTTTGTTGGGCAGGGGAAGAGGAAGTGTTTGAACCTTTAAACCCAGTGTGTCTGGCTCTGTTCCTATTTACTGCTGTGTGATAGAGCGAAGGCAACACTTGAGCTTAGGAGACGAGTAGAACTGGTTGAGTGTTTCATACCTGCTAATTGCTTTTATTAATTTATCTGTCTAAATGGTTTGTGCCAATGTGTTGTGCTTCCCTGCTTCACTGTCTCTGAAGAACAACAGTTCTTGGGAGGGTTAAGCAGTTTAGGAAAGGTGAATTGACAGCACAGGTGATATTGCTCCATTAAAAAATCTATCCTGCTTTCTTTTCACCTGCTTTTTTCTCTCACACAGCTTTGGGCACAAAACAATATTCCAATAGCAACTAATTGCTTTCTTTTTAGCAACCAGCCTGAATCCTTTATATCACACATACGAGATATATACCAACAGATATCATACATAAAATATTGAAAGGGTATTGTAGTATAAAAGATGAATATAAAGATGAATTCAGAATCTGCTGGTCCAAAATATGGATTTAACACCACCAGGAAGGCAGTCTGGTGTGCAGGGTGTTCAGATCTTTGACTGTGAGTCCTAATGCCAGAAATTTCACCTCTCTGTGCCTCAAATTATTATCCTATAAACTGGAGTTAATTTTACTTGTCACTTTGTAAAATACTTTGAGGAATATTGGCCAAAATTACCATCCAGGAAAAAAGTGTTATTAATATTAGTAGGACTGATGACACAAAGTTAAGCTGTTCCAATTTTATCCAACGGCCAAACACACGCTCCAGTTTTACAAATTACAGTGTGGGCTATCCAATTTCATGAGCACACTTGCCACTTGGTGCCACAGCTTTATACCTCTGGCTCCACAGTTAACATGAACTCAGTATAATCACCATAGAATTTATGTCAGTTTTTGTGGAAATGTTATGATTATTCACAGCTGAGACTTCAAAGGCATATTAAAGCACTTCACAGCCATAGAGTTTCCCATCATGAGTCTCAGGAGATCTACCTGCTGCACTCGCCACCGAGCCTGGAAATCTGCCCACCGAGCTTTAACCTGCGCCCACACAGGGAGCCCAACTCCTGCATTTGTGGGAGTGAGCCTGGGACAGGAACATTCACCTCTGCTTCCATTAACTGGCTCAAAAGTGATATTTTCTGGGTCTGTGCAGAGATGGACAGGGGATTGTCCGCAGCTGAAGTATAAAAAAGGAGGCTCTCTGGATTATCTGTCTAGGACTATATTTTATTCAGTAATGTAAACAAGCACAAATCCTCAAGAAGCTGGAAAATGAACCTTTGCTAAACCTCTGCACTAAAACTCAGCCTGCGCCAGGGGCTCATTGGGTCACTCACCTTGGCTGTGCTGGCTGCTTCATGGTGTTCCTGAGAAGCACTGTAGGAAATGACACACTGGGATTTTTGGGAATGAAGGAGAACACATGGACATAATCTATGCTGTGCCATCTACTCTTAGGACCAAAGAAAGGGGCTTGACCCCATTTAATTAATATTTTAATAAATATAGCTGTTCTGAGCAGGATCCTTTGGCCTCTCCTGTAATGTACATTTTTTAAAAGCCATTTCCAGGATACGAAAATTAGCAAATTGTTCAAAATTAGCAAAGTAACTGAAAACAATTCAGAGAATTGTCTCTCATGTGGATGCAAGCCATGCTTTTGGAACCAGAAATGTCATCATTAATATCTAGTCAATCACCTTTCCTATGGTAACAAAAATTTCTGCACACACTCTTGAGATTGAATGACAAATATTTCTGTTAATTTGTTGGCAGAAATGAGAGCTTTAATAATAATTATTATAGATGTGGTGCTTAGGGACATAATTTAGTGGTGCACTTGACATTGCTGGGTTAATGGTTGAACTTGATAATCTTAAAGGGTGAGTAAAATGGGCTGAGAACCCCTAGGACATTTGACAAAATGTTTCAAAACAAAGGCAGTGCACATAAAATAATGAATCATATAATATATATAATTTAAGTAAAACACTTTATGTTTGACCAGTAACTATCTGCTTTTGATACCATTTTACTACCCATATGAGTAAAAAAAAGGTGAGATTCTGTTGCGTGGGAACTTGTTTAAAGTCTCAAAATAACTTTTTTTTTCTTTTCCACGGTGAGGAAATGAGAGGTCTGAGTCAAAAATCAAGGTCTTCTTATGCTACATGTTGTACAGAAAGAGAGGAAGAAGCAGGCTCTGATGCTGAAAGATAACTGTCTGGACAGATGAGATTACGGGCACTAAAATGCAAGTACTGTTTTCCTGACGTTGTAAAAGGGGAACTAACAGCTACATGCATCATGCAGAGGTTTGAATATCAGTTTCATCTGAGATGAGAAACTTCCAGCTTGGAAAGAAATCTATTCCAAGGAGCATCAGCCTCTGTAGCCTCTCCAGTGTCACCTGATCTTGCATTGGAAGGTACAGGGATCGAGATGACCTTGTGGTTGTACCCAGCCACTGACACTTTGATGCAAAAATGGCTACGGGCAGGGTTGTTGTCTTGTGGGTTTGAGGTTTACTTCCAGTTCTGGTCCAGCACTCTGCTTTCACTTTCCTGCGATGGAGAGGTGCTGGGCTCCATTTCCTTTTTGCCTTCCAAGCATTTGCTCAGTGCTCCCTGCTGGCAGCAGCCACTCCCTGGGGCATTTAAAACTGAGGGTGCTGCTCCAGAAATGAAACGGAACAACCACCTTCTGGTCTGAAACATGAGCTCCGTGTCGCCAGGGATTGCGCTCCCCCTCCGCTCAGAGGAAGCTCATCTGCAGCACTGAGGCCTGAGGCTCGCAAGTGTCAGACGGGTCCTGCTTACCTGACACGTCAGCGTGCAACTCAGGAGCCTCCAGAGCAGAAAGCCACGCCAGGAGTCGCAATAACTCATATCCTCTGCGGGTTGGTGGAAAGAGGACCTGAAACTCAGGCGCGCCAGGGTCTTGCACGAGCCACACACCGTTCTCAGTGCCAAATTTTGGTCCTCGTGCATCACTGGGGGTTTTGCATGAGAATTAAGGTTTGGTTTATTAAGCAAATAAAATTTCTACCTCGTGTCAGGTCTTCACCAGCATTTTTTTACCTTTTTTGAGCAGTGAAATGGTGGCTTGTGCATTTGCAGCTAAATAAAGCCGTGAGATTAGGTAAGCATGGTAATAAAGGGTTATGGAAATGCACTGACCACAACTCAAAGTCACCGTGTAGGAGAATGCACATGGTTGGGGGTTAAGTTTATGAGAAATAAAAATCTGAATGATGCTGTGCTTGAGAGTCACGGTCCTTGTGTTTCCTTAATGCCAGGAGTGATTTATTTCTTGTAAACAGCTTTGCTCAATTGGGGCATCCAGTTACTACAGACCTTGTTTGGTATAAAAACTAACGGCATAGAAAAATATTGCTCTAGCAAGGTTTAACTGGTCTTCAGCCCAAACATGTGGCTGAACATGAATTCCACTGCTTGAAATATCCTCTGGTCGCTCAGCAACATCTTAATGTCAAGAGGAGATTATAGTCAGCGTTCCCGTTGAGCCGTGACTCAGAGGTACTGTATGGAAAGAGGACATTTCCAGCAAAAGCGTGATATGGAAACTAAACACAGTGCTGGAAATCTTCCCTCCCATAGAAAAAAAGAAATGTGAAAGGCTAGCTCTTCTGAAGTGGAAGTTTGGCTGCTGCTGGGAACGTTATGAAAATACACATTACATGCCTGGTTCCTCATATATAACTGTGTTTCACAGCACGTTTCATCACCCACCTTTGCCCTTCCTTTTTTAATTCAGAAAAGGCGCAGGAAGAGACCTTACTTCTCAACAGAAATAAATGAAAAACCTTGGAAAGGTGACATTTTTGCTAAGCAGGAACTCTGATAAGTTGAAATGGTGTAGTTTTGCTTGTGTTGCATAAAAGCTGGCTATTAACATACCTTAGATACTTTGAGAGGTATGGAAATGTTTAAAAAAAACATGGACTGAAGAGATTGGCCTCAGTGAAATTTACATTAAAAAACCCAAGGAGACACTTAAATATTCATAGTTTCCATTTCTAATCTTTCTCCATGTAAGTTTCCTGACATACATAATTCTCAGCTATGTTTGTGAGATGCCCGGCATCCTGAGGTCAGATGCATATTTCTTTTTGGGATCCAGATTGGTTATTTGAAATATCCTGATCCTGTACAGGCTTGCACACATGAGTAACTATAAAGTGATCAGGACTATGTGCAGTTTTAAAGCCAGCCACATAACTGTGAATATTTATATTTTTAAAAAATTATATATAGATATGTGTGTTTGCAGGATCGTGTGATACAGAATTTAGATCAGAAAAATAAAAGTACCACTGTGTATAAATACTTGGTTGAAGGGGATAGGGGGAAAGAAGGTGGAGCTAGACTCATCTCAGTGGAGCCCAGTAAATGAAGAAAAGGCAGTGGTCACAAACACAGCAAATTCCACCTAAACATAAGAGAAACCTTTTTCACTGGGCAAGTGGTCATGCACAGGAACAGGTTTTCCAGGGAGATTTTGGAGTCTCCATCCCTGGACATATCCAAAACCCAACTGGATAGAGTCTTGGGCAACCCGCTGCAGGTGACCTTGCTCTGAGCAGGGGCCTGGATTGGGCAATCTTCAGAGGTGCCTTCCAGACCAAGCAGTTCTGTGATTTTGCAATTCTGTTGAAGAGAACACAATTACTTGGATTTATCTGAAGAATGATTTCCTCAGTTGCTTAACTTCATTAAAACCCATAAAAGTTTATAGAGAAATTAAGTGATGGCCTTTGTTCCAGAATAAATCTGCTGTACTCATACACAAGATTGCTTTAAAATAAATTCTTTGTTTTAGGTCCTCAGGTGTATTTGGTAGTCTTATGTAAAAGTAATGAATTTCACAGGTTCATCATTCAGTTTGTTAAAAAGTTATTTGCTCTCGTGTTTGGTAAAACTGTGTTTCCATTTTCCTTATTCTTTTAGTTCTTTCACTATGAGGGAGAATACATAGCAAAACTTTGTTTTGTTTATTATCTCACATATCTTCTTGTGAAATTGTACTTATGCAAAACCAGCATGTGACAAATTTCACTAGCACTGGAATAAAAGTTGAAAAAAATAGGCTGAAGCAGCTTAAAGGGTTATGCAAAGAGTACCCAGGTAACAGCTTTTTGCTGAAAGGGTTGTCCATTAGCATTTTTTTCAGTATATTTCTCTTAACTTGACAATTTTCCAGTTTTCTATGTGCAGTGATTCAGTTCCTAGCAGAGAATGGCCTGGGTCCAGCTATGACACCGGCCTTAGAAATTATTTGCCATGAGAATCTGAGCTGAATTTCACAACCAAGAATAAAGTTTATGGACATTCAAATCCTGAACTGAATATGACTTTTGTGGTTGGGGTTGTCTGAAATATTTGTTGTTTTTGCAGGAGACCTGGAATCAATGCTCTTGCTGCATAAACTGCATTAAAAGTGGCTTCTTCCATTAAAATCCAACAGTGTTAAAAACCCCCACTCTTCTGCGTTCAAAAGCCAACCATTCATCAGAATAGTCTGAGACTGCCCACCCCTGAGGTGTACCAACGCAGTGGGAGTGTCTGGTGTCTGGAGCTGGAATAAATCATCCAGTGGGATAGAACTGACCACTGGCCACCCACTGGATGAGAATAAGCCATCAGATAGCCCTGGAGTAAAAGTCACTGAGGCATTGCTGGTCAGTATGATAAAGACTGGGATAAGGTGGTTTTTTTTCCAAGCTGGTCATCTTTAGACAGTGTGGCAAAGGAGGTGTTTAAGAAGGAAACCACAGTAATGAAAATAGGGAAAGTTTAGGGATATTTATGGTAAACTTCTTCCAAACTCAAGGGGAAAAAAGGTGTGAATACATTAGGAAAAAAAAAAGCAAATAGAAAACAAAGATTAAATTCACTGGCAGTTCAGAGCCTCTACTTCCTACCAGGCAAAGAGGTGCACTGAAATGATGCTGACTCTTGGAGAACTGTAATTTGATTTGTTGTGCTGCAGTTCAGAGGAGAATCCAGGCTCTGGTTACTGTAGCACTAAAGATCCTCTTACTGCTGGCGTAAACAGGAACCTCTTCCAAGTGCAGATAAGCAGCAAAGGATGTAATATTGAATTATTCTGCCAATCTAGAGGTGACCCTTCTGCAGCAGGCTTGGGGCCCACATGTGCATGGCAATGCAGTGAGGTATATCCCACTGCTGCTTTCACTGTGTCTTTTCTGTGGCTGGGAGGGGGCTTTGGTCCTCAGGGCTGTCAGCTGGGCGTCTTTCCTGAGCACTGCATTTATTTTAAGAAATAAATATCACTGGGCCGATGTGTGCATTTAGCCTCGATGAAGTCATTAATGTGGTTTCCAGCATACTCTTCATAAAATTCATGGCTGCACTTAATTGTTACCATGTTCTTCCTCCTCACATGCTCTTATATTAATAAGAAAAAATGCTGAAGGGCCTAATAAGCTACACACAGTAGAGGAATGCTTGAAATGCTCTTAGCTGGTCACATCACCACAGACATGCAGGCCAGTTGTCAAACAGGGGATTATGTGTTACTTAAGGCACTGAGTAACAGCACAGCCAGAGAGGTGGCTCATCCCAGTTCTCCCGACCCAAATGTTGCCAGCATATGTAAAATGCTGGGCATGATGGGTGGGTGGGGAGAGGAGGGGGGTGCTGCTTATTTATTCTTAGAGATCTGTCACCTTTTTGGTCGGCAACTCCCGTGATGCTGAGCTGGGGGCTCACTGAAGAAGACAACTCTGACACTCTCCTAGGAAAAAGTAGAGTTGTCCCACCAGGGACAGCTTTTTTTCCTGAGAATTCCTGTGTGCTCTTTCTGAACTTGCATCTATACAAAGGGCCAGGACAATGCCTGAGTTCTGCCCAACCTGCTTAATTTGGGGCTTTCTTTTGGTAAAAGAAAACGCTAACTAGCTATTGGATGGATCAAACAATTTCAGGTATTTTTTCCTTTAAAGAGTTGCATTTATCTCACTTTAACTCTTTAAGAGTTAAATTTCTTTGCTAAACAAGTTGTTTATTCTCTTGTATGGTTAGCACCTTCACAGTTAATCAATACCGCCTATTTAGGGATATTTTATCCCTCAGTAATATCTGCCTACTCCTGACCTTAAAGGTCTTTCCCAAACTAATGCTTCTAACATTCTAATCCCTCTCTGACCTTTTCCTCCTGAGTTCAGAAGGAATCTCAATGGCTTGTCTAGGTTAGGTCACTAATTTTTGGAAAGCCAAACTGGAGATGAATCCCACTGCCTGTGATCAAATCCCAGCTCCCGAGCTGCTACCCGACCCCAGGCAGCATTGCCAGGAGGAGCTGTGCTGTGCAGGGTGGCAGTGCTTTGCAGTTGCAGTCCTGTTCCTCTAACCCAAGTCTCCAGAGAAAGTCTGAGCAGTAACTGCACAGACATCAGCATTTCAAAGGCGTTGCCTTGATGCCATATCCAGGGAGAACAAGATCTTTTGCTTTGTAGGCATATCACAAATCAGTGAGGTCAGGGGAGTTACACCAAGCAGGTATCCAACCTCAAGTACCTAATTTAGGCCAACACAGAGGTTGCTGGAGGATGTGGTCAGGAAGCCAGGAACCTCCTCCAGCCAGGTTAGCTAGCCTGTGCTGCAGAGTGGTCTGATGGGTGTGCAACTACCAGGGTAGCTTTTCTTTGAGCCAGTCTTTCACACTGGCCTGGAGTTTTGGCTCTGTGGACAGTCCGGTGCTTAATGACTGGGGGACTTGCCACTCTCAGAGGCCAGATTTTTTCGTCCACTACTGAAGTGTGGCTTGGGAAGTACCTGGGTGTGCATAACACTGTGTACCACCTCTAGACAAGACTGGAAACGTGCTTTCCCACCCACCACAGTGGGTGAAACAAGATGCAAGCAGAGCATAACTGTCCTGAGCAGGATTTAACCAGAAGCTGGTGAATGGGACCTTCAATTTGAAGTGTCCTGGTTTTAGCAGAACCAGGAAAAAAACCTCCTTTGTTCCCATCTTCCTCCAGAAACTGACATTCAAAGCTTAGCAAGAAGCATCGACAAAATATTTGAGGGCTAAACGTATCACCATCTGGAATGGGACTGCCAGAAAGAGAGCAAGAGAAAGACTCCTTTTTCACATGTAACTTGTTTAATAAAAATAAAATTCCTCTTGCTTTTCTGACATGGGACTGTAACCACTCCACCCTAACTCGCTTTGTCATGCTCAGATCTATGAAGTAAGAGGAAATTATGGAAATTTATCATGTCTGGGTTCTCAGGATTGATTATGACTTGCTGCTTTTATCTTCCAAACAGTCACTAAATCTAATTGCCTTGTTGTAATGGATTAACCCCTATGGTCCACAGTAGCATTTATATTGTGTTCAAAGAGACTGTTACAGAGTTAGGGTACTTTTTTCAGCAATATACTCTCATAACGTGTAGGTGCTCTATGGACATAACTCACCCTTTGTGGGTCTTGGGGGTCTAATTGGCTCATTGTTCTGCCTTTCTGCAGGGGATGAATTTCACATCACTTTGGGAGCAAGTATAGACAGGTCAAAGGGCCTTCCACAGCACAACCATTTCTTTTAAATTACAATGCAAGCAGATTTTGAAACCCTGTGTTCAAACATCAGCATCTGTATTGTAATCAAAAACACTCCCTTGCTGATATTAGTGGGATTAGTATTATTATTAGTCATTGTGCCTCAGCCCCTGGGGAACCTGAACTCTGGGGTCAGGTCCCCAACTAGGAGCTGTATAAATACAGACCCTGTGTTAATAAAGTTCCCACTTAAGCTGTCTTACACTGTGTTTGCCAAGGGCTAATGGCTCACACGGGCCCTCCTGGTGACTCAGTGGGTCCTGGTGACTCTCCAAGTGTTGGTAACAAGGTCTTGTAGGTGTGAGGCAAGGAACAAGAGGTGACTGTGGACAGCAATTGTGGGTTAAGGTGACAACTGCTACTCAGTGTGACAATCAGCTATCAAGGTGTGCTGGCACCCTAAATCCTGACCTGTATCTTTGGAGGTGTAATAGAAGAACAGTGATTTAAGAGGAGTATGAAATGCAGTAAAAATTAAAAGAAAGTGAAAAATTCCGAGGTAAGAAGGACGGGATATGCGAAGGTACCATGGGGCGAAGGGCTGCCTGTGCTAAAGGAGGAACATACATGTCCCTGTTTGTATCAGAAAGAGTGAAGGAGAGTGCTCTGAGACAGAAAGGGAACAAAAGAGATGGCACTAAAAAACAGAGGAAGGTGATGCTGCAACTTTGAAAGCACTGGTGAGATCTGACTACGAGAAAGCTCAAGAAGAAAGGAACTCAAAAGTGGAGATGGTGAGGCAAAAGTGAGGCAGAGGAAAACTGCACTGAAGGGTTTGGTAATATTATGATGTAGAGCTGTCTGGAAATAGCTAAAAAAATTTAGTTAGAAGACCAGCAAAATTGCAGGAAGATGTACTGGGTAAGAGGGAAATCAGCCAAGTCTTGAGCTCCCCGAGAGTCTCTGTACCCAACAGGGGTGATAGAGAAGCAGCTGGGGGTGACTTCCATTTGTGGGAGGCAGGGCAGACATGAAAAGGGAGAGGAGACAGCAAAGGGAAGGGTAGGAGTGAGGAAGTTGCTGCAGAACCAACCACCACCAAAGCAGAGACCAGCAACAGAGATGCTCAGGGGAGTATGGACCATGCTTGAGGAACCCAATCTAATAGGCAGCTGCTGGTGGAGCAGGAATCTGACCGGGGATGTCAGGGCAGAGGTTAGACATTGAGATATGCTTTTGCAAAACACTCTGTAAATGAGACTTGAATTAGGTTTGAGGTTCATAAAATGATTTTTAAAGGAGTAAGTTCAGATTCATTCGGAAGTGAATAGGAAGCAGTTGTGATCCAGGCTCCTCAGTCAGCAAATCTAATCTAACACATTTCATCACACCAGACACGATCGCAATCTCAGATCAGCGTAAGTGAATGTTTAATAGCTTCAAGCAAAAGAATAGAGCAGGTGAACAAATGTCTTTAAATTGCTTGCTTTAAAGAAGGGCAAATTGTCTGATACATTTTTGTGGGTTCACAATTGCCAATATTATTAGTTTTATTTGACTTTTTACAAGGTATGTTTAATTAAAATTATTATGGAAATACTTGCCTTAACCATTAGCAAAATAATTGCTTTTAGAGATCTTATTCATTCTCAGGTTGGTTTTATATCCTGCTTGTCATACTGATAAGTGATTAAATGAGTTGCTTCACAAAAATTGTCATTGGACAATGGAATCTATTTGAATTCTGTTACATGAAAATACTTTTTAATTGCAGAAATTGCAATGAAATGCTTTCCCTCTGTCTTTACAGCTTGAACAGCACAGTTTAGGTCATGCTGAAATGGCTCAAAATGAACTTTTGTTTCACCCCTGAGCTTGGAACAATGGTTTCCAGAGGTTAGTTCAGGAGACTGAATTGCTGATCACTCACTCGACATCTTCTGACCCATCTTTAACTCCGATATTTTCCCACTGTAGCAAGTCATGAGGATTCACACGAGCAGGCTGAGATTCCTGTCTAGGGATACATTATTACTGAGGGTGAAACTATGACATCTTTGCAAACAACAAACCTTTCTTATCTGGGATGAGCTTAACTGTACTACTCAGAATCAGTATTGCAGAATAATTTATAGCAGTTCATTGGGACACAAGCTGACATAGAGAAGGAAAACAACATTTGTACATTTTTATGCACAGTTTCTGCAGGGAGCTGTGGCCTTAGTTAACTGTTTCACTGCCTTTTAAGGCAATTTGTTAATGAGTGTAGACCGCAGAAATTTGCCTGTTAGGAATGTAAATTCACTGCTGCTTTCTCTATGCACATGTTTTTATGCAAGCTGAGGTACTTCTGGATGTTTCTGTGGTGTGCTTCAGCAGCTGTATTTTGAATAGCACTGCCGCCTCGGTTTCAATTCTGTCTAGTGGTGGTGAGTTCCCCAAGTTAATTGTGCGTAGAGGCTTTTGGGACAGTGCTAGCCATGCTTGAGAAATCTGCTTTCTTTTCAGAGCCCAGGCAAGGGGGATGTGGCTTCTCCACAGCCTCCCTAGAGAGAGCCCGGAGCCCTTTTCCAGCTCTTTCAGGTGTGCTCCCACAATGAAAGTGTTCACATGCAAACCCACGGGCTCATGGCCTGAGGACCTACCTGACCTTCTCCTTGGCACGTGGCCACAATATTGTTTCATGAACACGTGTGTGTGTTTCTGCATGTCACATGTAGAAGGCTGATTCCAGTGAAGAGAGTAAAAATATTAATTTTAAAAAAATCAATAATGAAACAGAACAACAACAACACCGAAAAAACCCCAGCAAAACAAAACAAACGGCTACACTCAAAACGAATTTAGACACCAGAAATCTTCTCTCATGTTCATACTTCTGCAGAAGGCCCAGGCACTGGCAAGATGAGGTTTTAAAGAACAAACTAAAGAGTACAGCATTGTATTTATGAGGGAACAACATGACAGACTCTATTTAGCTTTATACCAAAAGCTTAACCTTTTGCAGTCTGTGGGTTTGAGCTGCACTAAAAAGAAGCAATTACTGTGGTGGATTATTTTTTTTGCTTACGGTGTATGGCCCCAGGCTTCTCAGTGTGGCTTCTCTCAGAGCTGGCACACAATAGCAGGGGTATATGCCAAAGCTGCTCTCACTTCTCCAAGGCAATGAATCAGAAAGGGCTGTGGTGTTCTAATCAGAATATTTTTTTTTCCCTAGGCTGGGAGTCCATTGCTTTCTTAGAAACCAGGCAGACATGGCAATCCCTTCTGCTCTCTCTTCTCTTCCCCCATAGATAGCTCACTGGAGACATATATGCACACATTTTGGCAGAGCAGCATGATGGATGAGGAGCCTGGTGACATACAAAGTGCAATTTTCTTTATTTAGATGTCTGCACCTCTCCCGTAGAGAGGGGATTACAAGGATGGGCAGAGAAATCCTTCCTTTCATGCTGGTTGTTGGCTCCCAAGATGTCTCAACACAGAAAACAGCTCCAAGCACAGATTTAGGGAAAGAATAAAGGCCAGAGCTGACAGAAGTTCAGATTCAACAAGTTATTAAGAGCTGCTAAGTGTGTCTGGGCTCCTCACTTTCCCTTACAGTCTCAGGGTTGACTGGGTGCCCTGAGATTTCATGATCTTCTGTCAACAATTAGCCAGAAAATTAAAACTCATAAGAGCGTAACAGCATGTCTTTACATGGCAGGGAAGTCTGCTTCCATGCCAAGAAACAGAACTGGGGATTCTGTGGGAACACTGCCATTTGGAGGCACCTGCCATAAAACTATTTATATGCACATGGATATGTGTGTGCACGTACCTGGCTCTGTGCACGTGTGCAAGAGTGAGTAGGTGCACACATCTACCCATAAGGGGGTTCGTGGATATGCTTGATACATTTGAGGCAAACCAACCTATTTTCTTCTCCAAATTTCACCTTTGTTCAGTTTTTGCAATGCTCTCAGATGATTTGTTCAACACATGTTTAAAAACAATTCCCTTGTGTTTGGCTTCATTTCATGGATTGATCACGACCACAAGGTCTGATCTAATATTCCATCACCTCAAAGAGAAGTTTTCCACTGGAGATATTGCCTAAAGACTAAGGGGACTGGAATGTCAATAATCTGATTGTTGAATGGGTGCACATATGTAACACGTGGAGTCACAGCTCCTCATTCAGTAGCAACAGCATATAGGAAAAAATAAATAGAGGCTTGAATTGTTTTCAGGGAGATAAAATCAGTTTAAACAGCTGGAATAGTTGCTATAGTTTGGTTCTATCCTAAGACTTCTTTTCTAGGAAAATGAGTTTCTTTAATAAGATATATGTGCTATGTGCAGGCTGCAGGCTAATAACTCACAAAAATATGTAACCAATAAGTCTCATTTTTTTGGCTTCCCTGATTCCCTTGGAATTATTCCATATTAATGATTACTTATTAAACAATTTTTGTAAATTATTCTGAACTCACTGGTCAGTCATGGCCAGGCTTTTCAGTGGGAGTGCCAACAATTTACCCAATTCAGTGCATCTGTTTGCATACGTTTGTACACTTTTGCCTACATCAAATATTCTGCTATGAAAATGCTTTTGTGGGGTTTTTTTGTTGTTTTTGGTTTTGGGTTGTTTTTCATTATCATTAGCTCCTTTGCTTAGCACAAGAGTAAGTGTTGTAATGGCAGTGCACATGCTCCTGCAACCTTTGCCTGTTTTACCCTGCCTGGTGCAGAGGAAACTCAATAAATCACAGATTTCTCCATGGTCAGTGAGCATCAAAGTCTGGTGTAGCTCAAATGATACCCCTATGGCAGAGGCTGGATCCCAATACCTGTTCTTTTGCCTATTCAGACAGAAGCCTTTTCAGCTTCACTGAATCACAGCCCCTTTTAGGAAAGTATATGTTTTATTATAGTTAATTTTATGGCCCTAAAGAAGAGCAGTTGCTATTTTGTGGAGCTAAAAAGGCAATGGATCTGCATTTATAGCTCATAGCTGACTACTTTCCTGCTATCTTAAAGGAAAATAAGAGCTCTTGTAATTTAGCTGGGAAGACACTGCTCTACAGAGGGAAGAAATCCCGTACATGTTGATGCCTAAACCCAGATTATTTTGTACACAGCAGGCAGGGCCCAGCCAACTCCTTATCCAGAAGCTGTAAGGCAGCTGGCTGGGGAGAGCTCTGACCTGCTGGCTGACAGGTTTGGAGCTGTCTAAAGGCTTGGGATGAGGAGGTCAAAGCCAAATTTGGAGGAGGCCAACTGAGAAGGCACAGGACTCTGTGGATCCCTGGGAGTTTTCACTGATGGGAGCAGAGGGAAATGTGTTCATATGTGGTGGCTAAAGTAGGAAAGTGAACATGTTCCATGGACAATGAATGTAAACAGGAATATATGGAAGATACCTTCAGGAGCTGCTGCAGGTTTATTGTCTTCTTAAAAATCGTTCTTGCGTTTTTTCTCCCAGACCAGGTTTTCTAGCCATTCTCCCATCCTCAGATGAGTTTCTCTGCTGTCCTGGTCAGTGTATGCTCTTCCCTAAGAGAGGTGTCAGAATTGGATTCTGTAATCAGTTGGGTACATACTGATACGGAAGAGAGCAGGAGGGCCCTCATGGTCTTGTGTTTGCCTTTTCTTTTCTCAACAGCATGACAGCACTGATGCACCTTCACTCAGCCTCTTATCCACTGTAACGCCTTGACACTTCTCAATAAAACTTCCAGTCCTCATCTCGTATTTGTACAGTTGATTATTCATCCTTCAATCTGGAATTTTGCGTGTGCTGCTATTTGTTCTTTCAGACAATTTCTCCACTTTGTTCAGTTCATCCTGATCCAAATCCATTCCGTACTGAAAATGCAAGACTAGGGCAGACCCCTCTCTAGATTTTATCTTCCCAAACCTCGATTTTCACGGAGAAGGTAGAAGAATTACTGAGTTCAACAGCATTGAACAACCATCATGATTTCCTTAAAGAAATGCAGAGAGTTCAGCTGAAGACTGAGTGAGTGTTGAGGGTGCAGAATAATTTAGAGCTGTACATGCTGCTGGATTGACAAATACTGCAAGAGAATGCACAAGAGCAAGATACCTCTGGGCATCTTCTCTTGTTTCTCTCTCTACCCACACACACTGCCATTAAATGACCAGATTGGTCCAGAACTTCATTTTGTGCCAAGATCTACTAGATTACAGCAGCTGAGCCTCCAGCTTCTTCAGTGTTGCAAATCTGAAGCCTTTCACATAAACAAAGTTGAGCTGGAAACTGAATTGCTTCATGAAAACCCACAGAAGTGCCATTTGTGACACGGTCCTATAGAGTATTTTCTTTCTTTATATGTCATAAAAGATTAGGTACGTCACTTTGCATAATACACTGGAAAATTTTCATCTGCAATATTCTTCCCAGTCTGATCCTAATATACATTGTATCATCCAATAAAAAAAAAATTAAAACCAGGTGGCTAAAAGTGATAGTGGGAGTATTTAGAGGGGAAAAAAAAGCTCCATTTTGGAAGTGAAATGAAAACTTCAAGTAAATGCTTAAGACTATGTTACATGTAATCCTATGAAATCCTATGTTACATGAATCTATGAAATCCTCAGAATTTTTAGAAACCTGTTGATTCCTTATGGCAAGTAAGTAATGCAAAGTTATTAACATTAGTGTAAATAGGGTCTTTTAATGGTAGAAAAACCCCAGCCACAAGAAAATTTACTATAATATATTTATATACGTATTTGTGTATTTCATAAAGGGTTCACTGTAACATGCAAATTCCTTGGCTCTCCACACAGCTCTACACAGATGGTGAACTTTAGTCAGCTTAATAAGTGCAACGCTTCACTTCAAACTTTTCCTTTTATCTTTCACCTTTCTCTGCTGTTTCCGTCCCATCTTTTCTGCCAGCTACTCCACAAAGAAGCCTGGGAACGACTGTAAGGCAGTCTCCTCAGATCGCTTAATATTCCTACTATGAAGACAGCCTGAATTCAAAGGCTCCATGTGAGAGGCTCCATCTTAATTTCTCCCTTGGCAGTTCTTTTATGCTGATAAATTGAAGTTTGCTCTGCATGTTTCAGTTCAGAGGGAAGATCTGCACAGGCCAACAGCATTAGCAGCCTTCTCGAGCAGTCAAAACCCCTTTCACCTCATTTGGGGCATCACACACACGAGCTGTATGAATCTTGTATCAACTTTTCCACTAGAACCATGCAACTTACCTCAAATTTTAACACCATAATCATAGAATCACAGAATGTTTTGGGTTTGGAAGGGACCTTAAAGACCACCTAGTTCCACCCTATGTCATGGGCAGGAACACCTTCTACTAGACCAGGGTGCTCCAAGCCCTGTTCAACCTGGCCTTGAACACTTCAAGGGATGGGGCATCTCCACAACTTCTCTGACAAACTTATTTCAGTGCCTCACCACCCTCAGCTGTGCCAAAGCACCACAACCATGTGCTCATTCTGCAAAGATTAGGGGTCCGTGGCTTCACAGATGTTCAAGGCTGGAATTGGAGACATCACAGTAGATTAATTTAGTCAGTAGATTTAAGGCCAGAAAGGTGATGAAAATACATTTAATATGGAGATGCATCTATCAGATTATCCAAACTAGCCTGGCTAAATACTCCAATAATTTTTGTTCAATAAAGCCATAATATTGCATTGGTTAAAATATATCTTTGACAATTTTACAGCCCCTTGAAAAGTTCCTCAGGTGAATATTTAATTGCTTTCCTTGTAGTTTGTAATTCTGAATAAGCACTTACATTGTCATATTTCTATTTGTAATTTTTAGGGCTTCCATTCCCATTATCCCTTTCTCTGATTGATTAAAGACCAATTGTATGCTGAGGCTTGCCACCTTGAGAGCATTTTCACAGACTCTAGTTCCATCACTGCTCAATTATCTTTCTGATAAACTCCATGGACTGAAGAATTTTGACTGAGGTTGAATTTCTCACTGAAAGTAATTTCTAGTAATTTGAGATTTTCCTTCCAATTTTTCAGAATTTCTTTAAATATGAAGTCACTAGGAGTTTACGTAGGAGATATTCCAGAATTTTGTGATCTAATCCCATGCAGAAAACTTTAACTTCACCTGTCAGACAATGTTGGACTCTTATCTCGCTTCTAATAATAATAATAATAGAAAAATAAATCTCTTTTGCTCTCTGCTGCCAAGGGAAGTTAGAAATAGAAATAGGCATAGGCTAAAGCTGTGTTTGGATTTGGATACAAACCTTCATATGGCCTAAACTAATGGATGGAGACGTTACTGGAGCCATCTGATGGCTGGCGCACCTCCATTGAGGCTTTTGGAACTGCTGTAGATCTGGAGGTGAAAGTCAATGAGATAAATATGCCTAACTGCTGCTAGCCTGAGTGAGGCATCTGCCTGTTTCCTCTTGTCCCAGTTTGAGACAAATTCGGAGGAGCGTCTGAAGTGAACATCCTCTGATAGAAGGCAGGTTATGGGTTACAGCCACGCCCCCCCAAATCCCCCCCCAGGTTCGGGAAGAAATTCCTCAGAGGAAAAGTGAAAAAACCTATTTATTTAACAAACACAGTGCACGCAGGCACAGGAAAAGAATAATGCTAAATAATAAAACCTCTCGTGTGAAGAGAACCTGGTAAATTTTCAGAGTCTGTGGGTGTGGCTCTCTCTCTCCTCTTCGGGTCTGGGTCGGCGTGGACCCCTCCGGGCCGAGGTGTAAGGTCTCCTGGCTGATGTTTTGGAGTTGTTGAACAGTCCAGAAGAGAAGAAGAAGAAAAAGCCAAAGTCCCAGGGAAGCAAAGGAGTTTAACTCTCTGTCTCTCTCCCAAGAAAAAGAGCCAAGGCCTGGGAAAAGCAGGAAAGTGCTTTCCTCCACTCTGCAGCAGCAGCAGCTATCTCTGCGTCCTTGAACACAAAACTGCTTTGAAAAGTTCTCCTGGCTTTTTTTTTCTTTTTCTCAGACCCAGTTTTAAAGGCACAGAAAGGCACAGGATTCATGTCTGGGCATAGAGCAGGCAATAGGGGATACAACATCACAAAGTCACCCCAAGACACTCTGCCCTCAGGAGACCTTTATATTAGTAAGCAATTTCTGTTTAGAGAAATAAATTTTTCTCGTTGCCATTTTTTCTTCTTTTTACAATACCCTTGGGTACATTTTCCTTTTTCTTTGGCAAATGGGTTCAACTCCTTTTCTTTTACTCCCCTGACTTCAATAGCCTGATTATTACCAGTTGTTTGGTACTCTAACGTGTATTGTTTTATTCCATATACTTTATTGAGCATGGGTTTTGGACTCTGGGTTTTGGCTGGGACTGACCAGTAGTAGGAAAGGAAAGAAGGTCTGTTAGTTCATGATGAAAAGATGAAATTTTCAAGTGCTGTCGGTTTTCTTTAAAAATATGCTCCCTCCTATGTGTGAAATTTACATTAAATTTAAACTAAAGTCAAAAAGGAAAGATAGAAAATCAGTTTCTTTTATTATCTCCTTTGCAATATTGCAATTTAATTTTTTTTCTTCTTTCTCTACCTCATGTTAATCCCACAGATCCTCAGTGCAATGAGAGACTCATAAGGTCTACTGATCCTTTCATTTGTTTTGCTGCAAAGAAGTGCACAGTGAGTGAGATGCTAACCCTAATTCCTGCCCTTTCTTTTCTATTGTCCTCAGTGAAAAATGTCCATTTCATATTTCCAATCAGATGTGGTATTTCCCTGCTTTTGGGTCAATGTTTCTGTCAGTGAACAGAACAGGAACTCAATGAAATGATTTATGTTTTTAATCCCTGATTGAAAAGATGGCTGATCCTGCTTCATTATGACAAAAATTCCTTATTACCACATGCTGAAATTTGACTAAAAGTGACAAAGGTTGCAGAAGGAGACATGAGGCCTGGTTCATGCAACTACATAATGCCCAGGAATGTGACTTTCCACCAGTCCCTCTATCTCTTTGCTTTCAGGTTCCACCAGGACACAGCCTGAACCATTTCATCCCAGAGTTCCTATTTCAATTGTTCTTGCTTTTATTTTTCATCAGACTTATAGGTTCTTGTCTGGACTAAACTCCCCTCCAGTCACTCTCTCCTTGTCTTGCTTGACAGGAGTAAATATTTTTCCTGTGCTCTGTACTTGCAAGGGGATGAAATATTTTGATGACACTTCTAGAGAAGTCCAGCTTGAAGGGCAATGTGAGGCATGGAAAAAGTTCAAATAAATATTCAGGGACAAACAAACACAGGATCCTATGATGAAAAACACCACGCAGCATTAAGGCGGGCAGAACAACCCTAAAAACCAGAAGTTAAAATCTGCTTTATAGGTCTTATGGAAGACAAGGTACATCTGACAGTAGTTGACAAGGGAGTGTTGGGTCATAGGTTGGACTCGATGATCTCAAAGGTCTTTTCCAACCTAGTTGGTTCTGTGATCTTCAGGAGATGCTGTACCCCTTCTTCCTTAGCATCTCTTCTACTAATGCCAGAAAGATGCTTGAAAGGCCCCTGGGTGGTCCCCCTCCAGGTACCTTCTTGGCCAGCCTAAAGTCCAACCTAGCTGTAGAAAGCTAAGAGGAACGCAAAACTCATGGACAAACTGAGACACGATCCTGTCCAAGGTGGATTTTCAAATGCCAGAAGTCAAAAAGTCCATGACAACTGCTGTGAAGCCAGTCTGGGGCTAATCTGCTTTAGGGGCTAATCTGCCTTAGGTACTTTGAGAGATACTCTGGTGATGTGCCCCAGTGTAACACCCTGACACTGATAGGCAGATTTTTATAAATGATGAGAGCTACATGCTGCCCTAAGGTTAGCAGAAGTACAACATGCTCAGTTTTATTGATGTTGTGTTTCTTTTCTTTTCCAGCAGTGAATGCTGTTTAAATTACAGTAGAAACCTCCACCAGTCCTGATAATAGGGTCAGGGGATAAACCTGGCTTGTGGCTCTGACTAATATATACCCTTTACTCCAACACTGCAAGATATTAGCTCAAGGCTTGTCAGCCTCCTGGGTTTTAATTAATGAAGTTCCCGTTAAGGACATTTTTTTCATCACTTGCTCTATTCCAACACATTTCTTTCATTTGAAACCTGAGCGTTCTGCCAAGCAGGCCCACAATGTCAGAAGGAGAGGGAGTGCCTGTCTAAACTACAGTCGTCTCTCTGTTCAACTTGATTCAATTTAGTAGAATTTCACTCTGTCGAATGACAAGATGCTGTATTTTGACATTTGCCTATTTATGCTTAAGTAGAGGAATAATAAAATCAGTTTGGCATCTGGCTTGCTCTATCTGTAGCTTTTACTTAAGAATGATAATCCTTTCTTTTTGTTTGACTGACATTACTGTTTAGTTTCTGATTTGTTGTGTTGGACTGTTTACCCATGAGCTTGTTGACTTTTGTTTTGGTTGGGGTTTTGTTGTTTTGTTGTTAAATAAAAGCTTTCCTAACAAACAGGCATTCTCTTCCTCGAACACACCCTTCCTCAGCTGCAAATCTAAAAAAAAGGAGACAGCTTTGTTAAAGGGAAGGAATTTCTTGTACATTTTTTTCCTTTAAAACTTACTGGAAAAAGTAAAATGCAACAACCAAACAAAAAACTTCTAGAGTTTTAGAGCAACAAATGCTGAGGCCGTGAGTAAGAGGCATTTTGTTGCTGAGGCAGAATCCCCTCATGGTTTTGGTATGAAGCTGGGGTGGTGCTGGGCTGGCAGACCCTGGGATGGTATGTTTGAATGTTTTTGTGTTGGGCTCCCCACCATAAGGCATGACCACCTTCCAGGAGCCCACCAAGGGATGTGACTGGCGTTTGTCATCTGCTCTGTGTCACTCCTTCCCCAGGAGACACGGGTGTGCAATAGGGGATTTTGCTTTCCCAGGGAATATTTTCAAGTCCCATGTCAGAGGAGGTAGCTCAGAGATAGATGTCTTGCCTTTCACCAGAGGACCGTGAGTTTTGTTCATTAATTCCTGAGGAAATTAATTGCACAATTCAGCCCAGGAAATCAGAAATCTTTCTCCTTACCCCTGTTGCAAAAAATTCACTTGAGGCAGGAAAGTTGTTTTTTGGATAGGGAACCCTAAGAACACCAAAACCCTGCAAGTCACACCTGACAGGATGCACTAACAGCAGTCATTTTCCTTCCTCCCTAGACCAATATTTCTGGCAGAAAAATGACACAGCCTTTGATCTCAAGCAAGCCCTGGAACATAACACTCTACACTGAGCCTCATCACAGCATTTGCAGTCCCAACCCAGTTTGTGAACTGAACCACAGAGCACTTGTGTCAGAACATTTCTGTCATCCTCTCTACCTGAAGATGGGAGGATTTTGAGAAGGAAGATTTAGTGACACTGGTCCCAGGCTTAACTCAAAGCAAGACCTGCCTGATAAATTAAGGTTTCCACAGGGTAGAACCCAGAAAGATGGACTGTTGAGGAGCTATGCTACTCTCTCCTTACGTCCCTTACCTGGACAGTCAGAGCACTGGCCTGGGCCCTGAGGGTCTAGTAGCCCCCTGCTCCTCCTAAGGGCATTGGCTTTAGCCTCAGTTGTCCCAGTGGGAACAAAGCTTTGTCCTGTACAGACACCAAATGATTTTAAGGCATTTCTGCAATTCCATCCCTGTGTTATTCATGTCCAAGGTAGTCTTGGATGTTGACCTTTCCTCTGGGACTTTCTGAAGAATGTGTCTCTGTGTTGATGTACATCAAAAAAAAAAAAACAAACCCAAAAAAACCCAAATCAAAAGCAAAGTAGAAAACCCACATTTAAACCCTTTGATCAGTAACATGCTTTATTTCTTAAAAAAAAAAAAAGCCATTTTTTGTTATCTGTATATTAGTTCCACTGCAAAACTGGCTTTTGGGGGCCTTCTGAACAAAGTAATTTGTCACAGTCCTAATTAATTATGGTCACCACAAATCCCTATCCATGCCTGGGTGCCTTGTTGTCCCAGCTCTCATCGTAAGGTTTTCTTTCAAGCTGAGCTCTAGCTACAGCCCTGTCACGTGGAGGGAGAACAAGCAATGGTCTCCTGCTTGTTTTCATGCCAGCCGTGAGGAGATCTCACCCTCCATCTCTGGCTCTGCTCTGAATTCTCCCTCTGCAGCCAGGTACAGCTCTGCCCCATGGCTCAGTGTTAAAGCCCTTAACAGGATGGTGGCTGCTATAAACTATAATGGGAGCCTATAATTTCTTAAATATATCACCTATCTTTATTGAGCCTGGCATTGGAATCTCTTTAAATTTGTGGCTAGTTGTCATTTGTGTAGTTTGCCTTTTTGTAGATGCATTTTTCCCCAAAATTATGAGCATAAAGGAATTTTAAGCTCTGACTTCATGCCCAGCTATCTCAGGGATGTCAGACTGGAGAGCATCACCTGGGTAACAGAATCTACTCCCCTGTGAGCAAAGATGTAACAGATGCTAAGACTGGGAGGTCCCCCGAGGGCCTTTTACCTGCACAAATCCACATATCATTGACTACATTGCCCAACACACAGAAAAAAAAAGTTAAAAATTAGATCTATAGCACAAGAAAGCAAAACAACCTTAAAGCTGTAGTGTTGCACATGATGAGCCCAGAACAGACTCAAGTCATCACCACTGATTTTGGCACCTCCAATTGCAGGACACCGGCCAGGTGAAAATGCCCAAGGAATCCACCCAATGCACAAAATTGTTGCAAATCTGATATAGAGAAGATTTTCCTGGCCCTGTAACTGATGAGTGGTTTAAACCTGAGCACAGGAGCAAAAAGAAATCAAGAGGGAAGCAGCAGTGCACCTGACCTCATGTCCCATGTCAGAGTGCCGCCAATCTGTGATGGATCTGAGCAAAACAGGGAAAAAATAAACACCAAAAATCAGCAGCCAAGTTGTTCATCAAAGGTGGGAAAAAAAATCTTCCTGGCCTCTCTAGGCCTCCAGTAGAAACCCTGAAGCATGGAATTAATTAAATACAAAGAAACATAATTAATTTAATTAAATGCAGTCCTTTTAGAAAGGGTTGCTCTGATTAATGCCTGCTCCTGCAAAAGTTTTTGAATATATTTAGTCCCATTCCCAAAGACAACATTTGCAGGATCATGATTAGAGCAGCTGAGAGCTCACAAATACAAGTGCAAGTGGATGCCTTGCACTTATGGTGTGAAAACAGACACAAGAAATAAGTTTTAAACAACACAGAGATCAAAACATCCCTTGGTTTAATATCTGCTGGGGCCAGGAGGCACCATTCAGATCACCTAGACTGACTCTCTGCATAATGCCAACCACAAAACCTCACCATGTGATTCTCACATTAGGTCCATCAGACTCTGATCCAGCCAGATCCTGCCGCCCATTTCCATAACACAGTGTTTGGTGGAGCTTTTTGATACATTGATTTCACCCTCTGATAGCACTTGGCAGTGGCTGAGCTCAAATTCATTAAGTCAAACCTTTTCCTAATTAAGTGGCAGACCTTATCATATCAGTGGTCTTAATCAGTTCCCACACAACAAAACCCATTAAATAAAACATCCCAGCTGAAAGCTTTGGAAATGAGTCTCAGTCACCTCCAACAGAATTTGGGAAACTAAGGCTCAGAGACTGACAGTTTGTTACCATTGTGTGGTCATGTATTCTAGGATTTAGTAGATGTGCTGTATTTTCTAACCTTCAAAAATCTGGTGGAAATATCTGTTCTTTATTTTTTCCTCTGACAGGTGTCTTAGAGAGATGTTTTCCTAAAGACTGTAACTCTTACTTGGAGAGCTGTGTTAAGTTTTATGGAAGACTGATCAGCTTGTCACTTGTTATGTGTATTTCAGGTTTTAATATTCCTAGGTTGTCTCCTCAACACAGCTCACGTGCATCATCTGCACGTCTCAGAACTTACAGTCCTCTGCATCATCAGTTACAGGGCCAGGAAAGTTATCTCCACATCAGATTTGTCCATGAGTTTGGGTGTTGTTATTTTAGCTGTTGCAAACAGTGAATATTACTGGAGCAGAATTCTTAGCATTTCCCCAGTTCACCACACTTAACACTAAGAATACTTTGAATTCTTTCCTTCTTAGAATGGGATTAATAAAGGTTTAAAGAATGAGCATTGTGATTCTGTGGAAATATTGACAGTTTTATCAAAAGTTTACTTCAGTGTGAGAGATACTATAAATATGAGGAGACTTGTGATTTTTAACTCAAGTTTATATTTTTTGTGCTAATTCATCTCTTTTTTTAATCACAGCCAAAAGTAAAGCAAAGTTAATAACCTCTACCTCCAGATAGGAAGCAGATGCAGGAGATCTTAGCCGTTCTTCCCAAGGCCTGTTATGAGTTTTGGCTCAAATGTCAACAAGAGTCAACGTTTTACTTTTAGTGACAGGTTGGTTTAGTTTCCTATTTAGTATTGGTTGAAACACTGCAAATCCCTCTTAGAGACAAAACACTGCCTCCTTAACAGAAAATTGTTCTAAAAGCCTCAGTGACATTTTCCAAAGTATTTTGTGTGTTTTCTCCCCATTTCCTTGAAATTATAGTGAGAAGGAATTTTATCATCAAAGTGAGCAGAACTGGCAAGGCATGAATGAACACAAACCCAAGAGGCTCCTGGTTGTGCCTGTCTTTGATGAGATCCATACCCTGCACCTTCGCTCCGTCTGCGGGGAGATCCCAGCTGTCCTGAGAGTGTTTCTTCTGCAGATTTCAGTTCCCCTCCAGACCTTAAAGAACTGACTAGAACTTGCCAGATTCATACAGTGCATTGGGTCGCTTTTATGAAATCTTTCAATCTCCTATTTTTTTGTGCTTAAGTGGTTTTCTTTTTTTTGTTTCCTACTGGCCACATGAGCAGCTGTTGTTGTAGAAGGACTAACGTGCACACAGGTACTTTAGCAGCAGGGCACTAACTCGAGCTAGGCAGATACAACTCTTTGGTGAAAAAAAAAAAGGAATTAAAAAATGCAATTAAACAGCTAGGAAACTTTCCAGAGAAATAAGAAAGTGCAGGTTCAAATCTTAATTGTGAAGTGAGCAGAGCATGGATTTCAGCACAGCTTTTGCACTTCTCAAGCAACAGCTGTGAGCATTGGACAGACATCAGTTGCCTTCACCTATTTGTGATCAAAAGGGACACACTTCTGCAAAGCACTTAAATTTTTGAAGAGGCAAGACTTGCTGATGAAAAAGATACTTGCTGGAAGTGGATCAACCAAGAATCGCGGTTGATCAGTCAAATCCTTGACATAACCTCCTCTTGGGCAGTGGGGCAAGGACTGACTCCTTTATTCAGCCTACACTGTGCTTGTCTCATCTGAACTAAGGTTGTACCTACTCCAGGTATTACCTCCAGGTACCAAACACATAACATAGTAACAACAGGCTCTAGAAACCCCAGCTGGACCATTATAACCTTTCTTCGACATCCACATTTACAGGACACTGTGTAGTTACTACTGAGGCATGGGGAGATGTAGACTTCTCTCAGGTGGACTCAGATGTGTGAACACCACAACACAAATTAATCCCAGCTATAAGCTAAAGCAAATTCCCTCTGCCCACATTTCTCCCGAGCTACATTTCATTATCTGTTGACTCCTTGATGCCAAAGGCAATTTTTTGCGTATCTGCCTTTGCTATCTTGTTTCACTTTCCCCTCCCTCCAAATGAGTACCAAATACTGAACCCTGCTGTTCTTAATTCAGGCATACTTGGGGCTTCTTTCTGTTTCATTTGTTCCAAAAGGACCTGGCAAATGGTGTAGAAAAACTATTTAATCAGTCAGCCTTTCCTATACACGTGACTGTAGGGAAAGGGATTTTTTGGGCTGAGTCACCAAGGCCAACCTGAGCTGAGGATCTTCCATTGACATGGCTGGGGAAGGAGATACGAGTGTGCCAAGTGTCCTTTCAGTCACTGCAGGGTGCTCTTGGAATAGACTCTGAAATCATATGCCTGCCCAAAGCCTTGAAGTTTCAGTGCCTGAGATCAGAGACAGGATTAAAAGAAAAGAGAAATCATTTTCGCTCTAGCTGTCAAAATCCCACACAAACTTTCAGGTTACAGGAAAAGCATTCTGTTCCTCTGCTGAATTTGATCAATCCTTACTCTTTTTCCAAAACTTCTTGCTTTAAGTGAATTGTCTTCCTGGGTTTAAAAACAAAACAAAGCAGAAAGCAAGACACAGATGTGACAAGGGGCATTCATTGCACAGAATATTGCAAGGACCATGATGTACTGTTTCAAAAAGACACTGGAAACATCATATTTATACCCAGACTTTGCCAACAGGATGGCAAGACCTTAATCTTGAACTCTAGTGTCCAATCTAGTATGATCACAGCAAATAGCAGAGTGGTGAACACAATTTATTTGCTATAAATTCAGAGGCTTCTCTACACAAGGCAGCTCTGTGAAGCAAATTCAGATGTGAGTTTACAGCACACACTTCCTTTTGCACTGCCATCTCAGCCAGACACACTTCCCACAAATAAGTGTGGATCTGGTTGTTTTACTGCACTGGGCATTGGGAAGAGACTTTCAAATCCCCAAAGGCTTTGAACAGCCATGATACTTGTGCACGCAAACTGCCTCGGGTTAGGCACCTCACTCTATTTATGCCAATGAAAACCTGTTCCAAAATCTCAGCTCTATCCCTCCCTGATTCAGTGCTTTTTGAAGACAATGGAAACATGGAATAAACTGAACACATAATATAGGGTTGCAGTAAAGACTGTACTGGGATTAGAAATTTGACATGCTTATTCCATATGAATAAAAATCAGATTTGCCATTGAATTGGCTGTGATGAAAATGCAGGAAAGCTTCTGAGAATATTTGGAAGTTTTCCCTCACTAATATATAGAAAGCAGATACTGATTCCTAAATAATTACTGAGACAAGAGGTACTTTTCAGCTGGAAAGTGCAAAGAATCTGACTGCAAATGTGATACATGGGAAGAATGACTCACATACAAAAGGGGGTGATTCAAAATGGAATTATTTACTCTTGAAAGTGTCTGTTTGTGGGATGACTTGAATGAAATATTGAAACTAAGGATTATAATGCATTTACGTGAGGCAGGAGGTTCAAGGACAGATGTTCGAAGGAAGAAAGGAAAGTATTACATAGGGGAGAGAAAGTGTTGTATTACTGCTAGAAAATGGACTTGAAGTCCAGAGAACAAATAATGACTGTTTGCTAAGGCCTTGCACTGCTAATACTGTATGTAGCTGTCTTTTGGGTAAAGAGATTTTTTTTGCTCCATCTCAATTCCCCACTCTACCAAGTCAGAAATATAATAATTCTCTGTTTTCTAGGGTCATTTTGAGGTTTAATCCATCAGTTTTTGTAAGCACATCCTGAATGCCTCAGATGACATCAGCATAAGAATTGAAGGAGGCATTGTTTTAGGCAAAGAATAAATAGCCAGGAAGGATTTTGGTTCAAAGGATCTGGAGGCAAATAGTATGAGCATCCTTAAGCAAAATTTAGGTGACATCACTGCTGATGATAAGGGAGTATTCAGTTATTTTACTCTTGAGAGCAATCAATATATTAGAGGAAGACAAGACTTTTTTATTAATCAGAAAACTCTTCTGGGTCAGTATTATAAATGAGAGTTAATTTTTATAGCATTTGCATTTAAAAAAAGAGAGGCTGCCTTTCTCTTACTCAAAATATTTAATGTGATAATATTTATATCATATTTAATTATAGAGATGCCAAAATCAGCATCAAGATATTGCAGCCCCAAAGCACCTGGCTCCTGGTCCCAGTCCTACAGAACCTTGTGTCCAGCTTGAATACACATTTTCTCTAAGACTTCCAGTGCAGAACAGCTTCCAAAATCATCTTTTCCTTCTTATAGTTGCTGGAGAAGGTATTTAATTTATGGCAAGGGTTTTGTAAAAGGATAAGCCTTTAGAGGCAATACAGAAGCTAAAGACAATGGGTCTGAGATGCTATTTCTTATTTTAAATTACAGCATCTTTCATCTCTGGCTATGGTTGGATCTCATTTTCCCTCTCCGTCCTCCCTGTATCTGTTAAAGTATTAAACTAATCAAAATAGTAAATATTAACAAATCACAGGGGCTGTCATATCTTAAAGGCATTCAGCACTAGGGAAAACTTTATTTCTATGATAAAATACTGCATGACTACCAAAAGCATTACAAGTTCCTCCAGAGAATTCCTCTAGGCCTACTTCAGAGAGACAGTAGCATCTGTAGTGATCGCTGCCCTATCCCTGAAGTGCTCAGGGCCAGGTTGTATGGGCCTTTGAGCAACCTTGTCTAGTGGAAGGTGTCCCTGCCCAGGACAGGGGGTTGGAACAAGGTCCTTCCAACCCAAACCATTCTGTGATTCTGTGATTCCATGTCTCTCAGCTCCTAGTTGGGATTTCAGCTGCACAGTATTATATAGGTATGTTCATCCTGCACACAGGGTGTGTTGAATGTAGGTATTCTCCTTCAATGTTTCCTAAATCATCTATAGAAGAGAAATAATGTGTTGACAGCACCAGGAAGCCCGATCTAACTACCTACATACCTCACCTTTGCAGGCTTGGGGGTCAGGTGAGATGGTGTGGACCCATGTGCATTGGTTTAATAAAATTCTCACAAAGCTGGGTCTGTTCTTATAGGGCCTGATCCCATGACCAATAAAATCGGTGGAAAATGCCTGCACTGACTTAAAAGCACAATCCCAAAGCCAGCAGGATCTACAGCCAATACCTAAGGCAAAACACAGGGCATCAAAGTGGTGCTTATGAAAAACAGCAACTGAACACCTCTAAGGTCTAGGAAGCCACTCTAGGTGAGGTTCATTTTGGGGTAGTACATTCTGCAGGATTTATTTCTTTTGAAATGTTGTTTCAGTGTTTTCTGCTCTGTCCTGAAGGATATAGGGGATTCCTGCAACATGCTGTGAGAGTAGCCAAGGAAGATTTTGGTTTATCCTTCTGCCTTGTGGTATGTGTCCCAAAGATGAGGTTTTTCAATCTAAAGAAGTGTATGGAGAAAAGTTCTGCAAATGTGGAGAAAAAAAATCACCATCATCTTTATTTCTTGAGATGATGTGTCATAGTCTTTCTAGTTAAAGTGCTTTCACAAGACACCTGCTAAGGAAAATATGAAATTGGAATATTAAAAGGTGGAAATTAGACATTTGCCTTTTTAGATACATAATAAACAGTCAAACTTAATTAGTTTCAAGGTACATGCTAAGTATAACCTACTAGTACTGCATCCAAAATGAGAAGAAAGCAGGGAAAAGATCTGCAGCACAATGTGTTTGGGATCCACCCTGCTCCTCAGAGTTACTCCTCATAACTGCTCAGGGCAGGACATCTCTCTCTGTTTGCACAGTAATCAACCTCTCAAATATGCAAGCAGTCCTCAGGAAGAGAGGAACTTCATTTATGGCATGAGCTCCAGGTCACACGGAGAAGGACCATATTCGGTTCATCCAAGGAACATGGTTAAATACCAATGTTCAACTAAAGCATATCTAGGTATATAAATATATACAGAACTAAAGTCACATCTTGTTTAATATTATAAAAATGCATTGCCTTTTGCTTTCTTTACTTCTGCCAAGGTTTGCAAAAATCCTGGGGTACTCTGTCATGGTTTTGTCCTGGTTTGTGGGCTGCATCTTCTTTGTCCTTATTATATTGACTTTGCTGCTGCAGCACAATGAAATTTTCAAGTGTTCTCTATGTAATAAGTTGAATTTTCAAGAAGAGGGATTGAAGCAATGTAATTTAAGACATGAACAGTATTATCAAGGAGCTAAAGCTGTTCTTCTCAACTGGAATATTTTAATGGAAAAGCTCTCTTAAAGGGAAAGGAAATGCAGTCCTTAGTCTTCATTTAAAATTGTTATTCAGGATAATGGGGATTTTAAGAAATGATGATTGTCTTCTGCTAAACCCCTCATGTTATTTTATACCCTAGCTGATATTGTACTGACCCATATAATTGGCTATATGAAAACCTGCACAGAAGAGATTTTTGAATCAAAGATACTTGGAAGTACAATACAGTAACTCAGAGGATAAGCAAATAAAAGTTAAGAAAGACTATTGTGGAAAAAGGAGTATTTTAATCAAGTCAAGTGTTAGGAGTAGAAATAAGGATGTTCTTACAGCTCTGCTCCATACTTACAGTGCTCTAGTTAACACATTACACCTTATTCCCCACTCGAAACTGTAAAAGGAGGGAAGGAGCCTTGGAGAGTCCATCTAGTCTATTGTGGGAAACCATCCTTAGGTAAGTGATAGCTGTATTATTCCCAACAAATGCTTGTTGTACCTGTTCTTGAACACCTCCAGCACTGGACATTCCACAGCCTTGCAAAACAATCCATTTCAGTACTTAATTACATTTATGTTTACATTTTTTCCCACAGGGTATCCTAAATCTTTCTTGTTGCAATTTAAACCTATTACTTCTTGCTCTACTTGCACTAGGATGTGAGGATATTTTATTCCCTTCCTCTTTACTCCTAATGTCACGTATGTGAAGAACAGTATCATATCTCCCTACAATCTTCTCTAAAGAAAAGTCTACATAATCCTAATTCCTTCCACTTGCAGGTCATGTTTTCTAGCCTTTTTACTGTTCTTGTTGGACTTTTGTGTGTCTTCTGCCACTGGACTACATCTCTCTTAAACTGAATAGAGTAATTCAATTTAAATTTAGCCAAACCAAGTAGAGCAGGAGAACATCACATTTCATTAATAAGATTCCCTACTGTCATTGTCAAATAGCATCCTATTTTTTACCAGTCATTTCTTTATTTTGTGAAAATTATTTTAATTCTACTCTGGTCCCTGAATATACTTCCAGAGTTCACTTTTAGATGCCTGCATAATTTATCAGCCTTGTACTTAATGAGTTTTCTCTCTCCTCTATCACCAATTAATTCATGAGGGGATTGAATATTACCACAGGAGACTACTACAAAAGATATCTGCTCTTGACATATTTCTTGGTAGAGAGTGTAGTATTGGCAGCCTTTAGTTTCTCAGCAATTTCTCCTCTCCCATTTATTATCCCTTTGACTTGATCCAAAGAATAGTGTTTAAAACAATATCAAAAGCTTATTAGAGGCAAGATAAAACATCTATGCTTCTCCCTTATCCAAAAGGTCTGTTGCTGTGCCAGAAAAAGAGTTTAGTTTGGTTTGGCAAGATTTCTTCTAAAAAAAAATCCACAACAGCAATTTTTCCTCTTGTGCTGTTTCACAGGCACTGTAATTCCACCTTAACAACTCTGGCCCACAGAGGCACCTGGCTTTAGGATGTGATGGGAGACCTAAATACCTTGATTTGCAGAACAAGGTCCTGAAGTGCATGTTTTCCCGCCCCCACGTTATCCACCTGGGCTGTAACAGTGTTGGCAGACTGGAAGCCTGTGTAGTCTCCTTATTTGTCTACAGATGATGATATGGATGTTGTTTCGATACCAACCGCAGCCCAACCTCTGAATCCCAAATGTGGGATTAAAAAAAAGAGTATTTTTGGAGTTTATTTTCTGCTTTTCCCCTACACCTCAGTGATGTAGGGTTGGAAGCAGCATCTGTGCTATTGTAGCCCCAGCAGCTGACCTGGATTATGCATCTCCTTGGGTGTCGTCAACACGGTGGCTCCTGTCCTTGCTCCCTCCCCAGGAGCACCAGCTGTGGGGTTTTCTGCACTGGCCTCTGCAGGCACAGCTGCAGTTGCTCAGCTGAACAGGAGCCAGCCCAGATTTGAAAACTGAGCAGCTTTGTTAAATCCCTAAGTGTAATGAGAGTGCTGGGCCATGGTCAGAGACGCCCTTGCTCTTTGGGATCAGAGCTGCTTCATGTACAACCATGCTGGAGTCCTGCTGTCTGTGAAAGGCCATGCTGACAAACTCACTTTGTAATCCCTATTCCAGCACTGGCTGCACCTTCTCTTTGGAGAGGAAAAAGAATCTGTACCCACTATTTTACTATATTTTAGAATCGTAGAATCCTAGAACGGTTTGGGACAGAAGGGACCTTAAAGCTCATCTCATTCCAACCACCTGTCCTGGGCAGAGACATCTTCCGCTCAAAACTCCATCCAACCTCGTCTTGAACACTTCCAGGGATGGGGCATCGACACTTTCTCTGCCCAACCCGTGCCAGTATTTTACAATTTTCACAGTAAAGAATTTCTTCCTAATAGCCCATCTAAATTTACACTCTTTCGATTTAAAGCCGTATGTAACAGGTCTATTTAAAGCTCTTTTTCCAATATTATCCTTTTGTGTCTCTAAATGTCCTTTTAGGCAACCAAGCAAGTGTTACAATCTTTTGGTTTTTTCCCTAATAAATGAAGACAGTGAAGGGAAATAGGACTTGCATTGCAGTGTGATTTCCAGCTCTGGTCTTTAGTAAGTTGCCCTACAACATGCAACTGCTGGAATGTGGGAGAGATTGAGCTATTGGGATAACCCTGTGTGGTTGACAGGAAAGGAGAAAGCAGAGGAAGACAGCCCAACTAGCCTGAAGATGTGTGCAAACCAGCATATTCTTGGATTTAACCTGTATTTAATGAACACGCCCTAAAAGTCCATGTTACCCACCACAAACCAAGCACAATAAGCCACTCCTTTCCAAATGTCTTGACCCAAAATCCCCAAAGAGCCACCAGTTACTTATCACATACTTTAGAAAGCAGAAAGTACTCTCCAAAAGTCCTTAGGAGGCAAGGAAGCCAATGGCTCCCAGATGTCCCAATTGCTTCCCTGCAGAATAACCTCGACTGGGTGCTCAGATGGCTCTGGAGTAGTAATTTTGGGTCTCTTGGCATCAGTGTAGGAAGGCAGCTGCCTGTTACAGGCAAGGTAGAAGATCCTCACCTGGGAGTTTGCAAACTGTATGTAAATCAGGAGGCTACACTGCCACCAAGACACTGTGCAATGTGTCTCTTCACTCAGCATTATTGCTGAAATAACTTCCACTCTTTGTATTTCACATTCTCACCTCATATATCACTGCTTGACTTGCCAACAAAGCCCAGGAACAGGAGGGTGAGAGGTTTCTGTCCATTGTGCAATGGCTGCAGAGGTGGGTCTGTATTAAACTTCTTATTATTAAGCCTGGGACTCCTCCTGTTTAATTCTCAGAACGTAAAAAACAGAGAAGCTTTAGTTCACAGTACATTTGCAAAAAAGCTCAGACTATACAAATAAGCATCTTGCTGCAACTGCAAGTAGAGGCAAGTTCCAGAAAGAGAAAAAAACCAGTCTGATGCATGTCATCTTGTGGTTTTTTGCTAGATTAATGAAAAGCCCACACAGCATAATTATGTTTACAATAAGCTCACAGGAGTTTTCCCACAAGGTAGAGGAGAGTCATAGAGGGATCAGGTTAAACCAATTATTTAACCTTTACAGAGCTAAACTTGCAAGTGTTTCAGAGGTAGGGAAAATGGACTGTTTTATTGGTTGCTTACAACCATGTATTAAAACAGTGGGGTCTTGTCTTTTTATTCCATTACTTTGCAGGAACACATCCTGGGAGAGTCAATTCAGATCACTGGGAAACAAATTGTTCAGTGCCTAGATGACTTAAATATTCCACTGCTAGCACAAGTTTGCTCTTTACTACCATGAATGATTCTCCTAACAAATAATCTAACAGTCTAGTATGGCTCTTCACAGAACGTGGTAACCAGATTGAGGGGTTTTAATGACAGAATGACCAAATAAATTATCGAGCTCCACTGGAAGGTATTGCATTCACTAACATCAAGATTTCCTTTTCTGTAGCTGGTCTTTAGGGCTTGAAGCAAGTGGGCAATGGTGGGAAGCACTGAAAAGAAAACAATATAGTATCATTTATCAGGCGTTTTGCAATGTCAGCTCTCCATTGTTCTTTCTTAAAAAAACCATACTTCTTGGCTTTCCTAATCCATCAGACAGACATGCAGTTGTTCTGGTTTAGACATTAGTATTCGTTTTGTTTATTCCAGTTCCAGTGGGCAAAAATCAAGTAAACCTGATTAATTCAGTGGTCTACCTATGGTTTTTCCAAAGGATATTGCAAGCTATGATATAGTAGAGCTTGAGAAATACAGATATAACACCCTAGGGGATAAATTCTATGGATGTTGTTGACGAAGCATCTATCTAAATGATCTCCCAGCTAGTACAGGGCAAAATCAAATTTTTTTTTCCTTTGCTTCAATTTGAAAACGTGGGGAAAAAAAAATCATTACTGCTCAAAATTCCAATGCTTTGGCAAACTGCATCATGGGGAAAATATTCAGAACACTTGATGTGTTTAATCTGAATTTGGGAGTGTCTTATTTTTCACTGAGATTAAAAAAAGGGATTTTGTAACAAATTTTCATTTCTGTCACAAAATACCAAAAGATTTCTTTCAAAAATGCTTTCTGAACCCCACCCCATTACCAGCCAGCTGCAGCCAACAACATGCTTTACACATCCAATAATAATCAGCTGGCATATGAGAAGAATGTAAATGAAAGTAATACCCAAATGATCAACCTGGGGCTCTCCAGCTACTCCCTCCAAAGACACTCCCAGGTGACTCCCATGCTGGCACTCCAGGCAGGTTTGGGAAAGCCAACCCCCTGGCTGCAGAGAAGTCCAGCACGGGCGCCCCAGCCTGTGCTAGGATTGGGCGCTGTGTTCAGAAATGAGCAACAGGACCCCACAGGGAGACGTTAACCTTTTCCACCTGCAAATACCTCCTGGCACTCCTCTGCTCCCTGCTCTGTCAGCTGTGTGAAGGGTAGGTCTCATTTGTATGGTGATTTTGGCAGGCGGCTGACAGAGTTAGGGAGGTGCCGCACCCGGGCGTGCGTGGACTGATCCTTCCTCCGTGTCCTACAGGAGGTGACATTTGCTCTTTAGAAGGAATCCCAGGGGCAACAACCAACAATAAATGAGCCCCTGACCTGCCATAGAGCTACCTGGCCAGGCATTAAAAAGTGCTTAAATTTCTCACTGGCTTTTGCACAGTTTAGACAAGATAATGCCTTGAACATCTCAAGAACAAGGTCAAATTTTTTCAGTCACAGCGTTTCCAGTTCAGCAACTCAGCTCCTATTTGAGCAGCAAAGATGTGTAATTTTCCAGTTGTGCTAGTCAAAGGTGGGGGAATCATAATCTTTTCACATCTCTGAAAATTAAACCAATTATCTAGAAACCATAAAGGAATTGGCTGACTCAAGGCCTCATCCAGGAGTGGGAGTGGGAATAGATGTAGTAGCGATCCGAGGTTTTTGTTGCATATACTCCTATCAACATCTTAACCAGAGAATTCAAAGTACCACAAAGTCAAGCAGAGATACTGAATCACCTGATAAACAGATCACATTTTCTGACTCAACTGCGTTGCTTCAAGCAAGCAAAGCACAGGGAAAAGATAACTTCTGGTGACATGTCATCTCTCAGGTTATGTCCTCTTTCCAAATAAAAGAAAAACTTATAAACATTCTCTGTCACAATAACTTTTAGGATTGCACAACAAATACTACTAAAACACTCTAATTTCCAATTATTTGTGACTTGCCCAAGATTCTGTGTTAGGACCGAAATTTTCCATTTTGGTTGTTAGTTTATATTTGATTTTTTTTCCCCCTTTTTGGAGAGGAGAAATTTAGGGTGAAATAGCCATTTGCAAGAAGACTAAATTATTTTTTGGCATTATGTTCTGGACACAATTGCCTTTGATTTCTAATGGGAATCTCAACTTTTACAGCCGGATGGCTGCTATGGTTGAGATGAGTCTTTTGCATTCCCTGTGAAAATCTGCCCAGAATTGGCAAAGTTTCAGGCTTTTGAAAAACCACAATTCACACAGTTTTAAAGACATTAAGCAACCTCTCCAAAGCCTTCCTCTGCCCAATTCTTCTGTTATCTCAAGTGAAGAAGTCCAAGAGGGTGCTAGAGAGGCTCCAGCTCATGGCCTGTGTGGGTGCCAGGACCATAATTCCTTCAGCCAAGTCAATTTTTTCAGACTGGCTTCTTAAAATCCTAGGAAATAAAACAATAAATGTTAACTGCAGGATGAGGCAAAGAGTAGGAATCACTGAATTTTAATGGGCTTTTGCAACTGCAGTTTGGTTTCTTGTGTCTAAGTGGTGTTCATACAGATTTTATTGGCTTGAGGACTTCCTGCAGTTCTCGCTGCCCTCTGCCTCACTCAGGGCAAGGAGGGTCTGCTCTGGGACCTGACATCCTGAATGAAGGAGACATTTTCAGTCCTGCGTTCTCAGTGCTTTCAAAGCACAAAAAAGGGTGAGAGAAGACTAGAAAATGAAGGTTGCAAGACAAGAATGGATGGTCTCTTTGCTAAATTAGTTGAGTTGGATTCTCTTATCCTGGTGTTTGTTTAACCCATCTTTGGTCACTGAAGCCAAACTCTTCCTACAAGTCATTAACTTTGCATTTCTCATATTCCAGGAATCTGATAAGATCATGGATTCTGACTTGCAGCAGCAGCAGCTGTCATTCCCAGCTGCAGCCAAGATCAGGGCATGTGTCTCACACTGTGTCCCCCTGAATCCCATTTTCCATCCCCCTGTGCTTTGCTTCTCTGACAGACCAGCAAGGACAGCACCCCCTCCTCTGTTTTGGGAAGAGAGGAGTGAATGTTTGTGAGTCCCTTGGATCCTGTGGTGATGAGCCCCACAGGAGAAGCCACGAGGAAATTAATAATTCTGTCTTCAGAATGAGATTTTTACTGTAAATAAGGCCTGGGGTCACACTTCAGATAATAAGCAGAGAACAAAATATTGAATTAGGAGAGCACCATCCACTCTGAATGAGGTGGTGGAAAACATACTAGCTGTTCATTTAATTAAAGACTTATATAATTCATACACACAAGGAAAATGATTTAAGGTTCATTTTTGAGTTAAGAATTGATTTGCAACCTTAATAATGCTCTTTTAAAACAGTGTGTGGGTGGCATGTATGTTTGTTATAGCCTGCCAGCCAGGTAATTCAAGGAAAGAGGGAAGCTTTGAGCTTTCAGCCCCTGGTCATTTCTTATGGATAATTCACTACCTGCATATCCTTCCTGGAAGCCGCTACATGTATGTTACTGATGGCTTATAAAAACAAAACAAAACCAGAAAGATGTAACGCAATATTTATTTAAAATCCCTGTTTTGGGAAATCATTGAATCATGTCTGTCTTGAGGCATTGTGGTTCCTTTTCTAAATACTTCTTACTGAAGATATTTCATCATAAAACAACCATTCTTAGGGCTGCCCATTCCAGGGCCAGGGAAGAATTGTTTGAAAAGCAACTTTCAGCCTTTCAAAATTAGAAATTCTTTGTTAGAACACCTTTTATTTTCTTTAAGATCAAAACCACACTTTGTTCGAGAACATCAGTTATTATTTCAAGGGATTTAAAAACTTGTCCTGGGTAGACTAGTGTGGATCACTGGGGTTTTACCTGTGAGGGTGGGGTTTATTTTAATTATGACAGCAGGCACCTGGAGTCTGTCAGGGCTTTTGCCTGAACCCAGCTACATCTGTCATGCTGATCCCACTTCCACTTCAGATGTGGTCAGACACTATGGGAACAGAAAACTGATGCTGCACTGTGAAGCTGACATGCTGGGAAGATTTGGCTGGAAATAGCTGGATCCCAGTTTAGGGACACTTACAAGGACTGTAACACGGATCAGAAAGCTCAGGATTTAACCATTGAGGACATTTGGAGACAGGGCTGAGGAAAGCAGAGGAGGACACCCTGACTGAAGAATTAAAGCCCTACTTGTGTCACAGAAGGGAAGGGTCAGATCAATGCCACCAGAATGGGACTGCTTAAAATGAGCATATTTGGCCAATATCTGCTAGCGCAGGTCTCCAGTTACCACCCCTTTATCATGTGCTCTGTAGCATCTGCAGAGTTCCAAGCCACTGTGGGGTAGATACAGACAGCTGGGGCAGTAACAAAGCAGTGGATCTTGCCATTCCCTATTCCTGTAATTATTAACTGTGTACATTCAGATGAAGAAAACCCCCTGCCATTCCCTATTCCTATAATTATTAACTGTGCACATTTAGATGAAGAAAATCCCCAAGAGGCACAAATCAAGAGCATCTCTAGTCTAAGTGTCTGGAAGCCAATGAAATGAAACATGTTTTCACTAGCAGTCAATCAGTTTGGTGGGGGGAGAGGATTGGGGTTTTTTGGGCTGTGTAACAATTGGTGCCTCCTGTCAAGCACCTATGTCTCTTTTGTGAACATCTAAAACTGACAAAGATGAGGATCCAGCAGAAGTCGTTAAAATTCAAGATCTAACCCTACAATCTTTGAGTTTATCCACCCAGGGATGTATAATTTTCTCTTCCAGGAAATTAACATTTTCTTGCCTTAGTGATGCAGCTTGAGCTGCACTGAAAAAAAATATTTTCTACTGACGAATACAAGAGTCAGAAGGCACTTTAATGAGGGGAAGAAGCTGACTTCTCACCCCACAGAAAGTGCCCCCAAATCCAAGAGCTCAGTCTTCTGGCTTTCTGGGGGAGGGGCAGGGGGGGAAATTCTAACCCTCCCTGTCCGCTCATTCTTGTCTCTTTTCTTCTTTTTTGTCTCTTTCTTTTCTTCTTACTAAATGAAAGACAAGTTTGCATTCCTGAACCTCACAGGAGACTTTGAAATAATCTTAAAATGCCACCAGAAGGACTGTAAACATATCTCTCCCTGGGCTTTAATTAGTAGAAAAAGCTGTGCAGCCACCACATGTGTATTTAAAGCAATCTAATAGCCATTGCCATGATGAAGTTTAACAAGCTCGTTTTTGTCTGAAAAAGAGAAGGGGTCTGGACAACACCTTTGCTGTCAAAAAAAATAGCCAGTGAAGGCAATAAATAATATTTCCTCTGTTGCCAGCTCATCAGTTCTTATTTAACCAGCCAATGCAACAAAAGCATAATGCAAAAATATACTGCAATCTTCTTCTATCCCTCCCTCCCTCTTCTGCTCTCGCTCTTCCTCTCTCTGTCTCTCTCTGGGATTGGCTTATTTAAAAGCTATATTTCTGCCTAGGCATTCAAAAATGCTGAATGCCTCAAGCAAACTAGTAGAATAAGCATGTTTCTCTACTGTTTCTTGGCAGGGTCCACTGCCTGAGTCCTGCTTTAAATTAAAGCACATGTGGCTTGAGTTTAGCATTATCATGAAAATGAAATTACCACTTTAGAAAAGTCAAGTTATTTTGGAAGTGAAAACTGCAGGTCAAAGCCCACCAAAATTCCAAAACCTTGCTCAAAAAGTGTCTTGTTGAAGGTTCAGAGCTGCTGCTGCGGACAGTGCATCCTTTTGGATCCTGATTTATAGTCTTGCCCTTCATGTTTTCCTACATTTTTTACATGCTCTTGGGAAAACCTTACAGACCTTGGCTTTTTGTCACTGGCTCCCTCTGCAGCTCCTCTCCTGGAAAAGGGAGAGACATAAAAGTTATCTATCAGAAATCAGCTGCATTGACCTGAGGCTCATCCTACTGTTTTGAAGTGGTTTTGAAAATTGCCCTGGCACTGGTAAACACAACAAAGCCATGTTGAAGTGCTGCTTGTTTGCTCAACTAAACCCCCTCTGTACTATTAACTCATTTTCTTGCTGTCAGATGAGGGTTGTCTGGAGAGGAGGTAGGAGCCCAGGACTCTCACAGTTTGGAATGGGTTCTCCTGTGCTGTTTTACATGCCCAGAGGTCTCAGTAGGTGGTAAATCTTGTCTACAACATGGTGGTTTGAACAGGGTTTGGGGTTTACATCTGCGTGCATGTGTAAAGCTGTTTTTTACCTGTAACATAATATTTAGGTTAACTAGATTTTTTTTCCTCTTCTGGGCTTGTTATCACACAAAACTAGACAAATCAAATCAAAAAAACCCACAGGTATATGTCAAGTCCCATTGCTGCTATTGAGAAGTGGGTATTGTCATGTTGTGGCAGTAATGAGCCATCTATAAGCTGTCACTTGCCAGAACCTGAACTCTGCCAAATGAGTGGATTGTTAAAGAAATATCATCAGATGGACTTGATTCTTCTGCTCCACAACACTGGTTTTTATTTTATTGCAATTCCACTGGCTTCAGTGGAGTGAAGCCAGTCTCTGGGACGTTTGGGAAAAAGGAGGAGTCAACCATCAACATGCCAAATATTGCAGCTGAGTTGGAATGGCCAGTGTGTTGTATAATCCTGTGGAAACATGTACAGTGATTGTGCAAAAGGAGCTGGTGATCTGGCTAAGAAACCAAGCCACAATAACTCATCCTGTTTCCTACACACACAAACATGGACACTCACACACAGGTTTCAGGGAGAAACCTGTGTCTGGAAGAAAATAAATCTTCAGCAGAAACTTCAGAGACATTTGGAAGGACAGGAGAATGGTGAGTGCCAAGAAAATTTTCCCCTAGATAAGAATTAGTAACATTGCCTTGCCTGTTAAATTTTGCCGACATGACTGAAATTGAGGGTGAAATGACTACTGATTTTCAGAGAATTTGAATCAAGCCTTTCATAGAACATTTAGAATCAAATAGAATAGAATAGAATAGAATAGAATAGAATAGAATAGAATAGAATAGAATAGAATAGAATGATTTAGTTGGAAGGGGTCTACAATGATCATTTAGTCCAACTGTAAAGACCTTTAAGTAGGTACCTACTCCAAACTTTAAGTCAGCCTACCTACAGAGCTGGAGTTTGGCCCAAGGTCTACTATGATTTGGGAAGTAGTCATGAGCAGAGCCTCAGGTCCAAGTTTTTTGGTGTTGCACTGTGAGATATCACCGTTGGTCTCATCAGGTGATGCACAGGGACCCAAGGGATTGGTCCTGATGCTCCTGTAGACCTACTTTCAGACACATTCCTCTTTTTCTCCTACCTCTATCTCTTCCAGAAGGATTATTCATAAGAGCAATCATGACCAGGCTTTCCAAGCCATCACAGTGAGCAGAAGGAGGATTTTTTTTCTATGGAGAGATCTAGGGCAAGAGGTATGGTTTTGTCAGTCACAGTGCCTCAGGGCCTGGGAGTGAGGATGAAGGAACATTGATAGTTTGGGGTACAGAACAGGAATTCAAATCCACCAAGAAGTGCAGCAGCAGCTCTGGATCAGCAGCAGGCCGGGAAGGGACTGACTGAGGTCAGAGGGTCTGTGGAAAAGTCTTGATGGGCAAGTGAATTGTAGTGGATGTGGCAACCAACCCCACACTCAAACAAATCACGGTTGTACTTAATTTTGATCAGATCCTATGGAAAAACACCTCTTCAAGATTAAATGGAATGGGAAGGTGAAGGGTTTAGATGATGGGTCATTTAGGCAGGGTGAGGATTGCCAGGGAGTGAGGATGCAGCTGCCTGTGAGGGGCTCTGAAAGGGCAGGGGGTTTGTTTGTGGGGAAGGACACACAAGAAGCACAGTTTCATGAGGCAACAGGGATGAGTACAAAGTAAGGAAGAGGTTCACCACATGTCTTCCCTCCATCTCCCTTCCTGAGCATTTTTAATCAAATTTGAATTTGTGCTCAAGATCTGCTGCTGCTATTCCTGTAATTAATCCATAAGGGACCCTTCCAACTCGAGATATTTTGTGATTCTCTGACTCTATGCCAACATCTCCATCCTCTCACACATGACTACCCCCTCCCATCCCATGTGCCAGCATACCCTATAGTCAGTTGAACGCACTCTGTACTCATTATGTAGTTTTCTAACACAGAGGTCAGTTCCAGGTAGATGTCACAGGTCTTTTACTGCCAACAGAGAGCTCCTATCAGTGCTCATAGGATACAAAATGTGCAGGAAGTGGACACCTCCGCTTGGATGTGCTTCCAACCAAGCACCCTGCTTCTGCAACAAGCAAATAAATTAGTTTTAAGAAAGAGGCTTAAGTTTTATATCTAAATATATGATTTTCACAGGTGAAGTAAGGCATCTGGTGAAAAAAAAAGTAGTTCTTAGTGTTCATAAGCAATAAGAGGGTCTAGATAGGCTGTTGTCAGTTCAGGAGACAGCTCCTGGAGTCCCTCTTTGAAAATATGAGCATTGGTGTCAGCAGTCCAAAACGCAAACAGAGATAGATAATTAGCAAAGACTAAACTATAAATCATGTGTTTGTCCCTTGAGCTCATTTCTTCAAAACTGTGCAGATCTGCACACAACAGGGGATCAGGAATGGTGAAGAGAATAGTGATCAATGATGATCAGATGTATGTATGATATGGTATCTGCAAAAAGAGAAGTTGAAAAAGAGACAGCTGGCAGAGGCTTGTAGAAATGGAGTGTTACGGAGAAAGTAAACAGAAACATTTGCTTTCCATTTTGTAGAAGATAATAAGTGGAGAACACCACCATCAGCCTGCAGGTTTAGATTAAAAAGAAGTATATTTTTATCAAAAAATGTAATTATGCAGAGGAACTCATCGTTGCAGGCTTGTACAGAAGCCAGAAGTGTGAATGAGCTTAAGGTGAGATTCAAAAATCCAGGAATAATAATAGGTGCTGGCAAACAGACTGTAGCCTCTAACCCCCAAAAAAACCTCTGCTGAACAGTCTGTGGGACAATGAGTGGGCACGCTATGAAAACTCCCTCTATTTTCACCTGCTTGTCATGAGCTTTACCATTACTCTATCATAGAAATTATGAGGGAGGATCTCCTTTAATATAATTATGCCTGGGTTGGTGCATTCGGGGTTAGTGTGGAAAGCCCCACATTTGAATCCTCTCCTTGGCTTTCAACCCAGACCTTTTTTTTTCTTCCTAGAGAGTGCTGCACATCTGCTGACCCATCCTCTTCCCTGAGTGCATCTGCACCATCATGTTGGCTCGTGTCTCAAGTCTATGCAGAACCTTGAAGTCTCTGATCATCAGTGCCAGTGTTAAGCTCATTTTCTGACTCTCATCTTCACTGAGCTAACTGGCTCTCCAGGCAGAACAAATTCAGGAATCCAGGAGCAGGAAAGTAGGTGGGAGATGATCTTGTCTAGTGGTTAGCACATGCATTTGAAACACCTACTGCCATTTCTGCCCTATGTATACACAGGAATAGATATAGTTTTATTTTCCTATAATACACACTCATAAACATGAGAAATATTTGTGTTATATATTATTTCTAAGTACATGTCTAATGAGAAGAGTAATAAACCTGAGGGAGGGCAAGAGTGGGAAATTCTGTCTGAATATCTTGTAGACTTTTTCTGCATCAAAAGGAAGTGGTTCAGCTTTAGATTCCCATTACAGACTATGTAAAATGTCACTAAAACTAAAATAGACCCTAAACAGCCACACTGAGAGGCAGAACTTCAGCCTTACTTCCTTCTCCCACATTGACCTGACTCAAACTTCAAAGGCCCCCATAAAGCCAGAAGAAGGGAGTCACTCAGCTGGGGAGTGTCAAGTTTTAGGCTGCCACATGAACGCAGTTCATTGCCCAAAGACCTTGGTGGTGTTCTAGAAGATTCTAGAAGGTAAGATGTCTGCCAGGATGTGGTAGAGGGTCAGATTAAGACATGTAAATGAAGATGAATACCTGAAAGTTGATCTCTAAGCTCCAGGTGTAGTTCATGGAGTTCTAGCTGGTGGAGTTAGTGAAGTCTTTACACTGATTCAGCTGACCAGATTTGGATTTCTTAATCTGCAAACTGCCTTCCATCCTGGCTTCCTGTGACAGTGAGAATCTACATTTCCAAAGGGAATATATCTTTCTAACATTAGATCTACAGTAAGACTCTCAAGAATCTAAATTTTGTTTTGTAGACACTAAAAAATTACCAATGCTGGCTCCTTTGTAGATCTAATGCTCTCTGTCATCTCCGTCTCTCTGTAATTCCCTGTCTTAAGAAGGTGACAAGGTTACTTCCTTTTTTCTATAGGATATGGCGAAGATAAATATAGTAAAGGTTTTTAAGCTTTCACATACTGTAGTTCACCACAAAATACTTTAAGTAGATACATGCTAAGTAAATAAAGTGTATAGCAGTTCTCATTTACAAAGATAAGAAAAAGATTTTTTGTTTTAAATTTTTTATGTATGGCCCAGAATTCCACTGCCCTATCTCCATACTTATTGTGAAAGTGTGAGAAAGAAATATGTGTTTAAAGACTCCAGTATCTCTTATTTGGTTAACGTCCTACAAGTATTTAAATGAGTCATTTGATGGCTCTGCACTTCATGATTGGTTAAGCTATTTAACATACTTTATTGCTTCTGTGATTTATTGCCTGATGAGGACACTCAAGAAAGTCTGAGAACCTCTTTGGGGTTTATTGAGCTGGTACATATTTTATGCTGATTTCAAATAAATCAATGTCTATTATAGCATAAAAAATGGGAACATTGGAAAGAACATTGAAGAGAACTATTTCCGGAGCTTTGTGTTCTGCTTCATGCATAAAGCATGAGGGCTTCATTAACATGGAAGTATGTGCATGTGAACCTTTGGGTCCTTATTAATCATTTTGTGACTAATACATGGAGCTCAATGATTCCCATAAGCTTCCCTAAAAGAAACCATAACGTACACACTGTGTGAGATGGTTCCCCAAAGGAGCGTGTAACTGTAATGTCTCAGACACCGTGTGTAGGAATCTCTTGATAGATGTGCTGTTCAGCATGTCCTTCCCTGCCCTACTCATTGCTTTTCAAACAAGACCATCAAGAAATAAACCAGAGCATCACCAGTCCTCGTTTTATTCAGCTGGCATCTTGGTTGTTCACAGCCCTCAAGAGTTCTGTCATTGATTAAATGAGAGCAGGGCTGAATCAGAAAAAATCCCCAACTATGTAGGTTTATTGACCCAGTGACATAAGTGCTCATATGGATGGAGTTGAGGTTTCAGGATGATTAATCCACTACTCTCTTGGCAGTTATCTGTGGGCTGTGAGGTCTTCTCTGTGCACCATCCTGAGGCTGGAGAAAAACAAGACTCCTCAAATCTCTAGTCTGTGCTAAATGAGAGTAGTGGGATAAACTAGAAAAGTGTTCCTCCAGTGTTTCCTGGGGTGGTCATTCCTGGTAGAGGACTAGAACGACAATGTCATGGTAGTGCTGAATGTTCTTTCAAGAAGTCTTTTGTGGTCTCTTCCTCTTTTGTGCCCTCTGCAAATTTAATGTATCTACTCTCTGCTTCATGAACTGACCTCTCTGGAAACCTCTTGACTAATTATATCTCCTGATTTTGGCAGATTCCTACCTGCTCAATGGATATAATAATTTGGTCAGTTTTTCACCAGAACTAATTTCACCTGAACTGTATCTTTAGCTTGCTTATGAGAACGATGAGTGAAAAGGCATCAGTTGTGAAACCCTTCAACTTTCCCCAAACAGAAAGACCTGTTTTCCTCTTTTGAAAAAGTACTAGACTGGTTTATTCTTGGCAAATACTTACTGGCTGCTACTCACGTCCGTAGTATTTTCCAGGTGTAATAATTTGTTCACTTGTTCATTCCAGAATTTTTCTGGGACTAAAATATAAACTGACTGGCCTACAGTTCCTTGGCTTCTTTTCTTGCCTCTTTTTATAATGGACACTATTTCCAATTCCAGTGTTTCACCTTTCCGCCAAAGGCTTGTCAAAGATAATTGCTAACACTTGTAAGTCTGCTTTGCCCTGTTCTTCCAGGCTGTGTCTGTTTGTACAAGCATTGTGCTGCAAAAGCAGTGGATCAGTCATAAGAAACACTCACTCTCAGTGACCACACTCTGCTTGTTTGTTTTTTCCTCAGACTGGCTCTAGTTTGGTCCCAGAGACTTCATGCCTGTTAGCAGCTACCAATTAACACTCCCAAAATGTGTATTCCTGTTTAGTTTCATTCTGAGGTCTAAGCCTGTCTGGAAAGAAAAGCAGAGCACGTTAAGCGGAGCTGATTAGGAGATCTTCTATAAAAGTGCATTTTCCAGCCAAACTCAAGGGATGTGGAGCTGCACTCTCAGCACCCTAGACCTGAGTTCATCAGTCTCAACCAATCTGAGAGGAAATAAATCATAGAACTACTCATTGTTCATGATGTTGATCATTTTAGGCCTTTAAATGAAATCTTATTGAAAAAGGTGTTGAATGTATCCTTGTGTCAGCATCATGTGACAATAGTCCTTCCTCTGTTGGTAATCGGCCAGCTCTCCTTGGTTCTCTTCTTACTGCTGATGAATCTGTAGAATGATTTCTTCGTACACTGTATGTTTATTGAAACTTTAATCCTATTTTGTGTTTTGGCTTCTCTGAGTTTATTCCCTCATGCGTTTCTGCTCTTCCCATATACTCATCCTGGTAATCTGCCCCCTGTATCCACTCCCACTCCTTGTGCTTGAGATTCCAAGGGCTCAAGCTTTAGCCAAGCAGCCTCCTGTTCTTCCTGTTGTTCCCCTGCACAGGTTAAGAGATAATATCACAGCATACATTTGGACACAATGACCTCTTAGGAGAGGACAGGCTGAGAGAGCTGGGGTTGATCAGCCTGGAGCAGGGAGACCTTATTGTAGCCTTAGTTGTACTATTGTAGCCTTGCAGTACTTAAAGTGGGCTTTTTAGAAAGTTGGGGACAAACTTTTTATCAGGGCCTGTTGTGACAGGACAAAGGGTAATGGTTTGAAACTGAAGGAAGGTCGATTTAGATTAGGTATAAGGAAGAATTTTTTTTACAGAGGTTGAGGAAACACTGGCACAGTGTTGGAGTTGGTGGATGCCCATCCCTGGAAACATTCAAGGTCAGGTTGGAAGACGCTCAGAGCAACCTGATCTAGTGGAAGGTGAACCCCTCGTGGCAGGGGCACTGGAGTAGATGACCTTTAAAGATCCCTTCCAATCCAAACCACTCTATGATTCATGATTCTGTGATCCCTTCCAGTCCTTTATTTACATGATGATATGACGTTTTTCTTTGTGATGCCATAGCAATAATTTATAAATATTGCTGGAACATTGCTCCTTGGAGAACCACAATCTGTTCCAGTAAGACTGTTGCTTCCGTGCACAAGAAAGGAAGAAGAAGAACATGACCTTTGTCCAGGCCTGAAACCAAAGACTATCCAGGATTTTCAGGTCATTTAGGAAGAAGGTAGAATGGCACATACAGCCACAAAGCTGTATTTGCAGAACAGAACTTCATAGCAGGTCGTGAATAGACATGAGAGAAATTTAGCAACTGGTCTGGCTGAGGATTAAAATTTCTATGAGTCAACAGCCTGGCTTTTAACCAGAGGCAGTCATGTCTAGCATCCTGCAGGAGTTGAAAACCTACTGTAGCCTTTTAAGTATCCAAAATGTTATGCAAAAGCAGAGACTTTTTTTGGTGGTGCTCTGTGTGTTTGGTTTCTTCTCTTTTCTTTTTCTTTTTTTTGCACAGAAGTTGTTCTGAGGACACAAAGTTCTCATCCAGAATCAGAAGTCATGGCTTGTGTTACAAGAGTACAGGAGAACTGGCAAGAAACATGGAGCCCATGAGAACAAACCAGCAGCACAATGGATTTGTAATATTTAATCAAATTCTTGATGATCACAAATCTTGCAACACATTCCAAAACTACTAAAAACGCTATACAGAAACCAGCTGAGCCAATATTTAAAGCCTTTTTAATTTAACAGAACCCATTTTTTATAGTATCCAGGATATGTTTCTGGCTTTCCTACTTGTCACATGATCTCCTGTCCAGATGTGCTGGTGTATATCTAGTAGTGGACCAGCCAAACCACAGCTCTTTCCTCCTGCTTGTAGCATGTTACTGTAATTCAACCATGCTTCTCCCAGCTACAGAAGCACTACATTAATATGTGGTACAACAACAATAACACAGGAGGGGATAAAGCTAACCATAACTTTAACTATGTATCTAAAAATAATAATAATAATGGAGTGACCCTATTCAAAGAGGTTAATTTGTGTGCAGGGTATAAAATCCAAATATGCAGTTGCTTTGCAAACTTCCCATTTTTCTCACCTGCAACAGAAAATTTGTGCTGAGGAGATTTCCTGCAGTTTTCTACAGGAAATTAGCCTCCCCATTTGTTTAGATCCCACAGATTGTGCCGTGTGGTCATGGGCAGCCAGCTCAGGTCTCCTACATTTTTGCCGCCTTTTTTCCCTCAGTGGTGGCTGCCATGCAGAACAGAAGGAGAAGGGAATTCCAGGCTTGCGGGTTAATTATTAACATAGTTAAGCCTGGCAGCATGCTCAGAATTAGAAAGGAAAAGCCTGAGGGCTGAGTCTTCCCTCCCGTTCACAGGATAACCCCACTGGGCTGACTGCGACCTCCCAAGGCAAGGGCCATATCCACACTCCCCCATGGAAAGTTAGTGGGATTCTTATGAATGGCTCCATTAGGAGCTGGGTGGGATGGATGCCAAAGAAATCAGTGGAGTTGCTTCTGATTTACACGGGGATAAGCATGTGGGTGGAATAAATCCATAATCCTCATCCCCACCGCAGCCAGGAACTCAGCAGCTGGGTCATGCAAAGTGCCACGGAGAACCCTCCGGTGTCACAAAACACCAAGGACCCCATCCATGTCAAAGAGCCTTGAGGGTGCTAATTCAGGGACATATCAAGCATCTTAGGAGATGATGAAAAGTGGGTTCAGCCAACTCAGTCCTAAACAGTGATTTCAGCTTGTGTGCACCACTCCGGGATCCCAGGATTTCATCTTGTAGATCATTACTGTGCCTTTGGAAGGTGGAGTGATGTTATTTTAAAGAAAATGAGGTCCAGGCTCTTCCTGCCTTGCTTGGCATGTGCATCTTAGGTGACAGATGAGTCTAAATGAACCAGACATCGCCTGCAGCCAGCGCAGAAAGGAGGCCACCAAGACGTCACTTCCTTCTGAAGGTGACCTAGAGCTACTACGCTAATTTATGTCCCTTAATTTAGATGTCCCGGCTCCAGCCCAGAAACACAATGGGCATATTTCAAGGGTAGTGAAGCATTTCTTGAGGAAGAGTTAAGTACCTGATTCCCGCTGAAAACTGAGGAAATGATGTGCCAAACCCATTTGGGTGACATGTTAAAGGCCAGTGACGGTTTCTTCAGTTTTGCAGAACTGCCTGCCTATTATCTGGCTCTGTCATGGAAGCGTCCTTGGCATACTGGGAGGCTGAACAGAGCTCCTTGGACGTCACCCTCACCAGTGACCTGTCCTTGCATGATCACAAAAGACAACCAGTGGCTTACACCACTGCTGGGCCCAGAATTAACCCCACGGTAAAAAAACTCCCCTTCCTGAGCCTGAGTCAGTCTAGCACCTTGCTGGCTTTGGCGGCCTCTCCACGCCAGATCTTACTTGTGAAGCTGTCCTGACATGGATTTGGGCTGCTGCCTTCTGGGCCAAGGAGCAGTAACGTCAGAAAAGCTCTGGGTGTCCATTTCCCCACTAACACATATGACATCTTATCACCAAAGGAAAAGATAAAGCTCTGCAAACCAGGGACCAAAGACTTTCTAAGCCCCATATATCCCAGAAATACACATTGATTCCCACACAGCATGTGCCTGCTTCATTTAATCCTCTCCTCTCCTCTCCTCTCCTCTCCTCTC